>OAMR01000499.1:413666-431292 GCA_900205405.1 Echinochloa crus-galli | reverse complement strand
CGCACGCATCCAAGTGCTGACACCAAGCGGTGGAGTTCAAGGGTTCGGCCGAACCCCCTGGTTTGGCCGAACCGACCCTGGCGCCCGAAATCCCAGGGGGTACCCCCCTGGTCCCTTGGCGGCTACTCCAGCCCCAACCGTCCTATGCAACTATAAATAGGACCCCATACCCCCTCTTGTAACACACACCAAGCCAAGGAGCTCATTTCCACTTTCATTCTAGTAGAGTTAGGATAGTTTAGTTGGGAGTTAGAGTTGAGTCGAGCTTTGCCTCGGAGGTTCCGGAGTCGTCTTCAGAAGCTCTGGTATAAGCTCTTGTATCTTTTACCTTTTCCTTTTGCAAGACTTTGAGTTATCAATATAGTTATCTTTATCACTTTGCCTTTGTCATTTATATCTTGCTTCTACTTTATCCTAGTTGCAAATATATCTTGTTTAGACTATAGTCAGTTATAGTTCTAGTGCTTGTAGTCTTGTTTAAGTCTTTGTCTTGGCTGGTTCTTCGATCTTGCTTGATACTGGAGGTGAATTGTCACCAAGAGTATTGACAAGGTTGCTTGCTCTTGCTAGCAGAGTAAGTAGTCGTTGCCTAGTGTAGGAGTGGTTCCTAGACTAGTCGGTGGCCTTAGTTTATTCCCGTCGCAACGGAGGTGGTAGCCGGGAGGTGGTGACAGCCCTTTCGGTCTTCGTAGCCCATCACGTTAGTTCCGGTCCGTAGGATTCCCCAGTTGGGAAATAGTGGCACCCCTTCTCATCCCTTTCTGTGTGTTCACCGGTTCCCTTGTCCCGATGCTAAGACATTAGAGTTATCCCAGATCTCCTAGTGCTGGCTCTGTAGCTGCTGTATCTCTAAGCTAGAGTGGCATAGGTAGATAAAGAATCCAGGAGTCCTCTATCTCTTCTCGTTGTCCTCCCAGCTATCTATCTCTTCTCTCCCTTACCTGAGTATCCCTTGAGCTGTGTGTCCGGTATACCCACTCCTTATCCAATACCGTTTATCCCCCGTCTTGTTTAGTTGTGTACCCTTCTCTGATAGTCTCGAATATCTGTTCACTAGTAGTCTTGCCAAAGCTTCCCTGCGGAAATATAAATTACGATACCTAGGGATACTCCCAGGTGAAGTGCTACAGCGGTGATTCTGTGCGCTTGCAGAATATTTATATATTTTACTAAGCCATAAGGAAAACCACTGAACACTTCTTGCATCCAGTACCGGGATTCCCCAATTCTGATATTGGATCGTAAAAAGTGCCAACACTACCGATCGATCCCACGGCGGCGGCGGTCTGCGGCTCGGGCAAGGGAACAGCTAGCGGCAGGAATGGGGAGAGGACATGTCGCGCACGACGGCCTTGGAAGGAGGAGAGGGAGGGGGAGCTAGGGTTGAGAAGCCGTCGGCGGCGGGGGAGAAAATGAAAGGGGCCGGGAGAGAGACGAAATCAACGGGGACTGTGGTTGACCACCAGAGGGAGCGTGATTGACGGGCGGGTACGGTGGGCGGGTAAGCAACCAGGCGCGGTGACAAAAAAACAATCGCAGATCGGCAGACTCACTCGGAAAGATGGTTTTTCGTCGTCGTCGTCTCCCCTAATTAGCCGGAGATGCCCTTACAGTTGGGCCCGGTGTGAGAGGTGGGTAGAGAATTTCTTGGTAAAAAGTGTTTCAATTTCCTTGGATCTTTATAGCGTAGACTTGATCGTAGCCTTCTGGGATTTCATATTTGAACTGGAGTTGAAGACGGGCCAGAGATCCGAGCGATGGAGGGAGAGGGCCCTAGGAACGGAACCTGGGGGGGGGGCCAATTTGCCTTCTCAAGGAACAAAAGAAATGACGATGCAGTACTTGTCTCTTGGGGTCCGGAAGCAAGCAACAAAAGATGAAAATCCGCCTAGGGTAGTTACCTGCACCTGCGCTATCCGCTGCCGATGAGCAGGCCCTGAATCCTTGATGCCTGAGCGCCTGAGCCCCTGAGCAAGAATAACTGCACGGCAGGGATTGGGGAGTGCAGTAGCTTTGAATTGGAGAGCGCAAACCACGCAGCCAACAGCGAGCGGCGATATGCGCCATGTGCTACTGATCTGCCGTTGCTTATCTATATCCCTAATTTCCAAACATTTCCCTATTCAATTTTTTGTCTTATATAATAGTATATAATTTTTAGTGAAATTATGCTAGATTTTTGTATGAAACCAATGTAAAACTTAAAAGCAAGATACTTTATTCTTTTAGGAACTTAAATGAACATGTATGATATATTGACATTTTTACAAACTATTTGTTTTTCATTGCAGTGGCAAAGGCCACCGGCTGGGGAGCTCCTACCCAGGGTTCAATCCCTAGGTGCCGCACAATTTGTGGAAAATAAAAATAAATTCCTCGCCGGTCCCATGTGCCAAAGCAGTGGTCAAGAGACGGTCCAGGTCGGTCCGAGGACCGTGTGTGGCCAGGCAGGAGTCTCACGGGTTACGTTCCAGTGTTAGGGCGAGACCAGGGTTCGGGGGTTTTCTTGGGCTGCGTGAGAAGGTCTTCTTATTAAATAAAATGCCCGGGGTGGCTTGCCCCTCGCAGGTCGAGTTTTTTTTCAGACTGTAGTTAAGATATAAGTTATGATTATTCACCTTATATTGATCAAACCGTAGGGTGGAAATGTCCTCCCCTCCATCCCAAAAATAAAATATTATAGAAACTTTTGGACATATTAAGAGTGGATGAAAAGGATGCATGTACGTGCTCGAGTTACATGTACAAAGCGCAGGGAATCTGTTCAAAATATTAGCATGTTTATGCATATATTAGGTTAGCGCTTCTGATTATGCATTTATGAAGTTTGGATCTTTTAGGGTCACTTGTCCTAAAACACAATTTGAATCCCATGGTATGATTATTTTTTGGACAAAGAGAGTAAGTTATGTAATCAATCTTTTAGTTTGATCAAATCTTGGCATAATATGGGATGCATCTACATACTCATTGACAAAACACACTACCAGAATAATAGATATCGGCACCTGGTGGGAAAGCCCTTTAGCACCGGGTTTCCCACCCAGTGCCACTAAACCGAGGCTAAAGGGTAAGCCCTTTAGCACTGGGTGGCATAACCGGTGCTAAAGGGACCCTTTAGCACAGGTTGCAGCCAGCAACCGGTGCTAAAGCGTCTGCCACCGCAGCGGGGCTGGCAGGGCCTTTAGCACGGGTTGCTGTCTACGCCCGGTGCTAAAGGCCCTGGTTTTTTTTTGCTTTTTTCAGTAGCCATGCATGCACGTTTATATACGTGTATGTATATATATATATATTCTAATCTAATATGTGTATATCAAATATTCAGCCGACTCTATTCATATTATAGCTGTATACCAAGTAGAAGGCATATATATTACTAATATAAGACATATATATTACAAAATATATATCGGACTCGAGTTATTGTTTAAACTGTATTTACAACTTAGGATGGTGCATGACTTTGTGAGCTTCGCGGCACGTCCTCCACGGGGACGTGGTATTCTCCTCGGGGATTGATGACCTCGTCCCAGATCCATCCGACGAGTTGTTCTGAAATTGCGTCGATTCTTTCTTTCTCTAGACATTCTTCCTTCAGCTTCAACATCTATAATTTACAAATAACTAAAAGATATTTCATCCGCCGCATTGGGGATAATAACTGTGTACTTAATAATAATGGAAATGTGTTTATTATTACGTACCATAATATCATGCTGTGCAATCTTTTTATGTCCCCAATTCCACATGTAATCGCAAACATAGTATGCACATAAATTATTTCCTTTTCAGTGTTTCATAGTCAATACCAGGGTGGTCTTGACGAAATTGAACCCACGACTTGCGAACAAAAAAATTGAGTCAAGTCATTGCAAGTGTAAGAGGTGAATTAATTAGGGGAAAATATACATCACCTTGTCATCATGTCAATGATGTTTTGTCATTTTTCTCTTGGCGTGCGCAACAAATCAAAGACGTTGACGACACCCCGGTCAGGACACAATATGAGTAGGAACCAGTGGAATCTGTATACATGTATACATTATAATCGGAAATGAAATAGTACATAGACAGTATAAGAAGAAGCGTGTGTATGTACTCACTCGATGTTGTACGGTATTAGTATACACATCTATATACGAGATATGCACCTCTTTGGAGGTTTTGTACTCAAGGAATGCTTCCTACTCGTCATTGGTGATCTTCTTATACTTCTCAGGATCCGGGGCCTCTCCGGTTTTGAGAAATTGCGAGTACAACTTCTTCTTGAAATCTGCATATGTTAAGCAATAAATAAAGACCCGTCAGCATAGATTTTTTTGAACGAAGTCGGGAGGGGAAGCCCCTACCTATTTTTTAGATTGGAATTATTGTTTTCAAACTGTGAATTGTAAACAAGAACAAAGTACTTATAGTGTCCAATAGGTGATCAAATCCACATCCATGGTGACGTGGTGGTACAACTCATATATATCCTTAAACCTCAGCCAGACCAATCCTCGTCGCCATTGTAGAAATCATGGTCCTGCACGCCTACTTTGATCATGCGCCTATTCCTTCTTGATTCTTCCAAGTACCACTCATGGAATCGGCGCATCTTCGTCTGTAGCTTGCTCTCCATTTCAGGAGGGACCATAGGCTCGCCAAGCTTAAACGACCAATTTAACGCTGTGCTTACAGGGACATCTTCTATCCCCAGGACTTGCTCTCTGGATAGTCCAGTCTCGGCCATTTGTCGTTGCACGTCCAGCTCGTGCTGAGATGGCAATGGACCCAAGGACCGCTGAGGTTGGTTGCCAAGCTGAGGAACCTTTTTAGATGGGCCCGCCTCCTCCTTATCTGCTTCCTTCCGCTTCCAGCGAGATTTCATTAATGAGCGGTCATAATCTGTTATTAATACTTCCTTCTGTTGACCCTTGGTCAAATTACCGAGGAATGACTTGACGACACCGGGGTCAAGCTTTGGCTCCGGCTCCGGTTTTTTCCTCCACTCGGCCATTTGCCTCTTTGTGTCTGCTTTCACCCAGGCTTGGAGCTCTTCTAGAGTCTTCTCAGCGGCTTTTTTCTCTAGTGTAGGCTTCTCTTTCGGTTTCCACACCTTCTTCCCTGGTGGAGTGGGGGCGGAGGCTTTAGTGCGGCGCTGCCTCTTCAGCGGAGGGGACGGAGACCTCCGCCGCGGAGGAGACGGGCTTGCATCAGGAGCTCTCGGAGAATCGTCATGATCCGGTGGATCTCTTGGAGACGGGTGAGGTGACGGAGGCTTGTTGGTAGCCGCAGGTGTACCGAGTATGACGATGTCTGCCTTGATCCATAGAATGATGCAGTGTGAACACTGACCGAGTTTTGTTTCTCCGTCACCTCCGGGGATGTCAAGTTCCAAGTCTTCCCAGTTGGTGACGACTTGCTCCACCTCAACAGGTACGTAACCATGTGGAATGTCATTGCAGTGCCATTTTTGCCCTTCTTCCAATACATTTAAACGAGGCACATATATTTCTAATATACATAGAATTTCCAATATACATTTAAATGAAGCACATATATTTCTAATATACATAGAAACTAAAGTCACAAATGTACCACTTTTGGCACTTCTTACGATCCAATATCAGAATTGGGGAATCCCGGTACTGGATGCAAGAAGTGTTCAGTGGTTTTCCTTATAGCTTAGTAAAATATATAAATATTCTACAAGCGCACAGAATCACCGCTGTAGCACTTCACCTGGGAGTATCCCGAGGTATCGTAATTTATATTTCCGCAGGGAAGCTTTGGCAAGACTACTAGTGAAGAGAACCAATTAAGGCAGAGACTTAAACAAGAACTAAGAGCACTAGGAACTAGAGCCGACTATAGTCTAAACACAATATAGAAGCAACTAGACTAAAGTACAAGCAACTATATAAGGTACAAGTAGAATAAAGTAGATAACTATATTGATAACTTGAATGTCATACAAAAGGGAAAGGTAAAAGATACAAGAGCTAATACCAGAGCTTCTGAAGACGACTCCGGAACCTCCGAGGCACAGCTCGACTCGACTCTAACTCCCAACTAAACTAACCTACTCTACCAGAAATGAAGTGGAAGCTCCTTGGCTTGAGTCTGTGTTGAATGAGCAGCTTGGCACTGTATTTATAGCTGTCCAAAGGCGGTTGAGGTAGAGTAACCGTCAAGGGAGAGGGCAGAGGCGGTGGTACCCCCTGATCCCCTGGGCGGAGAATGGCGGTTCGGCCGAACCGACCATTTGTACCGCCTTGCATCCTGTGGCCTGGGGCTGCTCCCTGGAGGCGGTTGGCCGTTCAGCCGAACGGGCCCGTTCGGCCGAACGGGCCCGGGGGCGTGGCAGCCCTCTGATCCACCGCCTCTGCTCCTGGTTGGCCTAGATGAGCTCCACTTGGCCGGGGTGTGCTTGTTCCCGTGGATTGGTGACGTGGCATGGGCCCGGTTGAGTTGGCGGGAGTTCTGCGTGGCTTGCACAGTCTTCGGATGATTTGGCGGTGATGTGGACGACTCCCGGTGGCCTGTACGGCTAAGGGGGATAACCGGCCGAACATGTCGTTCGGCCGTTTCTGTCATTTCCGACCCCTATAGCACGTGTTTCGTGATATTGTACCTGCAAACATGACACTCACCAAAACTCGTGGAACTTTATTAGAAATAAAACCTAAGTACATGGAATGTTGCATATAACCCCGTTTATTCCCGAGTATTGGTGGTCAGATTTGGGCTGTAACGACTGACCGCCAACAACCACCACAGTTACGTTCTTCTGCCTGACCACAAGCTCGCACACAGTCCGTTGAGTTATTTCATCCACGGGGTAACGGACCGGTTCGGCGGCCAGTGTGGAAGCGTGACTGCTTTGATATTGTTGTGGAGGGCTAATAAGGGCCGCATCATTAGGATCTTGGAGAGGTGCATGCTCTATGGAACCGGTCCCGCCTGCTCATCTTGGAGAGGTGCATGCTCTGTGGAACCGGTCCCGCCTGTGGCTTGTTGTATCTGCAGCCATGCTACCTTCATCCGTCGCTCCATCTCTGACTCCATTTCTTGGAGCTTTGAGGCCTGGGCGGCAACCGTTTGCTCTAGGTCCCTCACCCTCTGCTCATATTGGGCCTTCTTCCTCGAACGGCTCCTATAGGTGGCTTTATCCTATTTAAAACCTTTCTTCTATGAGATGGAAGTGCCTACACCACGCGTCCGTCTAGGATGCTCCTTGTTCCCTAAGGCATAGGTTAGCTCATCTCTGTCTCTATTGGGAACAAATTCTCCCCTCTCAGATGCCCTAAGGATCTCGAGGAGCCGCTGAGCTAGTTCTCGCAAGTCCTCGGGAAAAACAAAGGAGCCATCAATTGGGCTTAGGGTGCCCCCATGACCATAGTACCAATGCTTGGAACGTGTGGGCCACTCATGTGTCGCTGGAGTGATGCCTCTAGCATATAGATCTTCTTCCATCTTCTCCCATTTAGCGATGCTTGATTTATAACTTCCCGAACCCATCTTATGGGAGTACTTCTTATTTGAGGCGTTGCCAGCGTTTCTAGCGCTAGCCGTTGCCCCCCTCTTCGGAGATTTTGCACTCCAGGAATGCTTCCCAATCCTCATCAGTGATGGATTCATACTTCTCAGGATCCGGGCACTCTCCGGTTTTGAGAAAATGCGAGTATAACTTCTTCTTGTGATCTTGAAACAGTGAGGTGTGCTTTACGAAATGTCTCAATGTCCTTGATCACCATAGATCTTCTCCCTAGTGTGCCCTTTCCACCAAGTCTCCCCTCGTGATGTGATTCGGGCACACCAATCGGCATATGATCGTCGACAAAGTCAACATAGAATTCAATGACCTCCCCTATTTCGTATCCCTTAGCAATGCATCCTTCTGGACGAGAACGATTACGGACATACTTCTTTAGGACAGTAAAGAACCTCTCAAAAGAGAACATGTTGTGTAGAAATACTAGGCCCAGTATATGAATCTCTTTGACGAGGTGAACCAATAGATGTGTCATGATATTGAAGAAGGATGGTGGAAATATCATCTCAAAGCTGACAAGACATTGCACCACGTCGTTCTGTAGCTGATCTAAATGGTCTGGATTGATCACCTTCTGAGAATTGGATTGTTCAAACACGAGAAGATTTTTCAAAATAATAACATTAATAAGTTTCATAACTTGATAGAGTATGATGTTAGGAATTTTTAGGAATAAAAATTATCTTTTTTGAGACTTCAGGTTTGTGAACTTCTTCTATTTCATATTTGTTATTCCCTTAATATCGGAGGAGTAGCCAGACGGAACCTTGATACTGTTCAAGCATTCAAACATGCTTGCCTTCTCTTCTTTGCTGAGAGTGAAGCTGGCAGGACGCAAGTACTGGCGTCCTTTGTCTCTCTTTTTTGGATGTAGATCCGTCCGTTGCTTCAATCGTTTCAGTTCCTGATGTGCTTCTAGTGTATCTTTTGGCTTCCCATAAGTACCCAAGAAGCTTATCAAGTTCACGCACAGATTCTTCGTCAGATGCATCACATCAATCGCGTTACGGACCTCTAAACGTTGCCAATAAGGTAGCTCCCAAAAGATAGACTTCTTCTTCCACATCGCGGCACGACCATCCTCGCCCGTCGGAGCAGCCTGGCTTCCGTCTCCCTTGCCAAACACCACGTGTAGGTCCTTCACCATATCAAATAGCTCTTCCCCACTCCGGTGTCTCGGCTTTGTACGGCGGTCAGCATTCCCGCCAAAATGCGCACATTTCTTTCGTAGCCCATGTTTCGCTGGAAGGAATCAACGATGACCCATGTACATAACCTTACGACAATGTTTCAAATACATGCTTTCGGTTTCCTCTAAACAGTGAGTGCATGCTTTATATCCTTTGTTTGATTGTCCTGATAGGTTACTTAGTGCAGGCGAGTCGTGATGCTTATGAAAAGCAATGCTCGAAGGTCAAACTACTCCTGCTTGTCCTTATCCCACATGCTAACACCTTCATCCTTCCACAGCTGCAAAAGTTCGTCAACCAATGGTCTTAGGTACACATCAATGTCGTTGCCAGGTCGCTTTGGGCCTTCGATGAGCACTGGCATCATAATGAAGTTCCGCTTCATGCAAAGCCAGGGGGGTAGGTTGTAGATACAAACAGTCACGGGCCAAGTGCTATGACTACTGCTTATTTCACCAAAAGGGTTCATGCCATCGGTACTTAAACTAAGCCTAACATTCCTCGCATTAGCATCGAACTCTGGGAATGCTCTGTCGATGTTCCTCCACTAGGATCCATTGGCGGGGTGTCTCAACATGTCATCCTGCTTACGTTCTTCTTTGTTCCAGCGCATCAGTTTGGAATGGTCCTTGTTCCTGAACAAACGCTTCAGACGGGGTATCAGAGGGAAATACCACATCACCTTCGCAGGGATTTTTTTTAGAACGCCCCCCCAACCTCACCAAGGTCGTCCCGCCTGATCTTGTGTCGTGCGCAGCTGCAAACCGGACAACGATCCAAGTGTTCGTACTGTCCACGGTAGAGGATACAGTCATTAGGACACGCATGTATCTTCTGCACCTCCAAACCGAGAGGGAAAACAACACCTTTTGCTTCGTACGTCGTCGATGGCAATTCGTTACCCTCTGGCAGAATCTTCCTCACGAGTTTCAGTAGCTCCTCGAAACCCTTATCAGTAATGCCATATGTTGCCTTCCACTACAGAAGTTCAAGTGTGCTACCCAACTTTTTAAGCCGCTCTTTGCAATCTGGGTGCAGGTCAGTCTTGTGGTCCTGCAACATGCGCTTTATCTTTGCCACAGTCTTTCTCAGTATCACGCAACATTTGCCCGAGTCATCGGTAGGGTTAATTTCCTGAGCAACATCTTCTTGAGCATCACCTTCCCGAGCACCATCTTCCCGAGCATCGCCTTCCCGAGCAGCATCTTCCTCATCAGTATCACCCATTGCAGCACCTACAAAGGAACCGTAGTGTTGAGCCAATACCGGAATGTCGTCATCAGCCTCGTCTTCTTCATCCATTAGAATTCCTCTTTCACCATGCTTCGTCCACACAGAATAATTCCTCATGAAACCGTACCTCATCAAATGCACCTGAAGAGCACCTCTTTGTTTGTATGATTGTACATTTTCACAATTGGTGCATGAGCAGAACATGAATCCTGACGGTGTCCTGTTAGCCTCGGCGGCATCGAGAAACGCCCTAAGGCCATCACGGAACGCCGGAGCGTGGTTGTCCCCGTACATCCATTGTCTATTCATCTGCATTATTAACCAATAACAAATATATAATAAATAAATACAAATTATAATATATATTCCATTATATAAACACATTTCTAAAACTACATTACTATATTCATTAAATAAATAAATATACCTTCCGTTAAATAAATAAATTACTATTCCAACTTTTAATAAATAACCAATAATATATATTCCATGGAATTACTATTTTCATTTTCTAAAAACAAATATACGTTCCATTAAATAAATAAATAACTATTCTAAATTTTAATAAATAACTAATAAAATATATTCCATTGAATTACTATATTCATTTTCTTAAAACTAATATACATTCCATTAAATTAATAAATAACTATTCCAACTTTCAATAAATAACTAATAAATAAAATACATAAGCCTTATAATTATTCACAAGTCATACAAAACAAAATACTAGCTTGCCTTCTCTCTCCATTTAAAACACAACATGAACACTCTCTCTCCACCATGAACTCAAGCTCCCCTCTTCTCTCCTCCATGAACACAAGCTCTCTAGCTAGCTTTATTTGATTCACAAATTCCTCTATTTGTAAAGCATAGAAGGATTACAAGCTAAATAAAACATTAGAGAATAAAAGAGTGTACCTTGTAGTGCTCCTTAGGTGTTAGGGTTGTTTCAATTCAAGGGGTTAAGGTTTAGTCACTTAAATAAATGATAATTAGGAGTATTAAATATAAATTAGTTATAAAACTAATTATGTTGCATAAGTCATGTGTACTTCGTGAGATGAATCTAACAAACCTAATTAACCTATAATTAGTACATAATTATCACATATTTACTATAGCATTACATTGTCTAATCGTGTACTAATTAGGTTTAATAGATTCGTCTCGCAAATTAGCCCTTATTTATGTAATGTCTTTTTTAATTAATCTATATTTAATAGATCTAATTAACATCACGGCACTAAAACTGTACTCCCTCCGTCCTAAAACAAGTGTTCATTTGGAAAATTTATGACAGATTAGTAATCATAGCAAATGACCATGTTACCCTCCATTGGAACTATAAAAATAACATTAACTAGCTATTTGATTGGCTCTATGCGTTTCTCTGTACACTTTTGTATTAATGTATGCATGTCTTAAAGCTAAATGAACACTCTTTATGGGACAAATTTTGAGGCCTAAACGAAGTCTGTCTTCTGGGGACGGAGGGAGTAGTCGAAGGATCTGAACACCGGCTTCCTGATATGTTGAAAAAAATAATATGTGGCAGAAATTTATTACAATTGGCTCTCACTTCTGAACACTGATTCCATGCCTGCATGTGCATGGCATTAATGCTCAAGTCAACCCATGGACTAGTTAGCAAATCGAAGCGCAAACGTGATAGAAGATGGCAGCAAGTTCAAATACCCATGGACTTACACTGAGACGTACACTGACAAAT
Source organism: Echinochloa crus-galli (assembly GCA_900205405.1). Taxonomy (NCBI): domain Eukaryota; kingdom Viridiplantae; phylum Streptophyta; class Magnoliopsida; order Poales; family Poaceae; genus Echinochloa; species Echinochloa crus-galli. The sequence goes on along the minus strand of OAMR01000499.1, from coordinate 419,600 downwards.
ACACGGTAGCTGCTAGCTAGCTGGATAGCAGCTTGTCTGCGAACCGAGCTTGCTGGCTAGGATTCAGTTGAGAGCATTTGAGAGTTCTAGCTGTGTTGGAGCTTGTGGCGGGAGATGAGGGGCGGAAGGCACAAGACCAAGAAGCATGGGAGCAGCGCGGCAGCGCTGTGGCTCCTGCTGCCTCTTCTTGTCTTGATTGTGCTCAAGACCAACCTCCTCCCGCAGGTTTCACGCTGTAAGTCGCATTTTCATGATGTTGCAGAAGAAAGATTGCTTCATTCTTTCCCGATCATCTTTTGTTTCCTCGCAGTTATAATAACCAGAGCCGTCTCCCCTCATGACATTTTGCTTTTTCCATCGTTCTTTTTCCAAAAAGTATGCTAGACACATGAAGTTTATAAGGATTTTACCTGGAAAATTCCCATGCGAGGGCATCACCCAAGTCAATCGCTGCTTTGGAAATAAGTAGTTTTGAAATACTAATAGTGGCTGCAGACCAAACCTTTTGTCCTGGTTGATTATGGAACGTGAATGTCCCATTCTGATCTGCATCTCTGAAGACGAAGACACGGGATGCTTAATAATTGTCTATCTATCACTTCCGTAGAACACTAGAACAACGCTTCACAAGGTTTCATCCTCGGCAGGCTCAGATTATGTACTGAACTTTTTTGCAACCGAATACATATTGTGTCCATAATTAAATATTATATGGTGCTATAGTTTTTTTTTTGCGGGTATATGGTGCTATAGTTCACCACCCTATTTTTGTGTGTCCTAGAAGAGTAATGCCACTTGACATAGAATGCCAAAGATTTGCAAAGAAACAACTGTGTATTCCATCAATTACTTCAGCTCTCTTCCTCGATTCGTATTAACAAGAGTATACTCCATGTGACCTCTCATTCGAATTCAGATTCCATTGTCGGCTCACCACCTTCTGCAGCATCTAGAGACGAGAGGACTGGCAACGTTGATGCGACGAAAGGTAATTAACTACACAGTTCTGCAGAACCAAGGTTTACATATTCAAGAGTGACTAGTAGTGTGCCGTGCCTTTACGTGTTACTTTCACGGAACTATGATCAAAATGAAATTATCATTGATGGTTCAATAGGAGCAAGTATTATTTGACTTAATTTGTCACAAGGAAATTAAGAACCATCTACGATAGGCCATTAAAGGATTGGAGCCAGAAAAGCTAATTCGTGGGATTAGATTACAGAAATGAGATACCTCCGCAAGTATGCAGCCCGTGAGAATGTGTATAAAATTAAACGTAGAAGCCATAAACTTAAGAAAATTCATTCGTGAGTCAGCACTAATAAACTTGAATATTGTGATAGCCATGTCAGTGTTTCCCGCGATCTAGGTTCGTGGAATATCATTTTTATCTTGTGCAGCACAAGTTGCCCGGTCGACGAAATAAATATTCAAACCTTTGGCTAGTAGCTAGCTACCATTAGGTTGTAGTAGGGGTGGGAATGGATCGTGGCCTACTTCTTCGTAATCCAATCGGACGCTAGGCAATTTTAGCTTAAAAACTAGTAGTATTGTGACCCGGTCTTAATTGATTCTAATCCTTAAAATTTCTATTACAAATTGGAGGGCCCTCTACCATCCATAGGTAGCAGGCACGCTTAACTTCAAACAGACTAGTATAATAATTAAGCATAGTGTGCTCAACTATTTATTTGCGCTATGCAAATCAGTATCTCTTAATCAATACGGTATGATTAATATTTTGATGTAGGTATTCATTATATTTTGTTTATTTACAGTACAATGCAGTGCAAGTGCATTTTTGTCTCTATATTTAATTATCTGTAGATTACAACCAACAAAACAAAATCCCTGCGCAACAATCAGGGGTAATAAAGATAGTTTTGAACCGGAGGTAATAAAGATAGTTAGTAATCGAGTACTGAATACTTACTACTGTATGTTCCATCTTTGCTCTATGAGCGTTGACATTGATTGTCCATGAAAGAGGGCCCTATTGGTGTGTTGTACAATCTGCCTAACCCAATAGTAGATGCAGAAAATTTGTCAAAGAATTGTAACAAAATATATATCAAAAGTTATTCCTGCTAGCTAGTCATCACGTATACTATTCTGTCATTATTTCGTATGCAGATGTGGCAACACCAATAGTAGGAAGCAAGTTAACCTGCAACTTCAGCAATCGTCAATCCAACACCTGCACCATGGAAGGCGACTTGCGCGTCCACGGCAAATCCGCCACCGTCTACGTCGTCTCGGCGTCCACCTACCGGCCGGAGAACTCGACGATCAAACTCCGCCCGTATGCACGAAAGTGGGAGGACCAGGTCATGCTGCTGGTTCGTGAGGTCACCGTGCGATCCAGCCCGCGAGCGCCATCATCAGGCGCCGAGGACGACATCACCCCACCGGAGTGCTCGGTCTTGAACGACGTGCCGGCCGTGGTCTTCTCCACCGGCGGCTACAACCGCAACTTCTTCCACGTCATGACCGACGTGATCATCCCGCTCTACCTCACGGCCCGTGAGTACAACGGCCGCGTGCAGCTGCTCGCCACCGACTACGAGCCCCAGTGGATCGCCAAGTATAAGGCCATCCTCGCCGCGTTGTCCACCTACCCCGTCATAGACATGGACTCGGAGGACAGCGTGCGCTGCTTCCCGTCGGTTCGTGTCGGGCTGGAGAGTCACAAGGAGCTCGGCATCGTCCCGGGCCTCTCCCGCAACGGCTACACCATGGTGAGCTTCCGGGACTTCATCCGCTCTGCCTACTCGCTGCAGCGGCCACGGGCGGCGCCCGTGAGCAAGAGCTCCGGACGAAAGCCTCGTCTCGTCCTGATCCTGCGGCGCAACTCGAGGCAGCTGATGAACGAAGCCGACGCCATCGCCACCGCGGCTGATGCGGGCTTCGAGGTGGTCGCCGCGGGGCCGGACGACGTCAGTGACCTGGAGCGGTTCTCCGGGGTGGTGAACTCCTGCGACGTGCTGATGGGCGTGCACGGCGCTGGGCTGGCCAACATGCTGTTCCTGCCTCACAACGCCACGGTGGTGCAGATCATCCCGTGGGGCGAGCTCAAGTGGCCGTGCCGGCATTCGTTCGGGGACCCGGTGGCCCCCATGGGCCTCAGGTATCTGGAGTACGAGGCGACGGCGATGGAAACCACGCTGAACGAGACTTACCCCAGGGACCACGCGGTGTTTACCGACCCGCTCTCCATACACCGCCAGGGGTTCGACAAGGTGTGGAACATCTTCATCAACGGCCAGCACGTTATCCTGGACATCAAACGGTTCAGAGGGTTCATGGAGCAACTGTACCAAGCCATCACGACAGGAGTAGAGTAGGCATCATCAGGTGGCGGCTGATGTGGGATATGGATCAATGGAATGTATAATTCTACCGCTTTTTATTTTTCTGATGGGTTCATGGAGCAACTATACCCTTATTTTTGCTTTTTATTTTTCACCGCCTACTCAGGATTGACGGATACATTGCAATGTGTAATTCTGGTGATATGTTTGCATATTTGTTTTTCACCTACAAGGTTACCTGGTTTAACTAAAATAGCATAAGCTCCCATGGGTATTCGGAAAAAATCCTCCATCCTATAAAAAAAATGTAATTCTGATTAAAAAATCCTAGAAAAGAATGCGATTCTAAAAGCAACTGTATATTTTATTCCTTAAAGTAGATAATTGTGTGTCAAGTAACAACGTGTCTAGATCAATAAGATTGAGATATTAAAGGTAGCATACGGGTTAATAACACTGTTGGTAGTCAAAATTGGCAGCAGCCGAGGGAAACCGGTCTGACCGGTTTGCCGAACCGGTCGGACCGGTTTAGAGTTGTAATACGAGTAGGTTTAGGATTCCGAATTTTATCCCGTATTGTAACCGAATTTGAAGGGGTACGACTTCTCCGGCCTATATATATGAAGGCTAAAGCCGATTGAGAGTTATTCCGATCGAATCAATCAATATTTGTCTTTTACTTTTACCTCTCAAACCCTACACTTTTCCAAACCCTAATTGCTATCCTTTGCTCGTCTCCGCGACGTACAAAGGCGTTCTAGGTGGCCTGCCGACCCTAGAGCAACCCTAGATTGCTTGAGCTCCGACGGGGTCCCTCCCAAGCCCGAGTTTCTAGGACTTCACGAGCTCCTGTCTGAAAGCGGTCAGACCGGTCTCAGGAACCGGTCAGACCGGTTTGCCCGAGGAGTTCGGCTGTTGGCCGTGGTGACGGCCGTGCTACGTGTTCGTGCGATCTCAAGTGTGTCGGCGCGTTTTCGTGTCAACATACTTTTTGGCGACTCCGCTGGGGACGATTAATCTGGTTTCAAAACCGATCAAATCTACCTCGAAGATGTCGGGCTCCACATATGAACTCGACAAGAACAACATCATCTCCGCTACGATGGAAGAGTTCACGGACGACGAGCGGAAGCGGTACCTGATTGCTGAGGAGCACTTCAAGGCGCAAGTCTTGAAGGGCTTCAAGAATGATCGTGGAGGCTTTGTCAAGAGAGTCGAAGAGTTCGTCATGCCAGCTTTTAAGTTGGCTAACAATCAAGTTGAGGAACTTCCTAAGGTAACCGGCGAACCCTCTGATTTAATGCAACAAATAACTCGCATGATGGATGAGAATTAAATGATGCTCAAACTGTTGCTAGTGAGTTGTTTGTTAATATGGCTAGTGATATTGATTCGCTTAAAAAGGGTAAAAATAATGTAGAACATGAATCTTTACCTAGAACAGATCCTAACCCGTCAGGTGAGCCTAGAAATTTTATAGATCCAAATTTGGGCATGCCGACGAATTTCTATCCAGGGCAGCCGCCTCATCCTGGTTCGGTCAACGAACCGGTCCAACCAGTTTTCCAAACCGGTCCGACCGGTTCACCCAATGCGGGTCAGACCGGTTCCATTGGTTTAGGCACGACAAATTCAATGATTTTATCCAATACAGTTGCTTCTGGACCTATTTATACACCTCCTCGTACCACTGTTGTTGGAAGTGCACCTTCGGGATCTAGTGTTTCTTGTGGACCGATTCCGAATGTCTCTCAAACAACGGTACAAAATACACCTCGTTATGCTCAAAATACAACCAACGGGAATTACCAAGCCGATTTCTCTAGGTTCAAAGAGGATCTGGCAAATACAATTAGAACAAAGCTTGGGATTGATATGAGTAGTTCACGTTTATATCAAAAACCATATCCTCCTGAATTTGATCTAGTTACATATCCCAATGGTTGGCGTGTTCCTGAGTTTGTTAAATTCAATGGTGAACACAGGACATATACTGAAACCTGAGATGTCTTCTTGCTGCCTTGTAGCACTCGTCCTTCCGCCACGCACATGGTTTCTATGGCTTCAACAACACCCGCAGACCCCTCGGGCCAGTATGTTCCTGCTTCTCCCACTGGAAAGAGAGAGAAAAGACATATCGTTTTCAGATATATTGCATGGGTGGTTGCATATAAATTTTGATCGCTCAGGCCAGTATGTTCAGGTAGGCCATGAATCGCCGGTCCGGTCTGGTTAAAATAACTAGGGATCGGGGGAGATGGGAGAGAGAGAGAGGAGGGGTTAGAAAAAATAAGAAAATGTAACACGTGGGCCAGCAATTAGTTGATGTAAACGATGAGATATAAAGTATGACGGATGACGGAGAAATTGATATAGAGGAGAGAATCTTGAGATATCAAGTATGACGGATGCTGGAGAAATTGGTATAGATGAGAGAATCTTGATGACTAGGACGAAATATTCGATTTAGAGGATGAAAATCTCTACCTAATTATAAAGCAAGGATTGATTCCACGGTACGTGATTCTGCGGTACGTCATAATTTTACAATAAAGATCCTAAACGTTCTATTATTAACCCGCAGTCCTTTTTCTGGACCTACACAGTTTCGTCCATCGTT
>OAMR01000499.1:386934-411166 GCA_900205405.1 Echinochloa crus-galli | reverse complement strand
TTGGAAGCAAGACCGTCGCTACGGCTTTCTTCGTCGTTTGTTAAATTCAATGGTGAAGATAATCGTACTACTTGGGAGCATGTTAGTCAATATATTTTGCAGTTAGGAGAAGCAACTTTTTATGAGCCATTGCGTGTTCGCTTGTTTTTATTAACATTGACTGGAACTACTTTCTCTTGGTTTTCTTCGCTTGCTCCTAATTCTATTCAAAGTTGGTCTCAATTGGAGCATAGATTTCATGATCACTTCTTTAGCGAAGAAAATGAAACTAAATTGACTGATTTAACATCTATTAGACAAAGCCGAGAGGAATCGGTTATAGATTATTTCAGGAGATTTAAAGATACAAAAAAATAGGTGTTTTAATTTGTCAATTTCTAAAAAAGATTTAGCTGATTTAGCTTTTGCGGGCTTGCGATCTTATTTGAAAGAGAAACTAGAAGGTTTTGATCAAATTCCGGTCAGAAAAGTGATGCTTGGAAAGACTCTGGATGGTAAAGAGTCTCTGAAGATTACTATTAAAACATCAAGGCCCGGGGGGCAAGAAAGTTCATCAACAGAGAATCGGTTCGCTGATCAGGCGAAACCGGTCAGACCGGTTTCCCAAACCGGTCAGACCGGTTTGCCCCAAGACCGACCTAGAACTTTCAAGCCTAGACGTCCGGAAGTGGGTACTTGGAAAATGAATGAGCCTAAGGTCAAAGGTACAGTTCTAAAGCAGGGACCTACCTTCAATCAGCTTTTGAAAAAGTACACAAAGGCCGCTCAAGTTGATCGGCCGGTAAAAAAGAGACCAAGATCACCAATGCGTGTGGATGGCTATTCAGAGAACAATAGGCGACATGGTGATGTTACTGTTTATCCACCACAGAAAATGTATGCTACTATGCCATGGGCACCACCGGTGTTAAATTATCCATATCCAACATGGGAACAAGGAATGTGGATGCAGTGTTTCCCCATGCCACAACCACCTCAAGACTATATGGGCAGCGGTTCCAGAATTCCAGTGCATGACCGATTAGGCTCATACCAATGAGGTCTGGCACCAGCTGACAAAGCGGTCAGACCGGTTTCGGTCTGAACAGAAGCAACATGCTCCTCCTAAGCAATAATATCGTGTCAAGGAGAAGACGGAGGAAGTGAAGCTTATAGTGGACTCAAAGCAAGCCAAAAGTGATGGGTTTGTTACAATTGGTGAAGTTCTAGTAGCTATGAAAGATTTGAGCAAAAAGCCGATAGTTATTGGAGATTCGGCTGCTAAGAGACCTGTCTTGGCAAATGATCATGAAGCTGGGAGTAGCAAGGCTGTGAAGAAAGTGTTTCAACCAAGGTGGTGTCCTTCTGGTTTGACTCACACACAGAAATGAAAGTTGCAGCGCTTGCAAAATAAAGAAAAAAGGGAACAGGAAGCAGAGATGCTGAGGGATGAACAATTCAACAGATATAGACCAACGATTCCTCAGAAGAAAACATGGCAGATCAAGTTAGTTGTGCAGCCAGCAGCACAATCGGTCGGACCGGTTTCAGAATTCGGTCAGACCGGTTTGAGTCAATCTGTCACAGAAGTGGTTGGACCGGTTTCTGGAACCGGTCAGACCGGTTTGGAGTCAGAGGCAGTGGATAAATCTGTTCCTGTTGCGGATGGAAGTGCTGCTTCAGTAATTCCTCCAGTGGCTGAAGATGAAGAGATGGTTGACTTTGAAGCTTCTCAAGAGCATGACAACATGAATATTAATGTTGTCTATTTGTCATCGAATTACTTTGTAGTGCCAGAGAAGGAAATATCTCATCTTCAGCTTGGACCTCGTGATGCTGTGTTTCAGAAGCCACAAGAATCAGAAAATCACTTGAAGGCTCTAGCCAATCTCACGAATGTTGGTTGATGGAGGGGCTATTGTGAATCTTATGCCCTATTCTCTCTACAAGAAGATTGGCGGAAAAGACGAAGAATTGATCAAGACGAACATGACTGTCAGTGGAGTTGGTGGCGGTGATCCTATTGGTGCCAAATGTGCGGCTTCTATGGAGTTGACCATTGGGAGCAAGACCGTTGCTACAGCCTTCTTCGTCTTAGAAGTGCAAGGTAACTTCAGTTTAATTCTTGGGCGTGATTGGATTCATGCAAATCAATGCGTACCTTCTACCTTGCATCAATATCTCATTCAGTGGATCGGCAATGAAGTTGAAGTTGTACATGGTGGTACTTCTTCCTCCGTTGCAATGGCCGATTCCGATTCTATTAGTGCAAATGATAATATTAAGTGTTTGTCGGGCTTGGATTTGACTGACTATGAGCTGATCAGTTGCATCAAGGATGGTTTTATTCCTACTACATTAAAGCTGATGGAGAATCGGTTGAATTACTTGCTGTAATTAATGGAGCAAACGAATCAGCAGAAACAAACCGGTCAGACCGCTTCTGCAAACCGGTCAGACCGGTTTAGGCCGAAATAGAGTCGGCCGAGCCAAACCGGTCAGACCGCTTATGGGAACCGGTTAGACCGATTTACGTCTGGACAGTGGCTTCAAGAACGTATTTATCATTTTCGGGAAAATTCAGGAGGTATGTTCGAAGCTATTGAAGATATGGGTGATATGGATAAGCTGGGTCAAGGTCTTACTTCAGCCGACCCCTTAAAAAAATAGATATTGGTGATGGTACTATTCCTAGGCCGACTTTTGTAAACAAAAATTTACCGGCTGAGTATAAAGCCGAGTTAATAAATTTTTTGAAAGAGTATGTCGATTGTTTTGCTTGGGAATATCGTGAGATGCCCGGTTTGAGTCGTGATTTAGTTGAGCATCCTTTACCAATAAAAGCCGATTTTAGACCTCTTAAGCAATCGGCTAGACATTTTAATCCCGCTATTTATGACCAAATAAAAGAAGAAGTTAATCATTTATTAGATGCTGGTTTTATTCGGACTTGTCGTTATGCGGAGTGGATTTCTAATATTGTTCCCGTTGAAATGAAAGATTCGGGAAAGCTTAGAGTTTGCATTGATTTTAGAGAACAAAGCTACTCCCAAAGATTCATATCCTATGCCTATAGCCGATGTTTTGATTAATGAAGCATCTGGACATCGCGTTGTTAGCTTTCTTGATGGTAATGCCGGATATAATCAAATATTTATGACCGAAGAAGATATGCATAAAACGGCCTTTCAATGTCTAGGATTTATTAGTTTGTTTGAGTGGGTGGTTATGACTTTTGGATTGAAGAATGCTGGCGCAACTTATCAAAGAGCTATGAATTTGATCTTTCATGATTTACTTCCGGGAATCACGGGTGTATATATTGATGATATTGTAGTTAAATCGGATGGATTAGATCATCACTTAGCCGATTTAAAACATGCTCTTGAGAGAATGCGACGGTATGGTTTGAAGGGGGAACGAGAAGTGAACTGGTTCTAAACTAAGTTGTCCAAGGGTGGTATGGTGGAATGGATAAGGTGGATGACACTGAGAAGAAGAGAGAAGTGATAGGAGGGTAGAGAAGGTACGGGTCTGGAACCTATATCTCTTCCGGTCAATAACCAACCAGGTACTACAGATAAGTGCTTGTGTCGGGACACAGAGCCAGTGATACGCAGAAAGGGATGAGAAGGGGTATCACCAACCACTGCACGTTTGGGGATCCTACCGAACGAGCCAGGCGTGATGGATTACGAAGGCCGTATAGGGCTGTCACCACCTAACGGCTACCACCTCCGTGCCAACTCGGTGATATTCTAAGCTAGCCTCAAGTCTAAGCACCACGCTTACACTAGTCGGCTAGTACCTACCCCGTATACTAAAGATAGGCACCCGCGAACGAGGCGGGTTCGGGCGAAGGGTCGGTTCGGCCGAACTCCCCAGTTCGGCCGAACCACCCATTTGCACCGCCTCGGCCTCCAACGCCCAGGATTTCACCCCATAGGCGGTTCTAGGTCGGTTGGGGGTTCGGGCGAACCTGACAGTTCGGCCGAAGTGGCCCGGTGCTTTTCTGCCTTTGGATCCACCGCCTTTGTGCTGGGTTTGATCCTGATGGTCCACTAGTGCCTGGGGTCTTGCTGTATTGTACATTTTCATGTTGTGGAACGCACTGGCAACTAGGGTGGGGTTCGGTCGAACCCTGGGATTCGACCGAACCCACCATTTTGGGTGGATTTGCCTCAAATTCGGTAATTCGCCTCCTGAAATCAAATAGACACCAAAACTCATGGAAATGGTTAGCAATAAGCCCTATGCCATGGTGTGTGATTCCATTGTGTTCATTTTATACTCGGTTGGAGGTCGGAAATCGGTCCGTAATGACCAAAGAGCTTGACCCGAGAGTTGAATACGAGAACCTTGTCTCATGGCTTGAACGTTTTGATTTTGATCCTTTTGTCATGCCACCTCTTTGTCCGTTCTTTGTAAAGCCGGGAGCTGTGGTATGCTCGCTCTCTCATCTCATCTAGTTCTGCTAGCTGAATCCGCCGTCTAAGGCCGGCTGCTGGAAGGTCCATACCCCACTTCCTAATGGCCCAATGAGCTCTAAACTCCATCTCTACTGGTAAGTGGCAGGTCTTGCCATATACTAGTTGATACGGGGTCATCCCGATGGGTGTTTTATAGGCTGTGCGGTATGCCCAGAGTGCATCCGGGAGTTTGTCCTTCCAGTGCTTGCCCATTTCATTCACGGTCTTTTGCAGAATGTTTTTGATTTGTTTATTTGATGTTTCTGCTTGACCGCTAGTCTGGGGGTGATAGGGTGTAGCTACATTATGCTGCACCCCCAAACTTGAAAGATACTTACAGAAAGCTGAGTCGATAAAGTGGGAGCCGCCGTCGCTAATGACTATCCTAGGAACGCCAAAGCGAGGGAAGATGACCTCGTGAAACATTCGCGTGGCATTCCTGGAGTCGGCTGCGGGACAAGGCAGGGCCTCTACCCACTTAGAGACGTAATCGACTGCTACGAGTATGTACTCATAGCCTCCTGAGTTTGGGAATGGTCCCATGAAGTCGATTCCCCAAACGTCGAAGATTTCTACTTGGAGATTGTTGGAGAGTGGCATCGCGTCTCTAGCGTTTATGTTTCCGTGCTTCTGGCAGCGAGGGCATCTCCTAATAAACTCCTTAGCATCCTCGTACATGCTGGGCCAATAAAAACCGCATTGCCAGACCTTGGCATTTGTACGGAATGCACCATAGTGGCCCCCATATGGGGCTGCATGGCATCTTTCCAGGATTTTATAAGCCTCGTGTGCTGGTATGCACCGTCTGAGGAGTCCATCGCTACATATCCTGAATAGATACGGGTCGTCCCAGAGATGGAGTCGGCTCTCATAAGCCAATCTTTTCCTATTTTCTCCAGGCAGAACGTATCCCGACACCATGTACATTATGTTGGCGTACCACGGATCCGAAGTGGTGACCTTAAGGAGCGTATCGTCCCGTAGATAATCATCAATTGGAAGGTCGGACGGGACTTGCATCCGAGACAGATGGTCTGCTACTGAGTTTTCTACTCCCTTCTTATCTCTTATTTCAATGTCAAACTCTTGGAGTAGAAGGACCCAGCGAATGAATCTCGGTTTTGCATCCTTTTTGGTCAAAAGGTACTTCAAAGCAGCATGGTCTAAATAGACTATGACCTTAGCCCCAACTAGGTAGGACCGGAATTTGTCTATAGCAAACACGACTCCTAAGAGCTCCTTCTCCGTGGTCGCGTAGTTGAGCTGGGGGCCAGTGAGCGTTTTGCTAGCATATGAGATAGCATAATGCTTCTTGTCCTTGGTTTGGCCCAACACAGCCCCTACGACATAGTCGCTCGCATCGCACATAATTTCAAAGGGGATGCTCCAGTCGGGAGGCTGGATGATGGGAGCGGAAATGAGTGCTTTCTTGAGAGTGTGAAAGGCAGCGTGGCAATCCTCATCGAAAATGAAAGGGGCGTCCTTAGCTAGGAGATTGGTCAAGGGCCGAGATATCTGGGAGAAGTTTTTGAGAAAATGCCTATAGAATCCGGCATGGCCAAGGAAACTATGGATGCCCTTAACATTTGTGGGAGGTGGAAGTTGCTCAATCACTTCTATCTTCGCTCTATCTACCTCGATCCCACGTTCCGACACCCTGTGTCCTAGGACAATTCCCTCTCGCACCATAAAATGGCACTTTTCCCAGTTTAGAACAAGATGTTTTTCTTGGCACCTCTGGAGGACCTTGTCCAGATTTTTCAGACATTCGGCAAAGGTCTTCCCATAAAAGGAAAAATCGTCCATCAACACTTCCATAATCTCTTCAATCATATCGGAGAAAATGGACATCATGCAACGTTGGAAAGAGGCAGGAGCGTTACATAACCCGAAGGACATTCGCTGATAGGCGTACGTCCCGTAAGGGCATGTGAACATGGTTTTACTCTGGTCTTCAGGATGGATTGGAATTTGGTGATATCCAGAGTAACCATCAAGGAAGCAGAAGAAAGGAGTGTTTGGCTAGCCGTTCAAGCATCTCGTCTATGAACAGAAGAGGGAAATGGTCTTTCTTGGTGGCTTTGTTGAGTATACGATAATCTATGCACATACGCCACCCGGTAACAGTGCGCTGAGGAATGAGATCATTCTTGTCATTGCGCACTACCGTCATTCCTCCCTTCTTTGGAACGACTTGGACGGGACTAACCCACTCGCTATTGGGAACTGGGTAGATGATCCCAGCATGAAGGAGCTTGAGAACTTCCTTTTTCACGACCTCTCTCATGGCATTGTTCAGCCGCTGTCTCTTATACACATCTAGATGTGTATAAGAGACAGAGCTACGCCCTAGCAAGTCTTAAGCTCGATGGGAGATGGTTTTGGAGTTTCACGTTCATATCGAGCTTTCGGAGGATAAGTCTCTTCTTCCTCCGAGAAGAATGGAACGTCCTCCTCTGGAATGGGTTGCTCTAATTCTGCCAACGAAGTTGACATAACTTCCTCTAAAGGGGCAGGATCGGGGTCTGCTTCTACTGGGGTGTTCGCGGATTGAGAGTAGGAGACAGGAACGAGTTCCTTGCCGATCCTGAGTTCTACTAGCTGATTTGTTGGGCCTTTTTACTGCCCTTCAAGATTGGCCTACCTATAAAGATGGAATGTGTGGCGCTACTAGGTAGGTCGAAGATGTGGAAATCCACAAAGAGTTCAGGGCCGTTTATCTTAACAGGTGTGACCCGCAAGATCCCTAAACAATCTAGGATTCTTCCTGATGTAAAGCTTAGTCGTTTCTGAGACTCAGACCATGGTTTGTCAGGGAGCTGAGCTCGCACCAACGAGCTAGAGATTATGTTTATTCCGAGGTTCGGATCGTACCCGATTTCTTCGTCATTGCCCATAATCCCACAGAATATTCTACGAATCCTTTTGGGCATCTTGACCACCTCGGTCGAGGCTTCCGCCTCCTCTAGCCATTCCCGACTCATAATAGCAGAGAGGCGTCCGAGGTATTCTCTCTGGTATTCGAGTTCTTCCTTATCGGGAGGTTGATCCTTTTGCTCTACACGTTGTTCCAATGGGAAACTCGTTGCACTCCCGATGTTATCAAATAGATCATCGTCAAAATCATAGGGAGTGGTGTAGAGTGGATCATAATGTTCCAGGCTAGAGTATGGTTGTGGTTCAAGATGAGCTTCAGGTTCTAATGGAATAGAAGAGCTGATTGATTTGGATTGGGTTTGCACTGGCTCTTCAGGTCTAGGCTGGTCTTCTTCTTCATCGGGGAGTTCGTCATAGACTCCAGTGCAGGGAGTGTTATCTAGGATACGATCCAGGATCACTCTCGCTTCACTAGGAATCAAATGAAAGAACGACCCTCCTAAAGCAGAGTCCAAGAAAGTTGTGGCTACGGGACATAGGCCAAGGCTGAAATGTTGAAGAATGATAGGTTCCGACAAGCCTAGGTCTGGTCCAGATGCCAGGATTTGCTTGAAACGAGCCCAAGCAGCTCCTAACGATTCTCCCTCCAATTGCTTAAAGGTGATAATTTTCGCTCGGAGGCTGGCTACCTTGGAGTTGTGAAGAAATTTAGACAGAATTTTTCTCTAAGGGTCTCCCAACTTCCTTCCATAGTACTAACAGCCAGAGAGTACCATTTCTTTGCTCCTCCCGCTAATGAAAACGGGAACAACCTCCATTTGAGTGTCTCTTGTGTCATGCCCGCAATGGTCAGACATGAGCAGAGTTGCTCAAACTCGTGCAAATGCGCGTATGGACTCTCGGCATTCGTTCCTGAGAATGTTTGCTCTCGAACCATAGCTATGAAGCCGGGACGTAGCTCATAGCCGGGTGTGGATATGGGATGTGATGATGGTGGTGGCTCCAAACAAGCGCCATTTGGAGCCGAGTGTTGGCGTAATGTAAGAGTGGGATCCATATGGATGGTGGATGGTGGTGGGATACACGGACAACTTGGGTTCAGAATCAAAATAGCTACCGCTCCCCGGCAATGGCGCCAGAAAGCTTGTTGGCACTCCTTACGACCTACAGATAAATCCGCAAGCGGACGGATACCGATGTAGCTTTCACCCGGGAGTATTCCAAGGTATCGATTTCCACGGAGAACAAGAGTGAACTGGTTCTAAACTAAGTTGTCCAAGGGTGGTATGGTGGAATGGATAAGGTGGATGATACTGAGAAGAAGAGAGAAGCGATAGGAGGGTAGAGAAGGTACGGGTCTGGAACCTATATCTCTTCCAGTCAATAACCAACCAGGTACTACAGATAAGTGCTTGTGTCGGGACACAGAGCCAGTGATACGCAGAAAGGGATGAGAAGGGGTGCCGACTACCCTGAACCTTGGGTCCTAAAGCACCGGAACTAACGTGATGGACTACGAAGACCGAAAGGGCTGTCACCACCTTACGGCTACCACCTCCATTGCGACGGGCAGAAACTAAGTTAGCCTCAAGTATAGGCACCACGCCTACACTAGTCAACTAATACTTATCTCCTATAGAAAGATAAGCACCCAAGCTAAGCAACCAGTATACAGTTATACCAATCAACTAAGCATTGAACGAAGAACCAACAAGCATATAAAAGTAAGAACTGAATGCTCAATTAATCAGAAAGAGATACAAGAGTTACCAGACACGACCCGGATGTTACTCGAAGTGAAGTCGCATCCGTAGAGGTACACAGTTCGGGCGAAGTGGCCCCGGTGCTTTTTTGCCTTTGGATCCACCGCCTTTGTGCTGGGTTTGATCCTGATGGTCCACTAGTGCCTGGGGTCTTGCTGTATTGTACATTTTCATGTTGTGGAACGCACTGGCAACTAGGGTGGGGTTCGGTCGAACCCTGGGATTCAACCGAACCCACCATTTTGGGTGGATTTGCCTCAAATTCAGTAATTCGCCTCCTGAAATCAAATAGACACCAAAACTCATGGAAATGGTTAGCAATAAGTCCTATAGCCATGGTGTGTGATTCCATTGTGTTCATTTCATACTCGGTTGGAGGTCGGAAATCGGTCCGTAACGACCGCCAACAGAAGTGTACATTGATGATATCGTAGTTAAATCGGATGGCTTGGATCATCATTTAGCCGATTTAAAACTTTCTCTTGAAAGGATGCGACGGTATGGTTTGAAGATGAATCCACTTAAATGTGCTTTTGGTGTTTCGGCTGGGAAGTTTCTTGGGTTTATTATTCATGAGAATGGCATAGAAGTTGATCCAAAGAGAATTGAAGCAATGAAGAAAGTCGAACTCCTACTTGCAAAAAGGATTTGCAGAAGTTTCTAGGTGGTGGCGGGGAAACGGACTGGTGAAGGCCCGCCTCCGCGTCAGCCGAGACAAGTTAAATTTTAGTTTAATTTTAGTTAAATTGCGAGTCCATACTTTCATAATTCTTATATATTCATAAAAATTATGTTAATTACATCTTCGTAGAGAAAACCCTTGATTAAGAGTTCCAACATGAGTACATAAAAGAAAGATTACATCATATGGCTGCCTATTACATGACTACAAGAATAAAATAAATAGTCTTCAATCTTGTCGCCGTGGATGAATGCTTGGCTTAACCTCAAACTTAATGAACATGACATATGCGTTTATGCATGTATACGGAACACTTTGTATTTATGCTTGACTTGACAAGTGTGTACTCCGCATAGCATTGTTAGCCAGTTGAATTGCTTCGCAGATTGAGATACAATTGGTCAGTAGCTCTTTATTTTATTTATATCCCTATTATTTGTTGGGGACATGATATGGCGTATATTTGAGGGGAACATATGCATGTTAGTTTAATGACCAGTGATTTTTCTTATCAGATGCTGGTACCTGTGACATATGTGGCATAGTAGATGCATGTAGAGTGACATCTACGAGTGATTTATTTATTAGTTCTCTGCAAGTGATATATATCATCACTGACGAGCATGATAATTGGTATGCAAAAGGCTACACCTGCAGAATATATTAATGACTACAGGTGATCTAAATATTCATTTCAGTTTATTTAATTTCACCAGATTAACGGAGGCACGGTGTAGATGCCTATACTCTGTATGCACTGAGGAAGTTTTAATTTGTTTGATTAACTTTACTAAGACCGTGGCATATGACGCTGATTTATGCATACATGCACGAAGGAAAAGATTAGGCCCATGGTTCATGTTTTGAACAGGAGGCAACCTAGTATTTATTTCAAAAATAACTATGTACGGTATACGTATAACCGTGACATGTCGAAGTTTACCTATGATGCTGCATGATTTTGTAGATGCAACATGATCATTCATAGCAGGGAAGTGCCGGATACACTAGACATACCCGCTAGTGCTGTTAACATGGATGCAACATAACAAAACTTATAGCATGAGAATTTATCAGAACGCCCATGCGTATGATGCATGGAGCGCTGCTATTTGACAATTTTATAACATGAGACGATCGGCGATGCTAGCTAGTATCCATAGTATTCAGGTTAATAGAACCCATGCATGGAGTACAGCGAGCGCATGTTTTGGGTATCATACTTTCAGCACTTGTTCCTGATTCTGTATCAATAGACCAGATCGAAGAACAAGCACTCATCCCATCTTGACATTGTATCAACAGACCAAGACAAAGATTGGGGTCTTCATACATCCCACCGTTATTTGTATCAAAAGACCAAATCGACTCATGGGGCCTTGAGAGATCAGAGAAAGAGAGGAAGGAAGAATTTCTTCATTGTTGATGGAGAGCCAAAGAAATCAGACCAGCGCCATGGTCTTCTGCCGAGTTAGAGAAGCGCCATGAGACTTCTCACCTTGCAGCACGCCGGTGCACGCGGCGAGGCCTCGCCGATGCAGAGCGTTGCTTCTGGGCCTTCTTCTTTCTCTCTGTTTGCTTAGACTCTGTCTTTCTGCAGAAGTTTTTTTTGGGACTTGGGTGGTTTGCCGGCAGCCTGACGGCACTGCTTGCTTTGATGCGTGAGCGCGGCAGCCTAGCGGTGGTGTCTGTGTCTCTTCTGTCTCTTGAGCGCTCGCCGTGCCGCCGTGGCCTTGTATTTATAGGCTAAGGGACATCAACAGTTGCCGGTGAATTGGCGCACTCCTAATTTGATTTCGTATTCGTCGAACTCGCGCTGCGCGCCCGACGTGCCGATCGTGGAGTTCTCGATCGCTTCGGACTTGGTCAGGCTGGTTCAAACTTGAACAGCGTAACCATTGCCGCGCGATACGAATATACCACGAGAGAAATACATACATGGGCCAGGTGTTTAATGGTCCCAAATTACATAATTAGCATGGCCCTGTGCTTTGAGTTGGTTTGGTCCATGTACGTGTCTGTGTATGTGTTTGAATATAATACAGCTGCCGTACATGTTAAATATATCCTTTCTATTTAATCAATTGATCGATACTTAGCTAGTGTGCATGCCACAATAAACACGCATGGCCATGATCAAGTTTATTTTCTTTCTTTTCTTTACTTCTTTGCACGTAATCATATATATAGCGTGCTACCATGTCTAATTAGCAAGATATAAATTTTGTGTTCATATATTGTCTGTGTTAAAAGATAATATATGAACACAAAATATTCTTCGGTTAAAAGATGAAGCCGATTTTACTTGGGGGGCAAAATAGCAAGAAGCTTTTGAGAAGATCAAAGAATACTTATCTTCACCACCGGTGCTTAGGGCGCCTAAGAGAGGGATTCCGTTCAGACTTTATGTGGCTGCTGAAGATAGAGTTATTGGAGCTATTTTGACCCAAGAAATCGATGCTAAGGAGTATGTTATTGCTTATATAAGCCGACGGCTCATTGATGCGGAAACGAGGTATACTTTCATTGAAAAGTTATGTTTATCATTATATAATGCTTGTACTCAGTTGAGGCATTATTTGTTATCTAGTACTTGCATCGTGTTATGTCAAACCGATGTAATCAAACATATGTTACAAAAACCGATTTTAAGTGGAAGAATCGGTAAGTGGGCTTATGCTTTAGTTGAGTATGATTTGGCTTGTGAACCTTTAAAATATATGAAAGGCCAAATTGTAGCTGATTTATTGTTGAACATCAGATTGATGATACTTGTGAATTCGATGTCGGCTATGTTGCTTGCATACCATGAAAATTATACTTTGATGGATCGGTTTGCAATGATGGACAAGGAATTGGTACTGTTTTGGTTGCTCCAAGTGGTGCCGTTTTTGAGTTTTCGAACTGGTTAGAAGAAAAGCGTACCAATAATCAAGTTGAATATGAAGCTCTTCTATTTGGATTCGAATTTTTACAAGACATGGGAATTAAGCATGTTGAGGCTTTTGGTGATTCACTTCTGGTGGTATAGCAAGTGTCCAATGTATGCCAATGCTACAATGGCTTGTTAAATGCATATCTTGATAAATGCCTTGATATTATAACTTCTTTTGATGAGTTTACAATCAAACATATTCCAAGAGAAGAAAATGGCAAGGCTAATACTCTGGCTCAGAAAGCATCTGGTTATATTGTTACAAAGAAGTATTTCTATCTTCAAAAACTGATGCAATCAAAAGCCGAGGTTCAGGTTCTGAACGAACCGGTCCAACCGGTTTCACAAACCGGTCTGACCGGTTCGGAAACCGGTCTGACCGCTTTGTCTGTTGACAGTGGTAAAAACGCCTTGGATAATGCTAATAATTCCAAGGTTAAGGATCAGGATTGGAGAGTGCCTATTATTACTTATCTGAAGGATCCTGGTCGTGGTGCAGAAAGAAATATTCGGCGAATATCATTCTTAAATACATATTACTTGACGATGAGCTTTATCGTCGAACCGCCGAAGATTTGCTTTTGAAGTGTTTGAACTCGGATCAGGCCAAGGTTGCCATGGGAGAGGTTCATGAAGGTATTTGTGGTACACATCAATCGGCTCCCTAGATGAAGTGGTTACTTAGACGAGCCGGTTTTTATTGGCCTACTATGATGGTGGATTGTTTCAAATATTATAAAGGATGTGAACAATGTCAAAAGTTTGGAGATTTACAATTGGTTCCTGCTGCATTAATGCATCCTATTATCAAACCATGGCCGTTCTGAGGTTGAGGGTTGGATTTTATTCGGCAAATTAATCCTCCATCATCAAAAGGACATCAGTTCGTGTTGGTTACTACGGATTACTTTACTAAGTTTTCCGAAGCGATTCAATTGAAGAATATGACACATAGAGAGGTAATTGAGTTTATTACACAAAATATTATTCATAGATTCGGTATTCCTGAAACTTTAACTACGGATCAAGGTACTTCATTTATGTCTAAAGAAGTACGTCAATTTGCCGAATCCTATAGAATAAAGTTGCTCAATTCATCTCCATACTATGCTCAGGCTAATGGTCAAGCCGAGTCAAGTAACAAAATTTTGATCAAATTAGTCAAGAAAAAGATAGAAGAAAAATCCTAAGAGATGGCATGAAGTATTATCCGAAGCATTATGGGCTCATCGTATATCTAGACATGGTGCTACTAAGGTCACTCCTTTTGAGCTTGTGTATGGACAAGTGGCCGTTTTACCTATTGAGGTGAATCTGGACGCTTATAGATTAGCTAAACAAAATGATCTTGGTGCTGTCAATTATCATGACTTGATGATGGATAATATTGATGAGGTCACTGACAAGAGATTGAAGGCTTTAGAGGAGATTGAGAAGGATAAGCTTTGGGTTGCTAGAGCTTACAACAAGAGGGTACGAGGGAAATATTTTCAGATCGGAGAACTTGTTTGGAAGACAATTTTGCCTATTGGAACGAAGAGCAACAAGTTCGGTAAATGGTCACCAAGTTGGGAAGGACCGTATAGAGTTGTCAAAGTCGTCTTTGGGAATTCTTATATGCTGGAGACATTGCAAGGGGATCGTTTACATAAAGTTATCAACAGAAGATATTTGAAGAAATATTACCCAAGCGTGTGGCAAGATGCATGAAGAATAAATGGCCGATAGATTTTTGATATCACCCTTAGTGTAAATTGTGCCTACTGAGTTGTAATTGTCTATATTCATGCTTTTTAGTTTGCAAGCTCACTAAAAAGACAGGAGGGCATGTGTTGATAGTCAAAATTGGCAGCAGCCGAGGGAAACCGGTCAGACCGGTTTGCCGAATCGGCCAGACCGGTTTAGAGTTGTAATACGAGTAGGTTTAGGATTCCGAGTTTTATCCCGTATTGTAACCGAATTTGAAGGGGTACGACTTCCCCGGCCTATATATATGAAGGATAAGGCCAATTGAGAGTTATTCCAATCGAATCAATCAATATTTGTCCTTTACTTTTACCTCTCAAACCCTACACTTTTCCAAACCTAATTGTTGTTCTTTGCTCGTCTCCGCGACGTACAAAGGCATTCTAGGTGGCCTGCTGACCCTAGAGCAACCCTAGATTGCTTGAGCTCCGACGGGGTCCCTCCCGAGCCTGAGTTTCTAGGTCTTCACGAGCTCCTGTCTGAAAGCGGTCAGACCGGTCTCAAGAACCGGTCAGACCGATTTGCCCGAGGAGTTCGGGTGTTGGCCGTGGTGACGGCCGTGCGTCGTGTTCGTGCGATCTCAAGTGTGTCGGCGCGTTTTCGTGTCAACAAACACTAATATATCTGGACAACAAAACTAGAAGGAAAAAGTCTATTTTAGACCATCCAACTCTTACCTTAGTTTGGTTGACCATCGAACTCCAAAACCAGATATCTTTGGCCATCGAATTATCAAAACCGTTCAAATTTGGCCATCGGGGCGGTTTTGATGGGTGGTTTTAATTTTTTTATTTACAATTTAGTCCTTAAATCTTAAAATGATTATTACTTTTTACTCGTATCTCCGATTTAGGTTATTATTGCAGTCACGTATTCATAACAGTGAGCTTTGTCTTTTAAAATAGTGTTTATGCTATTTATCACTATTTATTATATTATTTTTATGTTGTCGTGTAAAACACTAATATAAGAAAAATAAAACAAATGGTTAGAAAATAATATGTCCATGACTTTAAAAGATAATGTTTATCGTTACGAACGTATGACTATAAGAATCACTTAAATCGGATATACGAGAAAGAAATAGTAATCATTTCAAGATCCAAGAACTATTTTTTATAGTTTAGTTCTTAGATCTTAAAATGATTATTACTTTTTTCTGGTACCTCCGATTTAGGTGATTCTTGCTGTCACACATTCATAACATTAAGCTTTATCTTTTAAAATAGTCTTTATACTATTTTATCACTATTTAATATATTATTTTTATATTGTTGTGTAAAAACACCAATATAAGAAAACTAAAACAAACAATTAGAAAATAATATGTCCATGACTTTAAAAGATAAAGCTCATCATTACGAACACATGACCGTAAAAATCACTTAAATCAGAGGTACGAGCAAAAAGTAATAATCATTTTAAGATCTATGGAATAAATTGTAAATAAAAGAATTAAAACTGCCCATCAAAACTGCACCGATGGCCAAATTTGAACGATTTTGATAGTTGGATGGCCAAATATATCCGGTTTTGGAGTTCGATGGTCAAAATCAAACCGAGGCAATAGTTGGATGGTCAAAAATAGACTTTCTCCAAACTAGAATTGGATGCAAGTGTTGAGAACCGTGGTAGGAAAGGGATGGAACAAACACGTGAATTCAGAAGAATATTTTTATTTGTGTGGAAGTGTTGAGAACAATGGGTGTGCTTAGTTCCCGTGAAAAGTTGGTAGAAAAGTCACATCGCACACTGTAGCATAATGTAATACTTTTCGTTGGTTTTTGGTAATTGTTGTCCTACCATGACCTAACTAGGCTCAAAAGATTCGTCTCGTCGTGTACATCAAAACTATGCAATTAGTTTAGTTTTTTTATTTGCCTGTATTTAATGTTCATGCATGTGCCGACATTTTGATGTGATGTGACTGGACTTTTTACATAGTGGAATTTCGGGAACTAAACACAGCCCTAGAGAAGATGCTGTCCTCTGACATGAGCTGGGCGTTCGTGAGCTGCTGCTCGCCAGTGAGGGAACACCGTCGCGGCCAGGCAGGATGGCAGCGGGGAAGAGGAGGACCAGGGTTGTGGTAATGGTGGCAGCTGGTGGCCGTGCCGCAACTGGGTACGCGTGCAGGTCTATCCCCCACGATGGAGGCATAGGGCAACCCAACGATGGAGTCCTGGGTCGGTCAAATGACCCCGACGGCCTGGGCTTGGGGAGATCCGGCAGTGTTGACGAGTAGAAGATCACGTGAGAGGAGCTCTAGTGGTAGTGCCTCCTGATGGAGAGCGGCAACGCCCCACCTCGGTACTAGGGCAGAGCCTCACTATGGAGAGACAGAGGTCCGCCCTGGCACCGATGGGGCCATGACGCGTTGATCATGCCCTTAGCCATGGGTGGATCAGAGGAGAAGAGGAGCATTGTGGATCTCAGGAGGAGGGCGTGGCATCCGAGGAAGGAGATGGGATCTGAGGTAGTGAGGCGACCACCGAACCGAGCCGCCTAGCCATACGCCGGTTTGCCGGATCTGGGTCCACGACACCTGTTTCAAAGTCTGCCGCGACCGGATCTGGCATCGGCGAGCCGCCCATTGCCGGAGGAGGAATTGAAGCTAGCGGTAGCCTGGGATGAGTGGAGGAGGCGGGAGGTAGGAGAGGGAGCGGTGGCATGGAGGTGAGGAGAGGGAGTAGGCGGCGTCGAGAGGGACGGAGGAGGCGAGCGGAGGGAGCGGGCGGTGGAGAGGGGCGCAACTTGAGGTGGAGTGGAAGACCTGGGTGGAGAGCGGCGGAGGGAGACCGAGTGGAATGGGTGTGTTAGGGTTTAAGGAAGCGCTATTTTATATTAACGGGGGCACGATCAGCCATACAATTGAAATCGGACGGTGAAATTTTATTGGGCTATTTGGGCCAAGATGGACTTTTTTTATTTTCAATGCTTAAGGTTTTTCTTTTTCTTTTTCATTTATTGCACCATTGTAAAGTAGCACATAAAAATAATTCTCTTATATACACCAACTCATTTTTTATATGTAATGACTACATATGAGTCGTCTTCTAGAAGTTTAAAGAATTTTGGAACTGATTTACTATTTTCTATATGTTAAATGAATTTCTACATGGTTATTTTTGGCACTCCTTAAGACCTACAAATAAATCCGCAAGCGGACGGATACCGAAGTAGCTTTCTTTTTTTTTGACTGGAACCGGTAGGGAAGCCCCCTACCTATTTTTTTAAATATAAGGAAATTTACAACATATACAGGGTTGGTTCCAAACCAAAGAGGGAAAAGAAGGAGTTACAATAAATTACTACTCAGCCAAATATTAAGTCTATCTCTAATCTTTGGCCTAGCCTTAAGCTTGACCAAGCGCAACTGCTCCACGAATAAAGCTTTCCACCATGCAAAAGCAACAACTCCTCCATCAAAGATGATGTTATTCCTGTGGTTCCAGATGGTCCAGCAAGTGTTGGCGGTCGTTACAACCCAAATCCGACCACCAATACTCGGGAAGAAATGAGGCTTTATGCAACATTCCATGCACTTAGGTTTATATTCTAATAATGCTCCACGAGTTTTGGTGAGTATATGGTGTGCAGGTACACAATACAACAAACATGGACTAAGTGGGGTAAAAGTGGCCCATTTCGGCCAAACCACTTGGATCGGCTGATCCACCCCCCTTAGCCCATTCATATATGACACACCACCACATGGGAAAACACACTCAGAGGCCGCACAGATCGCTGACATCGTCAATCCAGAGCAAAGAAGCATAAACCGACCAAACCCAGCCCATGGGAAGCAATCCTGGACGTCGGCAACACATAGTCGGTGCAGCAGAGGTCAACCGGGCACTGGGCCCAGTTCGCCCGAAGGGCGCAGTTCGTCCGAACTGGGTAACCGCCTCAAAACCGCCTCCCAGGGCAAATCCAGGCCATAGGAGCTTTGGTCAGTGCATCCTCTAGTTCGGCCGAATCCTACAGTTCGGCCGAACCGAGGAATTCGGCCGAACCGACTCCCTGCCGCCTCTGGTTGCCTTGGCGGTTACCCAAGGTCCAACCGCCATGGAGCACTATAAATAGAGGTGTCCAATGCCTTGTATCACACACACCACTTGGGAGCAAGTCTCCAATTCTCCACTTTCAAGATGTAGAGTTAGGCTAGTCCAGTTGGGAGTTAGAGTCAGGGTCGAGCTTCGCTCGGAGTTCCGGAGTCGTCTTCTGGAGTTCTGGTAAAGCTCTTGTATCTTTTCCTTTTCTTTATGTTCGACTCATTTACTTGAGTTATCTGTTCTGCATTTATTTCGCGAGTAAGTGTAGAATGTCTAATCCTGGTTATAGTTGTTGTAGTCTGGCTCTAGAAGTTCTCTCTTAATTCTTTATCTTAGATGGTTCCTCGTTTCTGCTCAATACTTGTGGTGAATTGTCACTGGGGTATTGACGGGATTGCTAGCTCTTTCCAGGAGAGTGAGTAGTTATTGTCTAGCGTAGGTATGGTACCTAGTCTAGATAGTAACCTTGGAATGTCTCTGAGTTGAACATTGCTGTCTACTAATCTAATTTACCACTAGCATTAGGGGGATCACCCCTGTTTGCTTGAGTTTGCTTCAAACAGGAGGAAAGTAGAGAGCCCAGGGTGCCCGATCATGATTCATCAATTTTTGCCCCTATCTGCTGCGATGCACGTGCAAGTTTTAAAAGAAAAATCCTCACAGGTATGTGTTTGAAACACAAAAATATATACATTATCATCATGTGCTGCCTCGAGGAACGATCGTCATCATGGAAGAAAAAGAAAATCAAATGTGACGACGAAACCCCTTCTCATCCCTTTCTGTGTGTCACGTGCACCGTTCCCGATGCTGAGATAATAGAACTAGGAAGAGAACCATAGATGTCATTCTTCATGCTAGCCGTAACCTTTGCTAGAGATATCTCAAGGCAGTGGAAGTATATAGGAATCCTTTCCTGTCTCGTTGTCCTCCCACTAGCTAGACCTCTCTTCTAACTATCCTTGACTTCTCCTTGTGTGTGTCATTTGCATATCACTCTTATCCTATCCTTTATCCCCGCCTTGTTAGCTGGTACTTTAATTAGTAGTTACACGCCAGCCAGCAAAACTTTACTATATGAGGTGTGTGTTTACAACGCCTATTGGCGGCTTACAAGAGGATGATTTATTCATCAAGGGCAAAGCTCTATTATATAGGCAGCTCACGTGACCGAGCTTGGTTGCGTTGCCGATGTGGGACTAAACTGTGCGCTCATGAGAGAAAAACACACAGTACCCCTTGCTTCGGCCCAAACCTCTGGTGATGGGCCTCCGCTTCGCTCCGTCTGTGAATTTGGATCATATCACAACAAACTCCACCTTGAGACAAATTCTCTTGTAGCATCTTCACTTCATCCTGAATCATCGTGAAGAAAATACAACTGGCGCCAAATAGCCTCTTGGGCTAATTAACTAAACCAACGAAGCTTGCGCATAGCTCAAACTTAGCAACAGGAACAGGTTTAGTCATCATATCAGCTGGATTATCATGAGTGTTGATCTTGCATACCTTCAGCTTACCTTCCTCAACCACATCTCGTACATAATGATACTTGATGTCAATATGCTTTGTCCTCTCATGGAACATCTGATCTTTGGTAAGGTAAATAGCACTTTGACTGTCACAATATAAATCAATGCAAGAATCAGCCGCAACCAGCTCAGAGTACAATCCGTTCAGCCAAATTAATTCCTTACACACCTCAGCAATAGCCATATATTCTACCTCAGTAGTAGACAAAGCCACAACAGACTGTAAAGTAGCCTTCCGGCTCACAGCACAACTGCCAACAGTGAACACATAACCTGTGAGCGACCTTCGCCTATCAACATCAGCAGCAAAATCGGAATCAACATAGCCAATAAGTCCCTTCTCAGTTCTGCCAAACTTCAAACAAAAATCTGCAGTGCCTCTGAGTGGAATACTCCAGGGTGAAATGCTACATCGGTATCCGTGCGCTTGCGGATTTATATCTGTATCATAAGAATACCAATGAACACTCCTTATTTGGCATGAGTAAAAATGACCCTGAAAACCTTGTGGAGCACATGCTTTATTCCAAGTCTAAGTTGTTATGTTATAAATGATGGCGAATAAACGACAAGAAGTAAAGGAATCAAACCGCAAGAGACACGAGATTTTAACGTGGAAAACCCTCCCGATGTAGAAGGGAAAAACCACGGGCGCCAGCCAGCAAAACTTTACTATATCAAGTGTGTGTTTACAACGCCTGTTGGCGGCTTACAAGAGGATGATTATTCATCAAGGGCAAAGCTCTATTATATAGGCAGCTCATGTGACCGTGCTTGGTTGGGTTGCCGATGTGGGACTAAACTGTGCGCTCATAAGAGAAAAACACACTACCCCTTCGCTCCGGCCCAAACCTCTGGTGATGGGCCTCCGCTTTGCTCCATAGGTGAATTTGGATCATATCACAACAAACTCCACCTTGAGACAAATTCTCTTGCAGCATCTTCACTTCACCTCCATATTCAAAAATCATCACGAAGAAAATACAACTGGCGCCAAATAGCCTCTTGGGCTAATTAACTAAACCAACTAAGCTTGAGCATAGCTCAAACTTAGCAACAGGAACAGGTTTAGTCATCATATCAGCTGGATTATCATGAGTGTTGATCTTGCATACTTTCAGCTTACCTTCCTCAACCACATCTCGTACATAATGATACTTGATGTCAATATGCTTTGTCCTCTCATGGAACATATGATCTTTGGTAAGGTAAATAGCACTTTGACTGTCACAATAGGGTGGTCGTCGGTATTTCAGATACCGTCCACCCCGGACGGTATCTCAGATACCGACCACCCCTTGCCCCCGGCAGCCTCGCGCCGCCGCTCACCTGGCCGCCGTCGTCCACGGCAACCACGCCGCGCTGGCCTACGACTCGAGTCCCCGAGTCCGGCGAACGTTCTGAAAATAGGCACTCGCGTGCGCTCGTTGGTGTTGCTGCACAAGGGACGCCGGCGCGGCCGCGTACCTCGTCGCCGGCGCCGACTCGCCGAGAGGCATCACCTCATCAAGATCATGAGTTTGCGCCAGAATAGCCTGACTTGCGCTGAGCAATAGGTAAATCCTCCTCAAGCTGCAAATTAGGTGGTAAGTGCTGAACATTATCATGAGCCTCATCATCAATAGCCTGATTTTCCTGATCATCTACAGGTGGCTCCACCTGCTCGCCTGTATCATCATCCACATGCTCCACCTGCACGCTCATATGCTGCAGCCCTTTATTAAAATTTTCTGGAACATGATCTGAGGACAAACTGTCATTAAACATCACAGATTCATTGAAAACAACACTCCTGCTCATGAAAGTCTTTTCAGTTTCGAGATTCCACAACTTATATCCTTTAACTCCCGAACCATAACCAAGAAAAAGACATTTAATAGCTCTAGGCTCCAATTTTCCATTATCAACATGAGCATAAAACCTCTGGTGATGGGCCTCCGCTTCGCTCCGTCTGTGAATTTGGATCATATCACAACAAACTCCACCTTGAGACAAATTCTCTTGCAGCCCATTATGAACCCTTCTGGCTAGTCCATGTATATATCCTCCTCAAGTTCACCATGCAGAAATGCAGTGTTCATGTCTAACTGCTCAAGCTCAAGATCATGTGCAGCAACAATACTAAAGAATGTGCGAATGGAACTATGTTTTACCACAAACGCTTGCTCATCCGTGCATTGGACAACATGCAATGAGCCTTCGAGATGATGGTCCTGTTCATGTGTTCAGCCACACCGTTTTGCTGTGGAGTATACGGTATGGTGTGGTGCCTGACAATGCCTTCCTGCCTGCAATAATCATTAAATGCAGCAGAACAAAATTCTCCACCATTATCAGTACGAAGCACCTTCACCTTCCTAAGCAGAACAATTTCTATCATCACTTTCCAATCTTTAAAAGCAGCAAAAGTATCATCTTTATTTTTCAGAAAATAAGGCCATACTTTTCTAGAGTAGTCATCAATAATAGTAAGCATGTAACGAGCACCACCACAGAGCCTTTGTTATGTGTTTCCTGTCCTTTTTTGTATGGATGCCGGCCTCTGATTTCTTGACGCTCAAGGATTAGTGGGGCAGGTATTGACCTCCAAGGATTGGTGGACCATCCAAATCATAAGTTTATTTCAGGTTGCTCTCGAGGCCTGAAGAATATATGCAATGAACGACGCATGCATAACTTCTTGCTACTCAAAATACAACCATCCAGTAGGTTTCTCTTCATCAATTCTGCCATACCAAGTTCAACCTTATGTCCAAGACGCATATGCCAAAGGTTAGTCTTACTAGGTTCAGCATTAGTAACAACAGCAACAGAACCATGTACATGTAAAGTACTTCCTCTTAGGACATATAACTTTGCAGAATTCAGATCACCTACTAAACAAACAAGAGAACCTTTTGATACCTTTAAAACTCCGCCTGAACCAGAGTACTTGAATCCTTCTGCATCAAGTGTGAGAAGCAAAATCAGATTTCTGGTCATTCCTGGTATGTATCTCACATTCTGTAGCATGCGTGTCATGCCATCATGAGCCTTGATCTGAACTGAGCCGATCCCCACAATGTCACACGGATTATCGTCTCCCATACGCACAACATCTCCTTTCTGCACAAATAAATGAACTAAACCAATTTCTATTAGTGCAGGTATGAAACAAACATGCAGAATCAAGTATCCATTCATCATGACCAGAAACATAACCAGCAAGAACAATCAGACAATCTCCTGAATCAGAAGTATTCCCAGCACCAGAAACAACAGAGGCATTACCATCCGAATTATTTTTTCTGTTCTATTTGTTCTTAAGCTTCCAACACTCCTCAATAAAATGTGATTTCTTCTTGCAATACTTACAGAACTTTTTGGGTGGTCTGGACTTAGAACGACCTCTACTTTCTTGGCTATTGTAATGATCATTACTTTCATTGGAAGATCTGTGCTCCGGTCTGCCTCTCACTTGCAAAGCATCGCCCTTGGACGACGACAATCCGTCAGGCTGCACCATGCCTTTCATCTTTTCCCTTGATTGGAGTGCCTCATAAACTTCCAAAATGGTTAGTTCATCACGGCTAATCAACAAGGTGTCATGGAAATTTGCAAAAGAGTTTGGCAGAGAACATAACAATAGGAGACCTAAGTCTTCATCATCATACTTAACTTCCATCGACGCTAGGTCAGAAACGATCTCCTTGAACACAGATATATGGCTCGTCACTGAATCACCCTCCTTCATCTTGAGCGTGAACAGCTTCAACTTCATATGCATTTTACTGGTTAGATAAGGTTAGTCTTTGACAGCTAAAGAAAGTAATGCATATTTGTAGCAAATACTCAGCTCAGAAGCATTCAAACAATTCGAGCCATGGATTCATCCAGAACTAACAACTCACATTTACCAGCAGCTTGTCCATTCATAGTATTAACTAAATATGCCAGCGTCTCGATATCTGAAAATTCAGCATTCAACCACATAAACAAGAAATAACCAATATCAATGTTAGCATCTTGTCCAGGCAGTAAGTAGTATAGAAATATTAATTAGAAGGGTCGTAGTTGCAAGAGCAAAGCACATGCATGCATCTTTCCAACTCAATTTTCTTCCATTCTCTTCACCAAATGCTACTAGAACATACAACAACTTCCAAACTTATCATGCTGTGAATGGCTACTATTCACATATGTGAATGTGGATTA
>OAMR01000499.1:344306-371259 GCA_900205405.1 Echinochloa crus-galli | reverse complement strand
TTGTAGTTGTCATTTTTGAAATTCAAAAATTGGATTGTTCAAACAAACTCACACGAGAAGTTTTTTTTAAATAATAGCATTAATAATTTCACAAATTGATAGAGCATGATTTTAGAAATTTTTAGAAAAAAATCATCAAATTTGGATTAGTATGATGGTGAAAAACTAGATACAAAATTCGATTACAGATTAAAAAAATAGGCAAACAATATAAAAAACAATCAATGCCTCCCTCTAACACTTGAGGGGTCGTAGCCCAATGGTTAGGAGTGGGGGACTTATTTCTTCCCACCGGAGTTCGACTCCTCCCAACAACGCCTCTTTTTTCTAAGAAATTGTCTTTCTTTTTTTTTTTGCCAAAGGAGGCTCGAGTAGGATAGTGAGCCCAGGCAGCAAGTGAAGGGGACTCGAGTAGGATAGTGAGCCCAGCTAGCAGCACATCGCAGCCCAGGCAGCAAGCGAGCGGCCCAGTACGCGGTAGGCCAGAGTACATGGCAGTACAAAATTTAGATAAAAAAATTCCAAATGCTTCACAAAGACATCAGTTGTGAAATAGTCTAGTGGTAAGTGTTGTGGGTTTGAGGTTGAGGTCTTGGGTTCAACCCAAGCTCTGCCCATTTTTTTTGTTTTTTGAGATTTTTTTCAATTTTCTTTATTTATAAATATGACTATTTTTTATTTGTAGATCGCGGACGTGGTCGGGTGACTGGGCGCGTGGAGGTGGTTGGGTGACTAGGCATGGATGAGTCATGTGACATGGCTGTATTTGTTTGCAATAAATAAAAAACCTTTCAATAAAAAAAATTTCAATATGTAAGTTCTATAACTTTTAATTTTAAGAAACTTTTATTTTGGCCAATCTTCGAATTTCAACCTTTAAAATTAATCATATTTTATTCGTCATTGATGAAACAATGCAGTGTTTTGGGTCATATGAGAAATGAAAACTTTTAAATTTATGTTCATGACGGATTTGTGTAAACGTTGCAGTGTTTTGGCCCAGACCGTGACAGATTTGAAAGAACTGTTACAGTTATCTGGGCTTAGAGCAAAATGCTAATGTTATGGAGGTCTGGTGGAGCGAAGGTTGGAGGAGTCGAGATGCCGAGCAGCGGCGGTCGCCCTCACCCCCGTATGCAGCAACCCGTCGGAGGAGTCCAGATGTCGAGCAGCGGCGGCGGTCGCCCTCACCCCCCGTGCGCAGCAAGCCGTCGGACGTGGATCTCGAGATGGACCCCTGGATCACGAGATACCCCTAAGCAGCGCCCCCTGCCTGACATGTATGGCCGGCGTCAAAAGGCCCAATCCAAATCAGCTTGCCTCTTAGTTGTTGCAACACTCAAAGTATATATCGCAACCAAACTTAAGCGTTGCACTTGAACACATTTTTTGCTTCGAAGCCAAATATCGTGTTGCCATAAAATTTAGCATTTGCA
The DNA here is from genome assembly GCA_900205405.1 of Echinochloa crus-galli. NCBI lineage: Eukaryota > Viridiplantae > Streptophyta > Magnoliopsida > Poales > Poaceae > Echinochloa > Echinochloa crus-galli. Next base: position 369,823 of record OAMR01000499.1, on the reverse strand, counting down.
ACCATATCAAAGTACATTTGCAACTGTCAACAAGGGTTGCAATTGAACCTCACTTTTGCTTCGCCTCCAAGAGTTCTCGTTGTAATACGCACCAAAATTTGCAACGCTTGTGAAATTTTATGCAACACCCAAAAAGTGTAGCAATAGTCACAACTAAATGCAACTAACGCAAATGTGGTTGCAGTACTACCACAGAATTGCTACCACAATCAAATCTACCGCAACCATTTTACACCATTGCAATATCGTCAACCAAATGCAACAAAGCTTTGCAACACCTTCAAAACCGTTGAATTAAAAATATGTATCGCTACGATTTTTAAGAATGGTTGCAAAACAACCATCTATACCAACCAAATTTTCGGCGTTGCAATTCAGAGGTGTTGATTTTGATACAAAACCTTGTAGTGTCAGAAACCAGGCCGTAACGACTTCCAATAAGCTCCTCCCTACTTAGATCTTTGCTTGTCCTTGAGTAAAGAATTGAAATTAGAGCTAGGAATAAGGAAAGGGATCTTTCATGAAATGAATAAATGCATATTGATTATTCCAAACCTTTCTATGAATAAATGCCTCGCATTCAGGGTTTTCTAATATTTTCACAAATAAATGGCCCTTGTCCTTTCATCATGTGGTACTCTCATGCTCTCTGGGGTCACTCTTTCTTTTCGCTCACTCTCTTTTGTATGTCTTCTTTTTGTCTCTCAAGTGATAATAGTGTCAAGACACGTATTTCTGTCAATTCGAAGACTGGTTCAAGGAGATTATGTCAATCACCCTAGATCAAATTGTAAGTTTTTTTTGAAAAGGGAATATCTATTAATATTCCAGCCTCTTTATCGATTGATACATGTAGCTACCCAAATTCTCGAACCAAACAGCCACATCCGGGTTTCTTATTACAAAAGCGAGGTAAACCAAGCAGGGATGACCCAACAAACGGAGTATCCCCAACATTTCAATTAACCGAAAGTCTATTAATGAAAGGCCAGCCATTGGAAGCAAAGAACTCCATCATCAAAGTCTCAACAGCACGGCAGCAAGAATGAATGCGAGGCCGATCTTCCTCTTTTTGCATAAGCGCCCAAAATCGAACCCAATGAGTTCCACGGAACAATACCTGCATCGGAGAGAAAACTTTCGCATTGTTAATAACAATATCATTTCGGCTTATCCATATAGCCAACAAAACGCAGCCACCTTTGACAAAGATTGATATTTTGTTTTCTTGTCTACCCCATTCAGCCGTCCATCAAACATATGCAAACTGTTTAACGGGCAGGGTAAATTAAAAGACACTTGTATCACTCTCCAGATAAGCTTGGCAATAAAACAATCAAAGAAAAGATATTGTATAGTCTCTTCACAATTGCAGAAACTACACTTAGTACTACCACTCCAACGTGGTTTAGCCAAGTTATCTTTAGTCAAGGTGACTCCTTTAATAATATACCACATAAAGATTTTGATTTTAAGTGGCAATTTCAACTTCCAAATTAAATGTTTTCTTGGGGGCATATTAGTAGTCAAAGTATTATACATATAATGGACAGAAAATGACCAATGTTGAATGTGTAACCAGGTAAAGTGATCTCTCGTATTAGAAAGGTCTATGTGCTTGACTGAAGCAACTAGAACATACCATGATATCAAGTTTTCACCCACTAATGACCTTGTAAAAGAGACATTCAAAGGTGTGGAACTCAAAACAGAGTGTACCGTATTACTTTTTCTCATGACTATGCTATATAAACCGACATATAGATGTTTAAAAGCAACATTACCTAACCGGACATCCTCCCAAAATCTTATTTGAGAACCATCCCCTATATTGAACTTACCCATGCTCATGAACTCAGGTTTGACCTTCATTAGGCCCGACCAAAAGTGTGAGTCTCCCCGTTTGTGTTCAACCTGAGTTATAGTTTTATTTCTCAGATATTTCCTTCTAAGGAGCTGCTGCCATACCCCATCTTCATTGATAAGTTTAAAAAGTTACTTACTCAAAAGACGCATGTTTTGTATGTCTAAGTTAAGAATATCAAGCCCTCCCTAGTCCTTTGGTGTGCAAAGAATACTCCATTTTGTAAGTCTGTATTTTCGTTTATGCTCATTACTTTACCAAAAAAACCTTGATCTAAAATAATCAAGTTTTTTCAGCACCTCTCTCGATACTCAAAGAATGACAACATAAACATAGATAAATTACTAAGAACAGAGTTAATCAACACTAAACGACCCCCAGCAAATAACATATTTCCTTTCCAATAACTTTCTTTTGAAACCTTTCCTCCACACCCCTCCAATCCGCATTGCTAATTTTACGATGATGCATGGGATTCCCAAGTATCTATAAGGATAAGAACCTTTCTCACAACCACATATCTGAGAGGGTTCTCCTTTTTCTTCAAATTGCAAGTTTGGGATGAAGAGTCCATTGTTGGTCCTCGGCCCCGTGACCACTTTTCTTTTTCTTTCCCTTTTGGGAACTTTTTTCACATTCTTCCTTTTTTTGCATACTTGGACTTTCATGAGTCCTTTATTTTTTTCTCATCCTTTTTCTAGGGTATCACCAAGGCATGAAGACTTCCAATGCGGCTCTGATGAAAAATATTCCAATGATAGGCAACATGACTACCTCTAGGGACTCAGATTTCTACAAGACAGTGTAAATCATGACAAGGATTTCAGAAGTGATATCTCAAGCAAATACGTAAAGTGGATGTAGAGGTATATGGATAGATTGAAAGGATAGGGTATGATTTCATATTTTCAAAATAAATTCACCCGAATACTTGAATGAACAAGTTGTTTATTTTATCAAGTCATATCACATTCATCAACAGCTTAGACCATGGGGTCCTAACATGAAAGATTTCATACACAAGTGGATACTTAGTTTGCAATAAATAATAGGCACAATTCATGGCATGAAAGATAACCGACAATGTTTCATTTGGGTGCTTTGTGCAAGGTTCAAATAATGAAACATGGTAACAAAGAGAAACTACAATTGAACAGGAGTAATGAGTACAAATCAGCGTGCCTGTGCGCGAAGTGGTTGAGCCTAGCTAGTTTGGCCGAACTGGCCGGTTCGCCCGAACCACATGGTTCGGCCGAACGTGTCGTCCAGCACGCCATCGTCTTGGTCCTTCCCTGCATCATTTCTGTACTCATGTGCACTCTATTAAATTGGGCATTCTCTAACTGGCTCAATTGCACCAGTCAGAGCATTATTTCTAGCAATTCAAACTTACAATTTTATTTGTTTATTCATCAAGCTAAATTTGGGAAAACAAAAGTTGGAAAAGGAAATAAAGGGAGCACCTCCTAAACATTGATTGAAGCAAATGGAAATAAAACTGGGAAATAAATTTAAACTAATGGTGCTCTAAACGATACGACCACAGAACAACTAACATGTAGGTGGATCAAGTGAGACTTTGGAGTTTATGTTGTCGAGGTGGATCTGCGTAGAAAGATTGTTTCATTGAAAATTATGGGCCAAGGTTTAGGGCCAGCTTTAGATTTCTAAAAAATCGATGACATCTAAGTCCTCAAGTGGTGGTTGTTCTGGTTCTAAGAAGATCTTCAAGCGTTGCCCATTGGCCTTGAAAATGTTTCCAACTTCATTTTGCAAGGTAATAGCTGCGTGGGATGATGTGTTGATCATAGAGAACGACCGTCCCACTTACTCCTGAGCTTGACTCGACCAAAAAGCTTCACGCAAGAGTTGAAAACTAAGACCTTGTCTCTCGGCTTGAACGTCTTGATCTTGATCCGTTTGTTATTATCACTTTGTTCGTTCCTTATATAGCCGGGAGCTGTGATATGCTCTTCCTCTCATTTCACCTAGCTCGGCCAACTGAATCTGTCTCTTAAGGCTGCCTGCTGGGAGATCCATACCCAATTTCCTAATTGCCCAATGAGCCTTGAACTCCATTTCTACTGGTAAGTGACAAGTTTTGCCATAGACCAATTGATATAGGATCATCCCAATGGGTGTCTTATAGGCTGTGCGGTATGTCCAAAGTGCATCCGGAAGTTTCTCCTTCCAATGCTTACCCATCTCATTGACGGTCTTTTGCAGAATATTCTCGAATTGTTTGTTAGATGTTTCTACTTGGCCACTTGTTTGGGGGTGATAGGTTGTAGCTACATTGTGTTGCACCCCCAAACTGGATAGGTATGTACGGAAAACATGGTCAATGAAGTGGGAACCTCCATCGCTAATGACTATCCTAGGAACACTGAAACGGGGAAAGATGGTTTCATGAAACATTCGTCTCGCGTTCTTGGAATCTCCGCCGGTACAAGGCAAGGGTTCCACCCATTTAGAAACGTAATCCACAGCCACTAGGATAAACTTATAGCCTCCTGAGTTGGGGAAAGGACCCATAGCCCCAGGCGCCAGCGCTCGCCGACCGCCGCCCCAGGCGCCGGCACGCGGGCAAACACCACCCCGGTGTTAGATCCGCCGATGCCCCTTCCCGGTGACGCCGGCGAGCAGCTCGAGGTGGGCCTTCCAACCTCCGTTGACGGCCGCGTCTGCCGAGAGAGGGAGGAAAAGGTGGGAGGGAGCCACGCCACCACCATCCGGCGGGCCGCACGGACTTCCGGCGGCCGGCTCCGGTGGCGGTGCGGCGAGGTTGAAGGTGAGAGGGGTGGCGGCGGTGGCTTGGGGAGGGGCCGCCCGAGTCGCCCAGACGCGTGGGCGGGGGCGGAAGACAAGTCTTTTCTACTCTGCTTGTTTTGTCCGACTGTGTCGTTGCCCAATGAATGTGTTGCTTTGATTTGGTGCTAGCTGAGAGTCTTTTCAATTGGCAGACTTATGTCAGGCTGTTAGTAGCTACTAGAATGCCGGTAGTGAGGTCGGACTTTTTTATCATTCAATTCGCTTGTATCTGATAGTAGTGCGCATAATTTTCTTTTTCATTTCAGCACTGTTGGGTGAAATGCTGAATCTGGTTTCCCTACATAGAGTACATATAAGTCTGCAGGCGTCGAATTTTAATTTGTGTTGCAACCGTCGGTGCTTGGTATTGATACCAACCGAGAATGTTTCATTTGAGTGCTTTGTGCAAGGTTCAAATATTGAAACATGGTAACAAAGAGAAACCATAATTGAACAGGAGTAAGGAGTACAAACCAGCGTGCCTGTGTGCGAACTGGTTGAGCCTGGCTAGTTTGGTCAAACAAATTAGTTTGGCCGAACTGGCCGGTTCGCCAACCCGCACCCGCACCCGCGGGGTGGCGGGTGCCCGTTGGGTTCTTTACATGACAAACAAAAATAACATATATTGACACATAACCAAGTAAAATAAGTTCTAGATATTCACATCATATTAATAAGAGTTGAAGATTTGCAGTTTCACCAAAAACATACCAATTACATTATTAATCAACAACAGAACCACACAGGTAACCGTCATCAATCAACAGAAATACAAAACCATGTTCAAGTTTCATGTTCTATCCACCCATCCATAGCAATTTAGAGAGCCGGGCCGATTTCATGATGCATAAAGTTATGAAACTTTAAAAAAAACTAGAACACTCTTGTTATTTTGGGGCCCATGGGTCACCCGCGGGTGAAATTCTGCACCCGCACCCACGCCCGCTTCAGTACGGGTCGGGTCGGGTGTAGACCCACGGGTGAGATTTTACACCCACACCCGCACCCAATGGGTACGAAACCCGCGGGCACCCGCACCCGTGGGTCCGACTGCCATCCCTATTTGGAAGAGATACGAGTCGTCCAAAAGATGGATTCTGCTCTCATAAGCCAACCTTTTCCTAGTTTCTCCTAGTGGGACATACCACGACACCGTGTAGTTCACTAAGTTGGCATACCATGGATCCGAGGTGGTGACCTTAAGGAGCGTGTCATCCCATAAATAATCGTCAATTGGAAGATCAGACGGGACTTGCATCCGAGACACTTGGTGTGCTATTGAGTTTTCTACTCCTTTCTTCTCCCTTATTTCAATGTCAAACTCTTGGAGCAGGAGGACCCAGCGGATGAGTCTAGGTTTCGTATCCTTTTTGGTCAAAAGATACTTCAGAGTAGCGTGATCTGAATAGACTATGACATTTTCCCCAACTAGGTAGGACCGGAATTTGTCTAACAACAGCTAAGAGCTCCTTTTCTGTGGTTGTGCAGTTGAGTGGAGGCCAGTGAGCGTTTTGCTAGCATATGAGACAACATAGTACTTGTTGTCCGGTTTGGCCCAAAACAGCCCCTATGGCATAGTCACTCACATCACACATGATTTCAAATGGGATGCTCTAGTCGGTAGGCTGGATGATGGGAGCGGAAACGAGCGCTTTCTTGAGAGTGTGGAAAGTTATGTAGCACTCTTCATAAAAACGAAAGGGCGTCCTTAGCTAAGAGATTGGTTAATGGCAAACAACTATAGAACCTGGTGTAGCCAAGGAAACTACGAATCCCCTTAACATTGGTAGGAGGTGGAAGTTCCTCGATCACTTCTATCTTTGCTCTATCTACCTCGATTCCACGTTCTGACACCCCTGTGTCCTAGAATGATCCGTTCTCGCACCATGAAATGGCGCTTTTCCCAATTCAAAATGAGGTGTTTTTATTGACATTTCTGGAGGACCTTGTCCAGGTTTTTCAGGCACTCGGTAAAGGTCTTTCCATAAACTGAGAGATCGTCCATGAACACTTCCATAATCTCCTCAATCATATCGGAGCAGATGGAAATCATGCAACGTTGAAAGGAAGCAGGTGCGTTACACAACCCAAAGGACATCCATCGATAGGCATAGGTCCCATAAGGGCATGTGAACATGGTTTTACTCTGATCATCAGGATGGCTTGAAATTTGGTGGTATCCAGAGTAACCATCAAGGAAGCAAAAGAAAGAGTGTTTGGCTAACCGTTCAAGCATCTCGTTAATGAACGAAAGGGGAAATGGTCCTTTTTGGTGGCTTTATTGAGTCTTCGATAATCGATACACATTCGAAAACCAGTGATGGTGCGCTGAGGGATGAGCTCATTCTTATCATTATGCACAACCCCTCATTCCTCCCTTCTTAGGAACGACTTGAACGGGGCTAACCCATTCACTATTGAGAGCTGGGTAAATGATCCCAGCGTCAAGGAGTTTGAGAACTTTCTTTTTAACAACTGTTGAAACTTCTTACGGTCCACTATCAGGATTGCCAATCCCAATAATGGTGCAAGTAGTGTTCATTGGTATTCTTACGATACAGATATAAATCCGCAAGCGCATAGATACCGATGTAGCATTTCACCCGGGAGTATTCCTAGGTGCCGTATTTATATTTCCGCAGAGAAGTATTGGACAAAGAGTATCGACTATTGACAAGGATGTAACTACTAATTAAAGTCCTGGCTAACAAGGCGGGGGTAAAGGATAGGATAGGAGTGATATGCAGTTGACACACACAAGGAGTAGTCTAGGATAGGGATAGGGATAGAGATAGCAGAGCGGTCTAGCTAGTGGGAGGACAACGAGACAGGAGAGGATTCCTATATACTTCCACTGTCCTTGAGATAACTCTAGCAAAGGTTACGGCTAGCAAGAAGAATTGCATCTACGGTTCTCTTACTAGTTCTATTATCTCAGCATCGGGAACGGAGCCAGCGACACACAGAAAGGGATGAGAAGGGGTGCCACCAACATCCGTCATCTTACAGGGAGCCTACCATAAGAGCCAGGCATGATGGAATACGAAGGCCGTATAGGACTGTCACCACCTAATGGCTACCACCTCCGTGCCAACTCAGGGACATTCCAAGGTTACTATCTAGACTAGGTACCATACCTACGCTAGACAATAACTACTCACTCTCCTAGAAAGAGCAAGCAATCCTGTCAATACCCCTGTGACAATTCACCGCAAGTATTGAGCATAAACGAGGAACCAGCTAAGATAAAGAATTGATAGAGAACTTCTAGAGCCAGACTACAACAACTATAACCAGGACTAGACAGTCTACACTTACTCGTGAGATAAATGCAGAACAGATAACTCAAGTGAATGCAGAAGATAAATATATTAAATACTCAGAGTCTTGCATAAAGTAATGGAAAAGATACAAGAGCTTTACTAGAACTCCAGAAGACGACTCCGGAACCCCGAGCGAAGCTCGACTCTGACTCTAACTCCCAACCAGACTAGCCTAACACTACATCTTGGAAGAGGAGAATGGAGACTTGCTCCCAAGTGGTGTGTGTTTACATGTGAAGTACACTGTCCTATTTATAGCGATTGATGGCGGTTGTAGGCAGGGTAACTGCCAAGGCAGCCAGGGAGGCGGTGCCGGGCCTTCGGCAGAATTCCCTGGTTCGGCCGAACTGGCCAGTTCCGTCGAACCGTGGGATCTGCCGCCTCTGGCTCCCACGGCCAGGATTCAGCCTGGGAAGGCAGTTGCACGCTGGGGGCAGTTCGGCCGAACTGCCCTGTTGGGCCGAACGGGCCTGGAGGCCCAGGCCTGCCCCCGTGCACCGCCTTTGCTCCGTGGACCCTCTAGGCTGGCTGTTTGATGCTTGTCTTCGTGTTGATCTGGCCCAGAATGACGTGGCAGCGGTCCAGGATGAAATGGCGGTCGTCCACGTGTCGTTCATGGTTGTCGCTTGGTCATCGTTGACGTGGACGGCTCCCGATGGTCTATACGGCTAAGGGAGGTAACCGGCCGAACAGAGTCGTTCGGTCGATTCGGTCATTTTTGGCCCCAATAGGGCGTATTTGTCATAGTTGTACCTGCACAAGTGATACCCACCAAAACTTGTGGAACTTTATTAGAAATAAAACCTAGGTACATGGAATGTTGCATAAAACCACATTTATTCTCGAGTATTGGTGGTCGGATCTGGGTTGTAACGACCGCGAACAACAACCTCTCTCATGGCATTGTTCAACCGCCTTTGAGGTTCCCGAGATGGTGTTGCAATAGAATCAATTGGGATACAATGAGTATAGAGATTAGGACTGATCCCTTTCAAATCTGGGAGCGAATATCCTAAGACTGAACGATTTTTCTCCCGGATAGTGAGAAGCTGTTGGGTTTCTATATTGAATAGCTTATCACTAATGATCACTGGAGTTTACTTGTCCCCAAAGAGGAAGGCATACTTCAATCTAGGGGTGTCACACCTGGGTTTACACAGAAACCCGAATGCTGCCATATGTGTGCCCAGGATGTCCACAGAACACATATAGCTTACAAATATGGAAATCAGAGTAGATATGCTCGAATAAAACAGTTTTACATCGGAGTTTAGCACATACACAACGGAAGACTATTTATTAACTCGACGGGTAGAGCCTCAAGTCCACAGGGACGCCGACTGGTTGACCACAGCTCAGATGTACAGACGATCCTCAGGAAACTCAGTAGCTGTCTCATTCACTCTATCTGTTACCCATCCGGGATTTTGTTGAATAATGGCAAGCGTAAGTAATTGTCTTACTTAGCAAGTATAACACGATGTATGAAGGCTAAAAAAATAAGGCTTGACACGGTTGAACTGCATTAGCACTTTTAGTTGGTTCATTTTATCATTAACCAAAATTACTACAATAAGTGAATCCCAGTTGCAAACCCAATTAATAAAGTAGAAGTACATTAAGCAGAAATAAACATCATCTTAATTAGAGAACCACTAATCGAAAAGGATCCAGGCCGCTCGTGACCCTAAGCAAGGCTATCATGATAGATTGTACCCTCTGCAGAGGTTTCGCCCTTTACCCACCCTGTCTCTTATACACATCTAGATGTGTATAAGAGACAGTGGTACAGCACAGGCAGCATGGCCCAGGCACCGAGATCTGTCTCTTATACACATCTAGATGTGTATAAGAGACAGTGGTACAGCACAGGCAGCATGGCCCAGGCACCGAGATTGACTGACTCCCAGGGCTCTCCCGTAGGAGGGTCAATGGCGTCCGAAGCGCGGCAACACATGCCAGCAAGGAAAATAAAAGGCGCAACGTGTGGAGCTCCCGTAGGGACCCCAGACACGGGACGGTGCCTAACGGGGCTCAGCCAACGGTTTCCCGTCCTCGGTGGATCAAGACATACTCTCACCCATGTTTCCCATAACGCCTTTTGGTAACTACTGGTAAGCTAGAGACGTACAAGTTACTTGTCCAAGACCAGAGCCATTATAGTTCTAGCGGTGGCGACAGGCTCCTGGGTTGCTGCTTTCAGAACCGGACCTTAAGGAGAGACACTAGAGCAAAGCACACAGCACATGCTCTAGCTCCCTAAACCAAGTTGCTAAAAAGCAAGTTTTAATCATCATGTGGAAGTGAACCATTAAGTCAAGATTAACAGTTAAGCAAAGGTGGCAGTAGCTGCACCTAGCAAATATCTACCCATATGCATAAACCCAGGTGATCAAGGTATAGGATAAATAATGCTAGGTACATCCTTAATGGGGAACAAATTAGACACATGTGTATGCAGTAAATAATGTAAAAGATGTGTTTAGGTAGCAAGGATTGTCCGTGCTATACTTGCCTTTATCCAACAGAGATATCGCTATTTAGAATCTTCAACTCTTGCTCTTTTAATCTTCGATGCACTCAAACCGTGTTCCTTCTTCTCGTAGCCACCATCGAGCAATCGCACAAACATTCAGCTACATAAGCAATCAAACAAGTACGACAACTAAGAACAGTACACCAATCAAAGGAAAAGCTTTAAGAGAACGTGCTAAAGGATAGGGCTTGGCTCTATGGTCACGTGAGCGCAGGAATCGCTGAAAACAGAGCAACGATTGAGAAGATACGACTATCGGAAGATTTGTATTTAATGAAAGCCTATAAGCTTCATTTATTTTAATTTAAGAAAAATCATGTATAAATGAATAATGGATACAAATTATATTTTATCCTTTAGCAAAGATGAAGTAAACTTAGTCATATTTTAACTGTAAATGTTCAAGTATAAATTACTCCAATTAAAATATTAAGTTAAAATAAAATATGTGAGAGCATCTAATCGAATACTTTATGAACCGTGTTGAACTAATCAGTATTATGATAGAAATATATTGATGTTGATATTAACATTCATTTATGAAAAGCCGAAGTTTAACCTAGGTTGCTTTTAATTAGAAAAGCTAGTTGTATTAACCATTAATCACTTTAATATTATTTATGAAAAATCAAGATACAACCTAGTCAACTTTTATTTATAAAAGTGATTGAAAATTAATCAAATTAATGTTTAACATGAAAACCGAGTTTAAACCTTAATTATATTTTAATTAGAAAGATGCATTGAAATAACATTTAATCGAATTAATAGTAGACAAATTTCAGAAATAAATTATATGTTAAACAACAGTACTAAATCGTAGTTTAAGTCGATGTGAAGCTAACGTAACAAGAACGGATTAAATCGGAGTTAAAACGTGGATTTTATTGTGAAAACGAAGTTGCAGGGATCTATACGTAATTAACCGTAGCTTCCAGGGTCTAGCTGGTAAGATTCCGCGGGACACAGAGAACAGTGTCCGCGAAATCAGGAAAGGCTAGGGTTAGATCTGCAAATGCTGCTCGGGTTGGGTTTAAGTGCAACAGGGGAAAACTTGCAGGGGGTTTTGTGCAGAATGCGCAAGACACAAGATTGGATCTAATAGTTTCAGGATTCTCTAGGGGCCTAATCGCGAAACCACCATCTTCTACCTCTGGACAGGACCGAGGCGCTCGCCGGCGGCTCTGGTCGTCCTCCTCGGTGGTGCTATGGTGGATAGGGTCCTGGGCAAGGCGCGCAGGGGGAAGAGGAGGTCGTGCGGGATCCGTAGAGGTGCTCACCACGGGCGGAGGTGGGCAGTGACGGTGGGGAATCGGCCCGCGGTGGAGCCAGTTGGTCGGCGACGAGCAGCTCATGTGAAGGAGCGCCTCCGGTGGTTAGACAGCGACGAGAAGGGACGCAGGAGATGCGGCTCGTCGTGGGGAGGCTCTTGGTGGTGATCTCCTTCGCTGGCAGCGACTGTGGTGGCCGGCCTCCGCAGCGAATGCCCGGCGGCGGCGGCTTCACGGGGAGGGACTTCTCCGGCGGCCAAACGGCCACGATGACCGGCGGGATGGGAGCGGCTCAACGACGGGAATCTCGTGGTGGCCTCGTTTTCGCCGGAGGGAGCCCGACGGCGGCGAATCGGCAATAATGGCGGGCGGTGGCGCTCTTGCTCCGGCGACGGTGGTGCTGCGTAGATGGCGGGGCTAGGGCTCGTGAGCGGAGGGGAGGAAAGCATAGGACGGTGCGGCGGCTCGGCTTAAATAGGCGTAGGGGTGGTGGAGCCTCGGCGTGCGGGCCGGCCGCGGCGGAGGCGCGGCGGCCGCGCCATTAGCGGAGCTGTGGAAGGAAGGTGAGGGGAGCGGCTGACAGGTGGGACCCAGCGGTCAGCGGCAGAGAGATTGGGCCGAGCGGAGGGATTGGGCCGGTGCTGAGGGATTGGGCCGAGCGGAGGCAGAACTGCCCACGCGACAGGGAGGGAGGGAAGGCGTCCGGGGTGGCGGGCTGGGCCGGCTAGGCTGGCGTGGGGTGGAGTGGGCCGAGCGCTGGCGCTGGGCCGCGGGGGAGGAAAAGGAGGAGGGCAGGTGGGCTGCTGCAGGAGTTGGGCCGGGAGAAGAAGGACGAGGTGAAAGACTGGCCAAGGGAAAAAGTTGGAGGGGCAAAAGTGAACTCTGGCCAAACGAACTTTTCTAGGGCTCAAACAAAGGCGATTCAAACGCGAATTTAAATTGAATTTAAATTCTTATTTGAACTACACACGACCAAAACTCAATGCATCGGCATGAATGCAACACAACATTGTTTTAATTTAATTTAGAAATAAAATTTCCCTACACTAAATTCCCTGTAATTTAAGCAAGGCTTGGAAATTTTAGAAAATTGAGAAAATTATTGTATTAATTCCGTTAAAAATTCACATCCCAAAATTTTTGGGGTGTGACAAGGTGGAAGAGGCTTAAGCTCGTTTGAAGATGGTTTTGGAGCTTTGCTTGTGTCGAGCTTCATTGGAGGATGAGTTGCTTCTTCCTCTACAAAGAATTGGATATCTTCCTTGGGAATGGTTTGCTCTAAGTCTGTCAAAGTAGTTGACATGACTTCCTCTATAGATCAGGATCAGGGTTTGCGTCTACTGGGGTGTTCAAGGAATAGGAATAAGAGACATTGACAGGTTCTTTCCCGATCCTAAGCTCTACTAGCTGATTTGTTGGTGTCTTTTCCAAGATTTTCAGGATCGGACTACTGATAAAGACGAAATGAGTGGAGTTCTCGGGTAGGTCAAAGATGTGGAAATCCAGGAAAAGTTCAGGGTCGTTAATCTTAATGGGTGTGTCCTGCAAGATCCCTAAACAGTCGAGGATCCTCCCCGATGTAAACCTCAGACGTTTTTGAGATGATGACCAGGGTTTATTAGGGAGTTGAGTTCGCACCACAGAGCTAGAGATAATATTGATTCCGAGGCTCTGGTCCTACCCGATCTTTTTGTCATAGCCCATAATTTCACAGAATATCCTTCGAATCTCTTTGGGCATTTTAACTACCTCGATTGAGGCTTCAGCCTCGTCTAGTCATTCCCGACTCATAACAACAAAGAGACGCCCTAAGTACTCTCGTTGATATTCTAGTTCGTCCTTGTCGGGAGGTTGATCCTTCTGCTCTACACGTTGTTCCAATGGGAAACTTGTTGCACTCTTGATGTCATCGAATAGATCATCGTCAAAATCATAGGGAGTGGTGTAGAGTGGATAATCATACTAGCTAGTATAAGATTGTGGTTCGAAATGAGCATCGAGTTCTAATGGAATGGAAGAGCTGATAGATTTGGATTGTAAACATTGTTGGCACTCCTTACGGCCTACAGATAAATCCGCAAGCGGATGGATACCGATGTAGCTTTCACCCGGGAGTATTCCAAGCTATCGATTTCCACGGGGAACGAGAAGTGAACCGAGTTTAAACTAAGTTGTCCAAGGATGGTATGGTGGAGTGGATGACACAGAGAAGAAGAGAGAGAAGAGATAGGAGGGTAGAGAAGCACGAGTCTGGAACTTATATCTCCGTTGATCAATTGACCAACCAGGTACTACAGATAAATGCTTGTGTCGGGACACAGGGCACGTGATATGCAGAAAGGGATGAGAAGGGGTATCACTAACCCTGCAGGCCGAGCTAGGTGTGATGGGTTACAAAGGCCGTATAGGGCTGTCACCACCTAATGCTTACCACCTCCGTGCCAGCTCAGGGACAATCCAAGCTAACCTCAAGTCTAAGCACCACGCTTACACTAGTCAGCTAGTACCTACCTCGTATACTAAAGATAGGCACCCAAGCAAAGCAACCAGTATACAATTATACCAATCAACTAAGCAGTAAATGAGGAACAAAACACACATATAAAGGAAGAACGGAATGCTCAGTTAATCAGAGAGAGAGATACAAGAGTTACCAGACATGACACGGATGTTACTCGAAGCAGAGCCGCACCCGTAGAGGTACATGTAGAGAATATGGGCCGACACTCTGGCTCCTCTCCGGCACGCTCACCTCTCCTCTCTCCCTATTTTCTAAGTATAAGCGTGGCAGCGCTTCGCTAATGAGCTCTTCTCTTCTTGTGTGTGTGAAACCGGGCATGGGACACCTCCATTTATAGTGACCAAGAGGCGGTGGAACGTGAGTAGCATGCAAGGGACCCTGGGGTCGGTTCTGACTAGTTCGGCCGAACTCCCTAGGCTCGGGCGAACTAGTGAGTTCCCTGAACTAGGTCGGTTCGACCGAACCCTAGGATCCACCGCCTGGCCCCTGGACACCTCAGATTGCTCCCTGGGGTCAGTTTGGCAAGTACATGGGGGTGGTTCGGCCGAACTGTAGAGTTCGGCCGAACTGGATTCCAGCCCAAAACACCCTCCTTGTGCACCACCTTTGCCTTGTGGACCTCCTAGGTTGCTTGTTCGTGGTGGACTTCGTGTTGATTGGGCCCAGGGTGACATGTCATTGGTCCTGGATGAGGTGGTGGTCGTCCACCTATCGTGTGTTCTTGTTGCTTGGTCATCGTTGACGTGGATGACTCCCGGTGGTATGTATGGCTACGGGGGCTAACCGGCCGAACGGAGTCGTTCGGCCTATTCGGTCAATTCTGACCCCTAGAGCACGTTTCTCCCGTTGTTGTACCTGCACAATGGACAATCGCCAAAACTTGTGGAAATAGTCAGTGATAAGCCCTATAGCTATGGTGTTTGGTTCCATTATATTTATTTATACTCGGTTGGAGGTCGGAAATCGGTCTGTAACGACCGCCAACAGGCATGAGGGCTCTTCAGGTTCAGGTTCAGGCTGCTTCTCTTCTTCATCGGGGAGTTCATCATAGATTCAAGTGTAAGGAGTGTCATTCACGATATGATCCAGGATTACCCTCGCTTCACTGGGGATCAAATGAGAGAACGACCCTCCTCAAGCAGAGTTCAAGAAAGTGGTGGCTACGGGACAGAGGCCAAGGCTAAAATGTTGTAGAATTATAGGTTCTAATAAGCCTAGGTCTAGTCCGGATGCCAAATTTTCCTTGAAACGAGCCATGAAGCTCCTAATGACTCCCCCTCTAATTACTTAAAGGTAAGGATTTAGGTAGCTACCTTGGAAATTGGGAAGAAATTTAGGTTGAATTTCTCTCTAAGCATTTCCCAGCTCCCTTCCAAATTTTTGACTAACAGAGAGTGCCATTTCTTTGCTCCTCCCATTAATGAAAACAGGAATGGCTTCCATTTGAGTGTCTCTTATGTCATGCCCGCTATGGTCAGTCACGAGCAGAGTTGTTCAAACTCTCGTAAATGTGCATAGGGACTCTCAGCATTCGTTCCGGAGAACGTTTGCTCTCGAACCATGGCTATGAAGCCGGGGCGAAGCTCATAGCCGGGTGTGTGGATGGGATGTGACGATGGTAGTGGCTTCAAACAATCGCCCCTTGGAGCCGAATGTTCTGGTTGGGACATGCCTCTTCATTGGTAGCCCTTCTCGTAGTATATATATGTACAATTATTGTTCATAGTAATACACAGTCATTTTCACTTTTCATTCTAATAAATCCTCAGCTCTTGGGCGAGAATACAAAGGAATCAAAATAATACATATTGATGGATGATGGGTAGGGGTCCTTGAAATAAACAGGGGCAAGCACCTAATCCATAGGACTATGAGAATTAAAAAACCTAATGAATTGTGACAACACATCTCGGTATCAATTAGTAAAGGGAAAATAATTTTGCTGGCTGTCATTTAGCAAATCCATAGATAAGTCAAAATAAAGCAGAGGCAATACCAGGCATAATTTCTTTCCTCACAATTCTTATAAATTATTTTGAACACTACCCAATTAGGATAAGCCTAGCCAAAATTTCTAAGACCACGAGCTTTGAAATCTTAAATGACTTGTACAACTTACATTAGCAAGAAAGAAACAAATAGAACTTCAAATATATAGGTGGCTGGGCCATTAGAATTCCGCCATGAGAAATGTATACCAGCCTTGTTGAAAAGAGATAGCAAGTATAAGAAATCGACCTTGTTGAGCTTTAAACCTCTCTTTTCTGCAATATCACCCTGCTCCAATATACCCATAATCTTTTCTTTAAAGGTTGCAGCACCTGCCACGTCAGCATCATCCATTTCCATTTCATCATTTTCCTTCTCATCACCAGTCTCCATGGTTAGATCTTCAACCATATTAGCTAGCAATGCAACGTCATCAACGGACATCTTCTCACCCATTTCTGCAACTTGAGAAAGCTTCAGAGACGGCATAGTCTTGTAGTTCTTCTCGAGCAACTTAAGAACACGCTTCTGTTTAAAGAGGGAGCCCAAGGTTTTGTTCTTCCGCTTGAAATAAATCCTGACGACTCCATCCCAGTCCTTGAAACTGACAGGAGGAAGGGGCTTCCTGGGCTCAATACACACAAACTGAGGAGTCAACATTGGGTGGAGGCCTAAAGTTGTGACACTCGTGACAAGAGACGACAGTAGAGACTGTTTCCAGGCTGTGCTATGAGCCTCATGACAAATTCATGCTGAAACATGATCACAATGCACCTAAAGATTGGACGGTGCAATAGAACCATGAACGTGAGGGGTGAAGAAATCTTGTATGGGATATTTTCCATACATATCCAACCCCTTATTCCGGCACAGATTGGCCCCCACTGAGCGTGTCCAAATTAGCCTTGCATGTGCACTGTCCGATTTGTCGGAATCCCGCTGCTCGGCGCCTGTCACGCACGTGTCTAGATTTGTAAAAAAACATCTTGTTTTACTAAAATCAACCCGCACTCCAATAAGGCTTCTGTGAACAGTAAACACGTTTATTTGTTTTATATTAAAAACCTTGTATCTACTACTACTTAATAAAACCAAAAAAAGGAACCGTGTACGCAGAAAATTACTCTACCGATCCCCCGCCGCTCCTCCTCTGCCCTCCGAAAAAATCGTGCCCACGATCCCCCGTCATCTCCGCCCGTGACTTCTTCTCGGCCGAGCCCCTCACCGCTGGCCCCGCGCTCCTCCTCCTCTACCGATCCCTCTTCCCCCACGCCTCTCCTGCCCCCACTTGCGCCCTCGTCCACGTTCTCTATGCCCCACACTGCAACCATCCCTCCCTCTCTACGTCAAAACAAGGACCTCGCTCGCCCGCACCGCCGCGGTCGCCTGGTTCACCGTCGCCGCCGCCCAGTTCGCCGACGCCGCCGCCGCCTCGCCCACCTTCCTCAGCGCGCTCCTCCCGCTCGCCTTCCCCAACGTGCTCCTCCCGCCCGCCCACAAAAGGACAACGCGTGCGGCTACGGGGCAGACTACGACTCCATCCAGCCGTCGGGACCGTGGTTCCGGCCGGACACCATTCTGGCGCATGCCTCCTTCGCCTTCAACAGCTACTGGCTGCGCACCAAGGCCAACGGCACCACCTGCGACTTCGGTGGCACTACCATGCTCATTACCAAGTAAGCCATCTCCTCCTCCTTCATATTTTAGTAGTGGAAACCAACAATGCACAAATGTTTCAGATTTCAGCATCAATTTCTTCAGCTCACTGAATCACTGCGTTAATCTAATTGTATATGCTTTGCCTTTTATTTTTCAGGCTATTGTGGCTGCCATTACAGATTGATGTGATCCCATCACAGGGAAAGCTGGACCCCTAAGCAGCATTTTCTGAAGATTAGAGGAACTAGAGGTACATGTTGTTCTGAACTTCTAATGTTTGTAAGGGCAGGTACATTGCTACACGTAAGCGGTCTCATAGGTCGTCTCATGCAGATCCACGTAGGATTTTTGATGATGTGGAGGAGAGAGGGCGAGGTAAGAGAATGAGGTCGTTGCTTCGCGAAACAACCGTCTCATGGGCTAAATTTTAGGACTATGAGACAACTCCCTCACCATTGTACGAGTTTTGTTGCCATGCAACCAATCATATGTGAAAGAGATACTGAATATTTTCGAGGAAGCTGCTGGCCTACGCACCAATCTTGCAAAATGTTCAATCACCAAGATCTTCGGCGATGATGGCATGATAACTCAAGCTCAGCAGTCGCTGCATGAGACCGTCTATTAGACGATACCAATGTACCTGCCCTAAGGGCACTTGCAGTGGGTCACTGATTTTGTATAGGGTAAAAGACTATCCCACGATCCCCTATCATCTCCTACCGCGACTTCTTCTCGGCCAAGCCCCTCACCGCTGGCCCCGCGCTCCTCCTCCTCTACCGATCCCTCTGCCCCCACGCCTCTCCTGCCCCCACCCGCGCCATCGCCCACGTTCTCTATGCCCCCACGCCGCAACCGTCCCTCCCTCTCTGTGTCAAAAAAGGACCTCGCTCGCCCGCGCCGCCGCCTCCATTTGGTCCGCCGCGGTTGTCTGGTTCATCGATGCTACCGCCCGGTTCCGCCTCTCCTCCCGGCGACCGCGCCACCTCCCCCGCCCCACCCTACTCCGCCTCCCCACCATGCTCCCGCTCCGCCCTTCCCTCCCGCCCCTCCGTGCGAGGCGGGTTCCTGTCGCCGTTGGTGTTCCTGCCCCCGTTCGCCAAGTCGTCACCGTGGAAGATGGGCTTTGAGTGGTGCGTGGCGAATCCGTCGGTGCCGGGGGCCATCGTGTGCAGCAGGCCATGGACAACGCGTGCGGCTCTGGGGCGGACTGCGACTTCATCCAGCCGTCGGGCCCATGCTTCCGGCCGGACACCATTATGGCGCACGCCTCCTTCGCCTTCAACAACTACTGGCAGCGCACCAAGGCCAGCGGCGCCACCTGCGACTTCGGTGGCACTACCATGCTCATCACCAAGTAAGCCATCTCCTCCTCCATATTTGAGTAGTGGAAACCAACAATGCACAAACGTTTCAGATTTCAGGATCAATTTCTTCAGCTCACTGAATCACTACGTTAATCTAATTGTATATGCTGTGCCTTTTATTTTCCAGGCTATGGTGGCTGCCATTACAGATTGATGTGATCCCATCACGGGGAAAGCTGGACCCCTAAGCAGCATTTTCTGAAGATTAGAGGAACTAGAGGTACATGGTGTTCTGAACTTTTGATGTTTGTGAGGGCACTTGCAGTGGGTCACTGATTTTGTATAGGGTAAAAGACTATCCCACCCTATTTAGAGGTTTAGACAGTCTTCTAACTCTTCTTCCTTTTTTGGCACTACTACTATTGTTTTGTATTATTCTGAATAAGCATGTCATTTCATAGTGGTAAATAAGTCTCTGATGAAGGCACATCTAATTCATGTGTAGTGTGCAGTTGGAAATGTTTAATTGCATCACCGAACAGTCTTTATAGCCTGCTGATATATATTTTTTTATCTGAGGCACAATGCACATGACAAATGCATTTCTCACGTATTGCTGATAACTCGATTTATAGGCTACTATAGTCTCTTGCGCATGGGAAAATGAAAAGACCCTGATTTTGGCTGGGGCTTCATTAGAAGAAGCAAATGCCTTGCCTGCAGAAGATAAACTGTATCACCAACTTTGATGATCTTTCCTTTGCCCTTTCCTGATAGAGATTCCTTGCAGACTAAATTCTGGACAAATTACACCTAGAAAAATGATTAAACTGTTCAGTTCTCAGTGATCCTAAGCCACAGCCAACTTTCGACTGCCTAAACAAAGAAAATGAGCTGCATTAGACAAATTACTGTATTTCATAGGAACCATTGTTGAATTCTGCAAATTTCTTCTAATATAAAAGATATATGTTGTTTACGGTCGGCATTGGTGTGTTTGGCCATCCAAAGCCTCAAGTCACAGCTCCCAAGGTTTTTCTACCGATGCTCGCTTGGGGCCTCCTTCAAGTGCTGAGGATAAGGTTGTTGCATAGTTCTCGCATTGCTGTGTTTTTTGTGTTTGCTTCACTCAGATGTTTTGACCTGACAGAGGGGTGACATACCAAACGCATAATGTGAAGAGCTGACTGGTATGAGAATTAATCATTGCATGTGCCGCACGCCCACTGATGCAACTTCCAGGTCTTTAGCTCTGGCTGGGTGAGCCATCATCCGTTTCTTCTCTTTTGTTTCATTTGGACTTAGTTCTGTACATAGCTACTACTGATTTATTGGCTTTGATATTTGGCCAATTTATGACACATCTTTTGATATTCAAATTCAATCTGAATTATGAGCTGCATCATTTTGTCAAAGTAAAAAACTGTATAACTTTATGAACAAATCCTATTAGCATATTTTTTTTACCTGTAGCAATGCAGGGCTACTTACTCAGGATGGCCGTAAGAGTTATGGTATGCATTCTATTCTAAAATGATATATGGACTAAAAACTTTGCACTCAGTTACGGCCTCGATCTTTGCTAGGTTCCTAATATTGAAGGGGTAAGTTTTTTTTTTGACAACATGTTGAAGGGGAAAGTTAGGCACCTGATATAAACTACGTAAAACATTCGGTTCCTGATCATCTCTTTAATTGCCTTCCTAATTTTTTGTTGGCATTTGGATCATTACCTGCTCTTTGGCATAATTGTGAAACAAATAGGCTCACCGAGGAACCTAAGGGCTCTAGATCTCTGTGCAGTACATTTTTTCCAATGGAATACATTTTTTGTTGTAACTGTTACTATTATCAAATAATAGAAATGTTGTTTTGCTTGTATTTGCAAGATAGTTTGGAATTCTTGGCCTGTGGAGGCACACAAAGGCTTATGCACTTTCTACTAAATTTTGTGGTAAATTTTTCCAAGCTTACTATAGAATTGATTACCTATAGTGAGCTCGATGATCTGAAGAAGGTTTGTTCTTGCCTGTAGACATTGATGACAATCTATACCTGCTGAGCTCTGGGATCTCAGGCTGCCATGTCAAGAGCATTGAAGGTAAGGTTCAGCACATGTTCTATTTCTTCATGATGTCTGTGTGTACTGAAAGGTGTGAGTTTTTTGGTGTGAATTTAAACTGTGATGGCAAAAGTTAGGCATGTGTCATACCGTTGGAGATTATAACATATATATAATGCCTGTAGAAATGGCGTAATAAGCATATACATGGGTAAGTTGTCCAATAGGCAAAGTGGCATCAGAATGAGTGGACGACAATCTCAAATTCTCCCTGTACTCCATTGCTGTGCTAAGAGCAACTCCAGCAGGGGCCTCTATATGGGCCTCTACTACAAAATTTAGAGGCTTGGAGCAAAAATACAACTCCAGCAGGGCCTTCAAATGGGCCTGCATTTTGCATAGGCCTCCAAATCTCCCCACCAAACCTCCATTCCTAGAGGCCCTCCAATTCCCCCTCCAACCGTGGGTCCCACCAAATATTTCCCCTCAGTATCTCAAAAAAAAATTCCCCTCCATCCTGATGAGGACATCACTCCTATGGATACACACAACAATCCTCCATTGATCATTCAAGGTCCAATTACTAGAGCTCGATGGGAAACATGCAGTGGATTTGGAAAAAATGGGGTGATGGAATGCATGAATTTCTAAGCCTGGTGTTTCTCATGGCGCAAACTGATCATCCATTGCCAAAGGCGTGGTCGGAGTTAGTCCCATTTAACTCTAGAGACGGTGCACCAACCACTCTTGGAAATCACCGACACAAAATAGGGGATGCCATGAGTGTAACCAATCACTCCTATGGATACTCACAACAATCCTCCATTGATCGTTCAAGGTCCAATCACTAGAGCTCGTGCGCGACAATTGACTTTAGAGGTGAGCTCGTTCCTAAGTACTTCTCTTTGTGACTATGAGAATAGATTGCTACCTAATGAATATATTGTAATTAGGAACCATGGAGAGGACCAGAGGATAGTTGGGGAATGCCTTCAAGGGGGAGAGGATCAGCAAGGGTGTGCAAGGCAAGGTGGAGGCCCAAATCAAGTCGACTTCGAGTCCACCTCAGAGTCTAGGAGCAGTCAGCGTTAAATCGGACGCCCAGGTTGCATACGGGCTCGGATTTGGACGTTGTTTATATGCTTGGAAAGCTAAGAAGATAATCTTTCCAATTGCACCGTTCTCATGTCAAAATTCGTCCGGAGTCAGCGGGAATTGACAAAACAAGTTGACATCCAGAATCTGATTCGGTGTTGCATCCGGAGTTCGGATCGATTTGTGTTTCGTCTCCGCCAAATCGATAGTTCTCAGAACCTTTCGGAAGATTGGGAACTCTAGTGCGCATCAAGTGGTATTCAGAGACAGGTTTACCGTCAGGTTCGTGTTTTTGTCTTCATCCTATGATCCAGAAAATTGCCTCACAAAAATAATTTCCGCTGTCCTAGAACCTTGTTGAGCCTTTGCATTTTCGTTTCAGATTCGCCTTGTTGAGTTTGTGTCCATAGTCGAGTCTTGCTGCTGATTTTTTTAGTTGTGTTCGTGTCGTAGTTCAACCGCCCTTCGTTTGTTTCCGCCGCTATCCCATCCACGATTACCCATACCACAAGTCGAGCCACCACATTACTCGATTTGCCTCGCTAGCCGCCTTGTGTGAACTCTCGCCGCGCAAGCCCTAGATAGGTTGCAAGCCGCGCTGATCGCTTTTGCATCGCATAACTTGCTCCTTGTTTTCATCAGGCGAATACCTATTGCTTGCTTGGTGCCGAAGACGCATTCGGTTGCATTGTGCCCTGTGCGAAAACCGTAACTTGAGGTACCTTCCCTAAAACGGACATAACTTTTCGCTCGGTGCTCCGTTTGAGCTCAATTTTTTACAGCAGATCCGTGACTCCATTCGGAGGTGACCCAAACCAGTCTTCAGCCTGTTTGGTCCAGCCAAAAAAATAAAAAAAAATCAGGAAGATAAAGAAAAAATTGATCAAGTTGTTTTCGGATTTTCAGGAAACGTTCCTGATTTTCTGTAGCTCGCATCCTAGCTCCAAAAAAGTTGTAAATTTGTGTGGTTGGAGCTTTTGATATCCTTGTTTGGAGAAAAATATAAAAAAATAGTTGAAAAAATAAAAACAAGTGCTAAAAGATTAAAAACAAGTGCAGGGAGTGCTGTTTTGCTGGTTCTGTGAGCTTCATCCATTGTTTCTTGTTCCGACTTGTTGTGCTATGCCTAGGACACGTTTGAGCCAGCAATTGTGACTTGTACTTTGGACACTTATTGAACTTGGCTACTCTGCATTCGTTATTTGCTATTCCTTGCTACATATTTGGCCTTCCGAGCTCCACGTACTACTTCTGGACAGTACCGGTTTGTGACCCTTGCAATCGCGGACTACGCCTTACAACAGGTATCCTTTGCCTTGCTTGTTCGTAAGAACCTTGCAAGAGCTTGGTAAGACGCTTCCTTTTGCTGTGTTGAGAGCCGTAGTCGGATTATTAGGGATAACCTTCACTGTGTTTGTTTTTGTTTTGGTGTTTTTCAATGGCAGACGATGCTGCTGATGCTGATGCGGCACCAAAGGCTCCCACAGATTTCAGTGAATGTGTTAGTCGAGAGGAGCTCGACGCTGCTCGTGACAAGATGGAGGAAATAATCAACAAGGCTGTCACTGAAGCGCTCATTGCCATGAAGCTTGGTACCATGTTGGAGAGGGTGGACTGACGGGACGACCACCACCTCCACGTTTTCCAGATGACGCGGTGTTTGATGATAATGGTAATTATGATGAAACGGCTACTAGAAACGCACGCTTGCAACGCCGTCTTCAACAGAACAGGGTAGGTATGGGTGGTGGTGCCCCGCAAGGTAATAACAATTGTGATGATCCTTATGCTAAGGTTAAATTTACTATTCTCTCTTTTTCGGGTCATCACGATGCTGAGGGTTACCTTGATTGGGAGATGACAGTAGACCAGAAATTTTCTGCCCACCTTGTTCCAGACCAACATCAAGTTAGACAAGCCACTAGTGAGTTTAAGGACTTTGCTATCATTTGGTGGACTGGTGTTGGCGGTCGTTACAACCCAAATCCGACCACTAATACTCGGGATAAAATGAGAGACTATGCATCATTCCATGTACTTAGGTTTATTTCTAATAAAGTTCCACGAGTTTTGGTGAGTGTCATGTCTGCAGGTACAACATTCCAAAATACGTGCTATATGGGGTCAGAAATGACAGAAAACGCCGAACGACATGTTCGGCCGGTTATCCTCCTTAGCCGTACAGGCCACCGGGAGTCGTCCACGTCACCGCCAAGTCACCGATGACTGTGCAAGCCACGCAGGACCCCCGCCAACTCAAACCGAGCCGTGCCAAGTCACCCTGGGCCAGAACAAGCCAAGTCCACGCATCAAAGAGGCAGCCCAGGAGGTCCACGGAGTAGAGGCGGTGCAGGGGGGCAGGCCCGGGCTCCAGGCCCAGTTCCCCCCCTAGCTTCATTGCCTCCTACTCTGCCTAAACCGACCTTGGCACCTATAAATTGAAGGCCAAGCTGCACATTCAACACACACTCAAGCCAAGGAGCTTCCACTTCATTTCTAGTAGAGTAGGTTAGTTTAGTTGGGAGTTAGAGTCGAGTCGAGCTGTGCCTCGGAGGTTCCGGAGTCGTCTTCAGAAGCTCTGGTAATAGCTCTTATATCTTTTACTTTATCTTTTGTATGACATTAAAGTATCAATATAGTTATCTACTTTGCTCTACTTATGTCTTATATAGTTGCATCTACTTTAGTCTAGTTGCTTCTATATCGTGTTTAGACTATAGTCGGTTCTAGTTCACAGTGCTTCTAGTTCTTGCTTAAGTCTCTGTCTCTATTGGTTCTTCGTTCTTGCTTACTACTTGAGGTGAATTGTCACTAAGAGTAGTAACGAGGGTGCTTGCTTCTGCTAGCGAAGTGAGCAGTTATTGATCTGTGTAGGAGTGGTTCCTAGACTTGTCAGTAGCCTTAGTTTCTACCCGTCGCAACGGAGGTGGTAGCCAGGAGGTGGTGACAGCCCTTCCGGTCGTTGTAGTCCATCACGTTAGTTCCGGTGCTTTAGGACCCAAGGTTCAGGGTAGTCGGCACCCCTTCTCATCCCTTTCTGTGTGTCGGAGGCTCTATAGTCCCCAAGAAAGACAATAGA
>OAMR01000499.1:298964-326638 GCA_900205405.1 Echinochloa crus-galli | reverse complement strand
CTTGTGCCTTCTTTTCATCCTAAAATATTCTTTATAATCTTGGAAAGCTAAGAAGATAATATTTGCAATGGCACTGGTCTTATGTCAAAATTCGTCCGGAGTCATTGGGAATCGACGAAACAAGTTGACGTCCAGAATCTATTTCGGTGCTACGTCGCCGTATTTTGGCCTCTGGGCCGTGTATCGTGTTGAGCCTAATAGGGGCGCGTCCAGGGGGGTTGAACATGACCCTAGACTCCTTAAAACAGTAGCCGCCACCCAAGTTAGGGTTTGAGTTTTTCTTAGATCAATTCTGTCAAGAACAATGTCGCCGCTCGTTGGTTTGTGAGACCCCAACTTCGAGAGTTTAATCATACATCTGCAATTGTGTTGCAATGTATCTCATTCTTGCTTGTGTTCTTCGATTCACAGACAAGGACTAGTCTTCTGGGCGAGGTCAACCGTGCAACACCGGTTGTTAACCTGAGGAGACGTGGTGCTGCGATTGCGGGGTTTGGAATGTGTTGTTCGGAAGCCGGATCGATTTGTGTTTCGTCTCCGCCAAATCGATAGTTATCAGAACCTTTCGGAAGATTGGGATCTCTAGTGCACATCACATCCGGCGCGCCGCTGCCGCGCTCGCGCATCCAATTGCCTCCGGGGACCTCGACCACCTCAAGCTCCTCTACGACTAATACGCGCTCCTCGGGGTGGCGCGTGGGTGCTCACGGTCGGAGCTCAAGCGCGCGCACTTGCTACTGACGCTCAAGCTCAAGCAGGCGGCGGACCTCGAGGAGCTCCATCCTTTTTCTGCTGAAGCTCAGAGCTCAAGCCCGACCAGTCGGCGTCGTTTGCGGAGCGGCTGGAGCTGGTGGACGAGCACCGGGACCTTGAGGCGGTGCACGACCAGGCGCGCATGTCGGCGCTCTTCCTCTACCGGATGCTGCAGAAGGGGTATTCGTCCATCACGTCGGCCGTGCTGGACGAGGAGGCTGCCCAGAGGCAGAGGGCAAAGGACGCCGTCGCGGCATTGGCGCTGGACATATGTGCATCTCTTCATTCTCTTCATCTTGGTTCATTAGCTCACCGGAGTATGGACATATCGATCAGAGCCTGGACGACGACACCATCGACTGCGTGGCTCTGCTGGAGCAACACGCTCTGGACCATCCGCTCCTCAACGAGCACACCGTCCAGATGGAGCCTGCTAGCTTCGGGATATTTAACCATTTGCCATCGTTATGGAGGCCACTCCTTGAGATGCCAGTTTTGGAATAGCCAATACAGAATTGCCACTTTTGCGCTGGACCTCCCCACCATTTGCCATTTTTGCTGACGTGGCATGCCAGGTCGGACAGCCAGCGTGGACGGGACCAAGGCACTGCACACGAAAAGACCGGCTTGCCCCTCCCTCTTATCCACAAAACAATCGGTCCCCTTCCCTTATCCACACCGACGCTCCCCCACCGAAGCTCCTCCCTCTCTCCCCCGTCATCGGCCCCCTCGCCGCTGTCGCTTCCCTCCGGCCATGTCGTTTTCGTCGTCATCCTCCCCCATCTCTCGTCCGCCCACGAGCCTGATTAGGGTGCCGCCGAAGGTTGAGGTGAGGCCACTCCCTAGTGTGCCAGTTGGTGAGGAGACAGGACTCCCCCTCGTAGAGTGTCCGTTGTGCAAGAGGGAGCGGGTGATTGAACGCCGGTCGAGGAAGGAGAATGAGAACTACTTGCGGGTGTACTTCAAGTGCCCCGGGAACATAGAGGGGGTGAGTTATTATCTTTCAATGTTTCGATGTTCCTTGTCTCTTATTATTTTTGATCCATGCCAATGTTTGTATGTTTAGATGCCGATGTGATGCAGATTCTACCGTTGGCAGCGGCTTTATCTGCAGGAACTGGTTGGCCTAGACGTTGTGCGGTTTCAGGGTGCAGCATTTGCTGTCGTCGGGAATGAGCTACCTGAGTCAACCGAAGAATTAGAAGCAGGGAAGATGGAGGAGAAGTTTGGAGGGAAGAGTTCAGCTGGATCTCGTAGTCCCATGGAAGCAAAGATGGATAGCTTGATTTGGGCAGTGAAGATGTTGATTGTGTGTGTGTGTGTGTGTTTGTGCTGTTGCTGTGCTGTTCCAGATGAGAAAGTAGAGTAGGAGCAGATGAGCAAGTAGAACAGACTAGACTAGATGTGCTGTACCAGTTGTGCTGTTGTTGTGTGCTACCAGATAATGGTTCCTTTGTAATCTGTGTCGTGCAACCAGATAAACAATGTGATGTGTGGTGTGCTGTTTCATGTCAAATTTATTCTGTGCTGTTTCATGGATGGACTAGAAGCATTCTGGATTGAACACATTCTGCACTGCACAAATAGACCAAATGATTACCAACAGGTTGTTCCATAGTGCATTACACACATAGTGGATCCACACATACATGGTTTGTGGGATACATTACAACAACTAGGATAGTTTTTGTTGCCTTAAACACAAAAGGCAACACAAAAGGCTCTCACATAATGTATCATGCATTACATTAGGCTGCACAACAGCCCCAGGTCGTACAGATGACAAATGCTTCCTACTTTTTCTTTGGAGTCTTCATCAGTTTTGTAGCCATCTGCTTCTTTCTTGGAGTCATCTTCTTTGGTGGCTGGTACAAGCACACCTCAAGTGGCACTGGGTGACCAATCCCACCTATGCTGGCAGCCTCCATTGCAAGCTTCCTATTGTTGAGAAACAATGTTATTCGATGCTCATACTGCCAATCCACAAACTATGAGAAAACTGATAATTGGTTCAGAAGTTTACCTCCTGGTAGTTGGTCCTGGTGATGGAACTGGTGCTTGGGGAGCAGCCTCAGGGGTTCTTGCTTCAGCTTCCAAAGCAGCAGCTTCAGCATGTTGAGCTGCCTCCCTGGCTACTGCTGCTGCAGCCTCTGCTTTCTCCCTGGCTATAGCTGCTCTAGTCCTTGGTGTTGCTGGAGGTTCAGGTTCTGCTTGAGGTTGAGGTTCAGACTCTGCTTGAGGTTGAGGTTCAGGCTCTGTCTGAGGTTCATCTTCAGTGCTCTTCTTTGCTTTCTTCCTGCCAGCCTTAGCAGGGTTCTTCTTTGTCTTCTTTCTGAAAAAAATAGTTAGCAAGCAATAGTATGTAAGCAAAAAAAATAGTTAGCAAGCAATACTTGCCTCTTTCTAGTGCCAGTAAGCTGCCAATTCCTGCTACCCTTCCTATGACCTAGCTCACCACATCCTTCACACTTTGATTGCCTGGTAGCTTTACCACTCCTCTCTAAAAAAGAGGGTATCCTATTTTTCCTTTGCCTACTAACTCCTCTTTTCTTACCAGGAGGTGGCTGCAATTTGAATCCTTTATCAACCTGAGGCCACTGATTCCTGTCAGTGATGTTTGGCCATCCAGATCTGTATGCAGCTCTCAATTTTTCCACTGAATAGTATTTGTCCACATACAGATCCATGTTTGGGTTTCTGCCAGTGGTCATAATAGCTAAAGCATGTGGGCAAGGCTTTCCAGTGACTTGCCATTGTCTACATGTACACTCCTTATCATTCAAGTACACCACTTGTCTCCTGACCTCTTGATCTTTGTAGATTTCACTAACCTCTGCTTGACCAAGAATGCCCTTAATTACTTTCAGGTGCCCTAAGCCCTTAGATGCAGCATTCAGCTGATGAACCACAGCTAGTAAGGTTACACCATGAAGTGTCCTTGCAATCCTGTCCCTCTTTTCAAACAAGCTTACTCCTTTTTCTCTAATGGCATCAACCAGGCAATGGACTGGCAAGTCTTTGAAAGGCTTTATCCAAGCATTCCATGACTCAGCTAAGTTGTTGTTGATATAGTCACACTTAATTGCTATGGAAAACTTGGATCTGGCCCACAACAGGTTGTGATGTTCACTAAGCCACTATTCTACACTGGGGGTAGCTGCTAACACTTTATCCATAAAATACTTGTGCTTCCCAGCAGAATATGCCCTAGATGCAGGCCACATATTTTCTCCATATACATCCCCAGTAAACCTCTTCTTCATGTTTTCCATCAAATGTCAAAAGCATTCTCTCTGCTCAGCCCAAGGAAAGACATGCTTAACTGCAGCTTCTAATCCCTTGCATGCATCAGTACATACTGCCAAATGTGGAACTACCCCTATAGCTTTGCCTAACTGCTCCATGAACCAAGTCCAGTTATCTTTGGTCTCTGAGTCAAACAAACCAAAGGCTAGCGGGAACATCCAATTATGACCATCTAAAGCTAGTGCTGCAGGCATGTGACCATTCCACATTCCATTAAGAGCAGTAGAATCTATACTAATGTAAGGCCTGCAGCCTTCTAAAAATCCCTCGATACTACCTTCAAATGCACAGAAAAACCTATGAAAATGCACCTTATCACCTATCTGAATTGTGTCTATCTCAATCGCACTACCAGGTGACCACATTTCTACCTCTGCCTTGAACCTATACAACCAATCAAAAGATCATCCCACTTACCAAATAATTTGTCAGCTGCCCTCTGTCTTCCATACCATACAGTCTGATAATTTATCTCTATTTTGTACTTGTCTTCCAATATTTTCTTAACTTCAGCAGCCCCCATGTCACGTTTCTGCTTCAGTAGAGGAATGACTCTCTCTGCAATCCAGGCTTGACTTGCCATAGTCGAGGACTCCTTTACTCTGCTTCTTGATGCACACTTGTGAGCCCACTTGTTGATCTGGATCTGCACAACAAGGATAAACAATAACAGGTAAACATTACATGCACACTATCAATATGGTTAGAAAAGAAAACATTACATTACAAGTACTATCAATATGGTTAGAAAACAATATACCCTGACAGTCCCATCTTTTTGTGTCCTAGCTCTAATAATCCAAGGGCATCCAGCTGCCCTGCAGAAGCCTCTGAATCTTTCCTTGTCAGACTTCTCTATACCCAATTCAAACTCATTGACAATTGCATGCTGCCTAACTGCCAGCCTGAATTCTCTCATGGACGGATATATATTGCCCACATCCATGTCTGGAGCGTCGGTGTGGATAAGGGAAGGGGACCGATTGTTTTGTGGATAAGGGGGAGGGGCAAGTCGGTCTTTTCGCGTGCAGCGCCTTTGTTCCGTCCACGCTGGCTGTCCGACCTGGCGTGCCACGTCAGCAAAAATGGCAAATGGTGGGGAGGCCCAGCGCAAAAGTGGCAATTCTGTATTGGCCAGCCTAAAACTGGCATCTCAAGGAGTAGCTCCCGTAACGATGGCAAATAATTAAATATCCTGCTAGCTTCCCGCTCCCGGCCGTAACAGCAAAGACGACGACGACCAAAGCAGCATGCGACGGGAGCAGCATCAACGAGAAGAAGAAGAAGAAGAAGAGCTAGCGATGGGGCGCGTGGCAGAGCTGGCACCACGGCGGTCACTGCCCTAGGGGCACGGTGGCCATCCGCCGGACCACCGCCGACGACGTGCTGCGGGCCAGTTCCATCGCCCGCTTCGGCCGCAAGAATAAGAGATTGCTCAAAGTGGACGCCGCCCGCACGCCCAATGCGCCGCCGGACGTCATCTCCGGCAACGGCCGCGCTGGACGAGGAGGCCCCCCAAGCAGGAAGATTCCAAGGCGGAAGCGACGGCGGCGCATGTAATTCCACCAATTGCAATGCCCAGATCGTCAGCGACATCAGTGAGCCCGCCGTTCCAAGGTCTCGTCGCAGCACGGACGCCAGCTCCTCCGCCGAGATCTTGCCGTCCCCGTTGGCGTCGTAGCGCCGGAACACCTGCTCCACCTCCGCGGCCGGCGTCCCCAGCCCTCCCCCGCCCGCCGCCGCAGCAGCCTTCTTCTCCGAGTCCCCACCCTTCACGCTCGCCATGCTCTCTCTATCTCTCTACTGGAGACGAGACGAGACGACCGCGACCCTCTCTCTCTCTCCTCCATCTCCGGGGTTCCTGCTTTAGAGGCCCCTGCTGGAGTTGCGCGGCGGCGGCGGCGAGAGCGGCGGCGCAGGAGGATTGGAGGTGGGATGGGTTGATTCACTGACATATGGGGTCCACAACCAAATAGAGGGCTGAGTTGATTTGTTGCTGGAGTTGGGCTCTAATTTGAAGGGCCTCTATTTTTGAGTTGGGCCTGCAAATTAGTTTTGAAGGCCTCAATTTGCATAGCCTTATTGGAGTTGCTCTAATGAGTGAAGCTCCTTCCTTGCTGAGTTGCCCACCACTTGCATTAGAATCAAAAGCGGTTCCTTACGTATAATAAATGATGGATCGTTGTAAATTTGAATGAAAATGTTTTTATTTGATTTATTATTTGATAACATCATTTGAGTATATCTTTGTTGAATATATGATTGTTGCCCCTAGCAACGCACGGGCACGATCCTAGTCTATATTTTATATTAAAAACCTTATATCTCTATCTACTCCTAATAATTACGTGCTGGGGAACCGCGTCCGCTTCCTCCATCGCTCCACCGATCCTCCCCTCCCGTGCGATCATCCAGGCCGTCGAACCAAACTTCTACGGATCACAGCAGCCCCCGTTCCCTCTACCCTCCGTGGACTGCCTCGCGACGGCAACTGCCGCCGCCCCAACCCCCGTGCCCTCCCCTCGGAAATCGCCGCTGCCTGCCCTCCCATGGGCGCCCAACGATCTCTCCTCGCCGCATCCTACCACTGCCCCCGCGTCCGCCTCTGCGCTGCCGACGGCGCGCGCCGCCGCCACGTCGAGGGCTGGGCCGGGGCAGCCGCTTTCCCCGCGACCACCGGGAACCTCGCGTCGCTGCTCGGGGAGCACCTCCGCTCCCTATCGCTCGACGCGGCCGACGGGCAGGGCTTCCCCGATGACGCGATGTGGGTGGAGTAGGGGAATTCGACGAGGCCGACGACCTGCACCTCACCAGTGCGGAGTCTCCCATGCCTGCCCCTCTCCTCTCGGGGCTGAATTGAAGGGCACATATATCTTCTTTCTTCGTCACTGCGATGCCAAATTCGGTAGGTCCAGTCAGCTATTCGGTTCCTTCTAAGCATGTGCCCAACTCTTGCTCACACGCCTCTCCTGACCTCTCCTTGTCTTGAATCCGATATGATGGACACAACCATCATCTTCCCATTCTGACTACCATGAAGAAGTAGCTGGGGACAAAATGGGAGGGAGATGCTAAGTAGGCAAATAAGACCAATGGTGATCAGGATCTCCATGCAGGTGCCTAAAAAAAAAGGATCTCCATGCAGGTAACTCGCTTGTATTTGTAAAGCCTCCGTGCTGTCAACCTGTTCGGCAATATGCCAACGTGTAATATGTGCTTGTGTTTAGTTCGCAAAGGAACCCACATTTGCATTAACGGACTCTAGCTACTCCATGAATAAGCAATGTACATTAGTTTATTACATTGAAAAAAAATACTATGAACCTTCGTGAGGATTACATGTATTTTTAGTGTGTGCATGTATGAGCCTTATGAAGGAAATTAAATTGATTGGGGTTTTTCATATTTCTGAAAGTTTTAGTGTGTGCACGGATGGCCCATGTATGATTGAAGGACATGCAGTGCTTTCATATAAAAGATTGATTGAGGTATGATAAATCATGTGAATTTAAAGTGTTTATGCTTGGATGTGATATCTTCTAGATGTTAAACCCGTATACCATGAAGAATAAATGTTTTTTTAATAAATCTTTCTAGATGTGCATGGCCTACAATTCATCTATAATTAACTAAAAACACTTCTGATAAGTGAATATATGTGTTAGTATTTGTGGAAACTGACATTGGTTTTTAAAAATATGCACTTGCTGTTTACACATATTGAAGGCAATTTTGATACCTCTGAGAGAGATGAGAAAACCTTATGCTTGTGGAGGAAAACATGAACCCTCATCCTTGTTTTTTCAAATCCAATAGTTTTTTATTAGTGTTATTGTACATATGGTTCACTATTTCATTTGGTTTCTTGGAATCTATTTGTTATCAAATTAATTGAGATAACCTGTCTGCTACCAGGTTGGATGGCTACTTGATGGGATACGGTTACCGTGTAATCTGCAAGTGTCCAGTGCGACAATAAAAAAGCTTTGAAAGCAGGTAGATTCTAGCCTCGAAGGATATCCCGTGCTTACTGCTATCTGCGCAAGAGATATTTGTCTCTTTTTTCAGATGTATCTCCAGGTGATACTCTATGCATACGTTAGAGATCATCTTCTCCCAGGGCTGAGGTACTGCATGTCCCTTTTTGTCTCCCTATTTGGCCATATGACTTTCCATTGGTAATGGAGACCGATCCGAGTTCAGAAATATATGCCAATCAAAGAAACATGGAAAGACATTATTATTGATTTTTCTATTTACATGACAATGCAAATTGATAGCATAGGTCCATATGGCTCAAGTTAATTTTTTTAAGATTTAGCAATTCAACCTTATTGTTTCAGCTACAATATAGCAGTCACCCTCCATCAGGAGCACACTTGGATTGGTTCCATCTTAAACTGTTTCATGAAACAAATGGCTGAACACACTTCCCTTCCGGTTCGTTTAAGTACACATTTTCATATGTCAATCCCACGCTGTGCATTGCTACTTGCTGACAAAGATTCTTGTGGTAGTTTTAATATGCAGTACAATAAACCACGGTTTCGTAGCTCACCATTCATGTCTTTGTGAAAAACAAAAATACTAACTACCTTGGACTTCGGTGCGACCCTATAGCAGTAAAAATAATTTTTTTCGTTTGTCTATTTACCTTTTCTCCATGTATCATAGCCGTAGCAACGCACGGGCACTTACCTAGTCTAAAAATATTTGAACACCAAGAAGAAAAAAATTGGATTTGTGAGTTGATTTCGCATACAACCGCCAGCCGCTGCTTTAGGAAGACCCTCTGCCGCCCGCGTCTGCCCCCGGCCCTCTCGTCTCCCTCGTTCCTTTCTTTCCCTCTCTCCTCCTGACGGCCACGGACCCCGGAGCCGCGCCGCCCGCTGTCCCTACCATCCTCCTCTTCCTTTCTTCTCCCTTCCTTCCACCCGGCTCACTCCGGAATTCCGGATGTCGCGCCGCCACCGCAGCCTCCTCTCCCTCTCTCGTTCTCCCCGCTGCAGGCGATTAGGTTTCAGGGACTAAAAGCGTTGAGCCCTAGCGCCGCCGCCTCGCTTCGTCCCCGGCCGCCGCCACCCTCCGCCCCAGCACAGCAACCGCCCGCCGCCGGAGCGCCGGAGAGATTCAAGATGGCGTCGGGGTGCGTGCTGGTGCACGCTCGTGGCCACATGATGGGGCGGCTGGCGTCGGCCGTGGCCAAGGAGCTCCTCAAGGGGCAGCGCGTGGCGGTGCTGCGCTGCGAGGAGATGGCGCTCTCCGGCGGCCTGGTGCGGCAGAAGAGCAAGTTCCTCCGCTTCCTCGGCAAGCGGATGACCACCGCTCCCCGGCCCGCATCTTCTGGCGCGCCGTCCGCGGCATAGCACAAGACCGCCCTCGGGGAGGCCGCGCTCGCCAGGCTCAAGGCCTTCGACGGCGTACCGCTGCCGTACGACCGCACCAAGCGCATGGTCATCCCCGACGCGCTCAAGTAAGCAAGCATCAGAATGCTGTTTGATTCGTTGAGGAAGTTGCTGAACGACCGTGATTGATTGCTAATGAGTTCTCCTGTTGCTGCTGCTGGTTGGTTCGTTAGGGTCCTTCGGCTGCCGAAGGGGCACAAGTACTGCCTGCTTGGCGATCTCTCCAAGGAAGTAGGATGGAACTACCAAGACACCATCAGGGTAGATGCATTGTTCTGTATGTTGCCTCCACCTTACTATCTGCTTGTTTTGTCCGACTGTGTCGTTGCCCAATGAATGTGTTGCTTTGATTTGGTGCTAGCTGAGAGTCTTTTGAATTGGCAGACTTATGTCAGGCTGTTAGTAGCTACTAGAATGCCGGTAGTGAGGTTGGACTTTTTTTATCATTGAATTCGCTTGTATCTGATAGTAGTGCGCATAATTTTCTTTTTCATTTCAGCACTGTTGGGTGAAATGCTGAATCTGGTTTCCCTACATAGAGTACATATAAGTTTGCAGGCGTCGAATTTTTGTGTTGCAACCGTCGGTGCTTGGTGTTGATACCAATGAACCAGTCGTTAGGTTATATGGATTTCAATTCCTCAGCATTAGTGAGTCCCAGTTGCAATTTTGTTCTGTGATGTGTTGGACGTATTGGTCACATTGCTTTCTTGTAGGTAAACTGTTTGTTTAAGATGATGCATATAGCTCACTGTCAGAATCAGCATGACTAATATTTTGCTATTCAAATTTGTTCCCATTCAAGTTTGAATGTGTGCCTCCGGTACTTCCAGTCACATGTTGTTAGAGACATGCCATTTCCTATCTTGGACGAATATGCACTTAGTTTTTTTTTATGTAGAAGACATGATACTGATGGTGAAGAAAATCAAACAGATTCCCATTGACTTTTTTCGAAATATGATGTAAGTAACCAGCTACCTTCCGACCAATCATGTTATTGCCAAATTTTGTATGTGAGTGCCTTCTGAATTATTTGTGAATGCGCAATGCCTTTAAGCTGTGTGTTAATCACCCTTTTCTAACTATGCGCATTACTGATTGGTAGTAGAAATATATTGGTCCCTACTGATTTGATGAATGGTGTTATGGGCTCTTCTGGCAATCTTTGTTCTGATTTCACTCGCAAGTGGAGCCTTTGGTTTCATTTCTTGTCTTTTTTCTTTGTTACTTCTCATGATAAGCCTGTGATGTGAGATAAATATTTGCTACTCTTGATGGGTACAGTCCAGTTGATGATCATAACCACCAAGATCTCTGAGGCTTGTATCTATTGTTTCCTGTGCTGGCAATCTTTTTAGGCATGGTATCCTGTTGTGATTAGAACCTTTCAGTATTTGTTCAAAATTCATGTTTATGTTTCCTTAGTCTTGACATAAGACCAGTGGTGTTAGACACCAAGTTCTGATGAGCTCTTGGGTATCTCTACTAATAATTCAGTAATTCGCACTCTGCTTCTTTTGTCCCACCGTGCCGTTTCTCAATGAATGTGTTGCATTGATTTAGTGCTAGCGGAGTAGCCTTTTTCTAATGGCACATGCTTATGTTAGGCTATTAGTAGCTAGCACTAGAATGTTGGTAGTGAGTCCGGACACGTTCGTCGGTGAATTTGCTTGTTCCTGACTGTAATGTACATCCAAATTTTAAATTTGGGCTCTCTTAGGGTGGAATACTCGGCTCTTATAGTGTAACCTGCAGGTTCCCAATTTGTTAACGGCACATGTCCACTGTTGGTTGCAATTGTAGGTGCTTGGTATTACCAAGAAACCGATCTCATTATGTTATATGGATTTCAATGAAATCCAGTTGGCAGGATTGTTGAGTTCACATATGCTTTTGCATGTAATCAGTCAAATTGGATGGCAAATGGATAAGATGAAGAGGTGGGTTGCCAATGGGTCTGTCTCTTTTGTACTGAGGATATTGCTATAGTAAATTGTAATTGTTAACACATGGTAAGTGCAGTTGGATGGTTTGGTCATTAGTACTGTAAGTTAGTTTCTCATATATATTCATTTACTGACATGATTACATTTTTTAGCCAATCACCTGATGCCTAATCTTCTACATCTCCACATAAAAAAAACCATGCTCCAAAATAGTACTGTCCTTACTTATGCAATGACCTGTTGTCGTATTATTGCTGTTGCTCAGGTACATGAATCCAAGAGTTCTTTTAGTGGCCTTACTCCTGAGCTTTGATTGGTTTTGGCTGGTCAATCAGTAGCACCAATTCTTTTTAGTATCAAGTCATGTAGATGTTTCAAATTTTTTGGAGATGTGCTGCCAAACTTCTGCTTCTCTGAAACATGTATTACAATTCTGATAATGCTACTACAAGAACTGGTACTGCTCAGGGATCTCCAGTTGGTGCCTGCCTTAAAAGACACTCTAGTAAGGACTGCCAAAATTCATCTCCTCAAAGAGGAATAGTTTTCAGGGAAGTATTACAAGGCATTTCAAGTTTGGAGAGCGCAGAATCAGTTTTCTTTAACCAAAATGAGTTGAAAAATAGAGATATTCCTGATGGTACAGCAATTCAGTGGATACTGTGACTTATGGCTTCCGAGACTTGTGTGAAACTCATAAGAAGCATGAGGTCAGTAATTTTGATCTTCTTGTTCTCCATTGCATATCACAGAGTCAATTATCATGAAAAGCAGCACTTTTAATTTAGTCTGATCTGATGGAAAATTCTTTACTCGCTGCTATCTGCAGGCTGATGCAAAAGGTTGCAGTCCATCTCCATCTATATCCAGAGGCAGCAATAAGAAAAGCCCTACATCTATTCTGCAATCTAAATATGCAGATGACGCCTTCATTCCTGGTATTCCTGCTATGCTATTACTATTATGTTATAACATGCAACATCATGGTAGATATACCATGAATTTGAGCTGTGTTGTGACTGTTTCTCGTCGTCAACTATTACCAACAGAACCTGCCTTCACTGACTGCCATCCAACGGAGACATGCACACCAGCTGCTCCCACGCAAGATGCAACTACCAAGACAAACTCCAGGTGTTCTGAACCCAATTTTGGCGAGCATCACACTCAACCGTCCAAACCGACAGTCCAAGACAGCGAGCTGAACCACCCTGGAAAGGTTACAACTGTCGAATTGCTGGTAATGAGTGTCCGCTCGTCTGCTCAGCTCAAATCGAAGGAACCACCGTCCAAGACATTCCTTCTCTGGACGATCAAGTCTGCTCTGGCCACCTTGACGCTGGGCTCCAAGCAGAGTTTCGACGCCGTCAAGGCCAAGGAAGCGACTAATGGTACATGAACCCAAGAGTTCTTTTAGTGGCCTTACTCCTGAGCTTTGATTGGTTTTGGCTGGTCAATCAGTGGCACCAATTCTTTTTGGTATCAAGTCATGTAGATGTCTTATCTGGTTAATATTGTCAGTGGAAACCATGGGAGACCGATATGCATGTTTCAAATTTTCTGGAAATGTGCTGCCAAACTTCTGCTCCTCTGAAACATGGGTTAAAGGATACATCATCTCCTTTTATACTAAATCAAATATATAAATGTTTGGTACTTTTTTATGTTTAAATTGACAAATCTTCAATTTTTCTTCCCACTCCAATGACCATTCTTGATTGGCTGACAAGAGAAACCTTGGAGAACATACTCAAAATGTTTGTACTAGAACATGTATTTTTGCTGTCTAATAATATAATATATAAGTACAATAAACAACAATCTTGTCACTGCCATCGTTCTTCAAACTTGTCCTGTTACATAATATTTGAACCTTGCTAATTATTAATTATATAATATAGACGCCAAAGTAAGGGAGATCACATTTGAGGACATCTCCTTGGATAACCTGAACCACGATTCAATAATTGTGTCAGGAGACATCGTTTCACATTAAAAACTACTTTATATGGAAAAGGGTAACAGATGAAAAATACAGCTGAGTTGTTCAATTTACCATCCCAATCGAGTTGGGTGCAATTTTTGTATTCACAATACTAAGAATATGTTATCTGATATACAAAACTACTTTGTGAGCTTGATCATTTTTTTTATCTGATATACAAATTTTACGGAACCCAAAGCGTTCATTTACTTGCAAGTTAATTGATTTGATTAAATAATTACAAAGCCACCTTGAGATAGAGTCACGCGACAAGCCAGCCACACGTGAACGCGAGATACATGGCTACGATGATCACGCGAGATGGCTGTGGCTGTCAAGTCACCAGTTCACCACAGCCTCCTCTCCCTGACAAGTCCCTGCACCTCCTCCCAGAGGCCGCCCTTGACGATGCTGGCTAACCCCAGCACGCCGGGGCTGCAGGCGGCCACGCGCCAGAGCCCCGCGCGCACCTCGTCGCGCAGCTGCTCGCGCTCCCACCCGCAGAAGCCGTCGAAGAAGCGGAAGTCCCGGACGCCCACCACGCCGCTCTTGGCCAGCTCTGCGGCGTACCCGACGCTCTCCCGCGTGCCGTAGTGCAGGCCGGGCATCACCTGCTCGAACAGCCCCGTCCGTGCCACCACGTCGCTGCCGGCGGCCGCCCGTGGCCCCAGCAGGAAGAAACACTCCTCCAGTGGCCCGCCGAAGAAAAGCGGCCGGCCCGAGAAGGCGCCGGCGATGTCGGCGTCGTCCGCGAAGATGGACTCCGCCTCCTTGATGGACATGAGCGACGGGCGGTTCAGAATCACGCCCACGGGGCCCAGCACACCGGCGGAGAGGAGCAGGATCACCGTGCGCTCGAAGATATGCGATCCGTCCAGCTTCTCCGTGGCGATGAGGAGGCACCCTTTCTCGGGCTCCACCAGCGGGTGCGCCCACTTGTCGCTGATCTTCACCGGCTGTGGCGGCATTGCGGTAACGGTCGGGTTGATGCTCTTGGTGTGCTGCTCGTTGAAGTAGAGCTGCGCGCGAAAGGACCGCCAGTCGGGGTCAATCACCGGAACGGTGCCATCCTCTGCCGACGAGCGCGCGTTCAAGCTGCAACCTGCACGCAAAGTATCGTCATCGCTCTTGTGAGCACATCATTTTTTTATAAGCAACAAGAGAAACACCGCGATGGGATGAGTGGCGCCGCAGATCGATCACTCACAAGTGACGGATGAGCTCGCACGCCGCTTGCCGAAGGGAAGATGAGGCTTGGCCTTGGCGACGCTGGCCGGCGACGGCATCGTCATGCTCTTGGGCGATGGTTTTGAGGTCACGAAGCAAGACGTCTCCATTGCTAGCTATTAGCGTGCTGCCCGGGATCGATCGCAAGATCACTTGGACTAGTGCTGGTAGGAGCGAGCAGCAAATAAATAGGACGAACGGGTGGAGCTGGAAGCAGCAGGGACTGAGAGCCACAAGATTTCGAGCCTGTGGATTAGGGATATACGGAGTAATTCGCTTTTCAATTCGCGCTCCGAGCTGGACCAATGGCGCTGGGCAATGTTTTCACGTCTCAGCGACTGAAATATGGACCAGCCACGGTATGTGGCTCAGGAAGGGCGGCTAAAGTACAAGGGCCACGTTGAGAGAGAACTCTTGGCTCGGGAGGCTCGCGGAGATGAGGACACTGACGAAACAGCAACATGGGGCATGGCGCTTGGCGTTTAGCAGCTGCCAGAAAAAAAATTGTTTTCCTCTGCGGATATGTATCGTCACTGTTCTCTGAAAGTACTCCATATGCTTGCCCTAATTGAAACAGCAGCATTGAGTTAATATTAGACATAAAAAATATTATGAATTATTGTTATTACCAGTAAATTTACTTATATAGACAACCTTATATGTTTCGTCTGACCATTGCCCATTGTTCAAATAAGTACTCATCTAAAGATTTAGATCACTTGGTTCTTCTCCTCTATCCGGGTCTCTCTATGCGCAACATATCCTATCCAAACCAGTTTCATGTGCAAACTATGCAAACTCTCACCGCAGCCGCTAGATCCCTATCCGATGGTCACATAGAGAGTTGAGAAATTTTAGCACTAAAATCATTTCACCATTAGATTTTTCTAACCACAATTTGTCTAAAACCCCTCCTAACCCTGCCGCACGCCGTTCGTCTCCCATCGCCGCGACTCGTTGGTCTTCTCGCTGGGCCGCTTCCCAGCGCCGACGCCCCCTCTATCCAGTGGAGGCTCGCAGCTTACGTCTCTGGTCAAATGGAAACGGGAGCCGAGGGCCAGCCGAACGAACCTCCCGCTGCGGCGACCAACGAGCAACTAGGTTGGGGCGTACGCCGTACGCAATAGCCGCGCAATCAATGCGCCCCATGCACCGGCGACGCCACCAGCAGTTCAAAATCTCGCAACTTGCGACATCACTCACCTGGAACGAATGAACGAACCCAACTCGATCGTGTTTCTTTCCAGCTCGGAAAAAAATTCCAAAGAGAACCTTGCATGCATAGAGTACTAAATGAAGTCTATTTGTAAAACCTTTTAGAGATGAGTGTAACTTTACGCGATGAATCTAATGAGCCTATGTTTTGCTACAATAATGGTACAGTAAACATCCTCTAATTGTACGGTCAAAGACCTCGATAGATCTCGTAAAATAGTCCAATGCTGCAAGGGTAGTTTTGTAAACTGACTTTATTTAATATCCTTAATTATTGGTGAAATGGGCCGGTAAATTTTTACCACAAAAAAACTCAATATGCTACCGCAGTAGTAGCAGGAGCAGTAGCTCTGCTCTGCGCTGATCAATTGTGGTAGGATCGATTGATTGATTGCTTCTACAGGAAACAGAAGCGGTAGCAGCAGTATCACCATTCATGTTCTATCGGGTGCCTGATCCGCCATTGTAACGGCCCGTTCAAAAAAAAGGAGAAAGAAAAACCCCGCGGTGGCCCCACATCTCATCCCCACCCCCAGCTCGCTTCGGCTCCCGCGCGCTCGCCATTGGGCGCCCAAGGCGGCCGCGCCACGTCGCCGACGCCAACCAGCCGCGCCTCCGGGATCTCGCCCGCGCGCGCCCGCACCTTGGCCTCGCCTCACCTCCCTCTCCTCTTTATAAACGCGCCGAACCGGTCCCCGAAACCCTAACCCCTCGCCTCCACTTCCTCCATTGCCACCGCCGCCGGAGCTCCGTCGTCCACCGCCGTTCGTCGCCGTAGGTGAGCTCCGCCGCCTCCCGTCGCGTGCCTCGCGCGTTCCCGCACCACCGCAACCCTCGCCGGCCCTCACCTCTCTCTCTTTCGCCTCGTGTAGCACTGCCGCCGGTCGCCGCCGCTCATCGTCAACCCCCGCGCCGCCGTCAAACCTCGTCGTGAGCCACACCGGTGAGCTTGCCTATCCCTAGGACACGCCGCGCTCTCTTCTCCGCCGCCGTTCTGGCTCCCCCGTCGCCGGCGCCGCCGCCGCGCGTCGCGCCGCCGTCGCGCCTTGGTGTGCCGTGCACGCTCCTGTGGTGTGGGCTGCTTGGCCTGCTGCGCTGCTGGGCCATGGGCCACAGCTGGGCGCAGATCTGGCCCCGGGCCAAATGTTTTGCTGTGCTGTGTATGTGTAGATGCATATATGTGTATGTTGGATCTCGTATGATTTTTAGTAAATCCTGTAGAGCTCCAAAAATCGTGGTTGTTGTTTTATTTGGTTCTTGTGATGTTTCTCTGTGATCTAAAAATATTTAACTGCTATGCTTCTGTAGTACTTTTCAAGTTATATATTTATTTGTTCTAGGAATGAAAAATGCTTAATAAATTATGTATTGCTCCTAAAATTGCAAATCAAACTTTGTTAGA
Organism: Echinochloa crus-galli; assembly: GCA_900205405.1. NCBI lineage: Eukaryota > Viridiplantae > Streptophyta > Magnoliopsida > Poales > Poaceae > Echinochloa > Echinochloa crus-galli. The sequence goes on along the minus strand of OAMR01000499.1, from coordinate 309,397 downwards.
TTCCATGAATCATTCTCTGTCCATAAATGTTGATCAAGTTTACTGTTTGGACCATTTTACTACTGTTTTAGTTTAATCTACCTTTCTAGGACTGAACTTGTTGTATTTTTCATATATAGCAGAAACATGATAAAATAGTGAATCCAACTCTATTAATCTGACCTCACTGTCCAGTTTATGATAAATATGAGTTCGGTATTTTTATGCTCTGTTAAATCTGTTTCTTGATTTATTTGCTTTAGGGCTGCTCATGTTAACTTAATTTCTGCTATTAAATGGAAATATATTTGAGGTTAAATCCAACTCCACCTTTTAGTTCTGTTAATCCTCTGTTAGAATAAATTTTTCTTAGAATATTTCTGTTATGTATAATTTTTGTTAAGCAATATCTTGTTAGCTAGTCTTGCATGCTAGGAAATTGTTTTATGGTAATTCTTGCAAGTTATGGTGCTTTTGTGTAAATTGTTGTGGTGTTTGTGTAATGCTTGCTCGTTAAAGTTCATGCCTTGCCATGATTGTATTGTGTCCCTTACTCTATGCATTTCATAAGCATTTCATTTGCATCATTGCTGATGAATGCTTACATTCATACATGTTAGAGAGTGAAACTCCGGAGAACTCTACCGTTGTTGAGCCCGAGGACGTTGAGGAAGCTTTCATTGACCCCGAAGAGAACCAAGGCAAGCCGCTAAGCATCTTCTAAACCTTGTTTTACAATAAATTGATTACTATATTGCTATGGGTTGCATTGGGTTATATTATGTACTATGCATTTATAGAACCTATGATCTTTATTTACCTTCCTTGATTTTCAATACCTTTTTCCTTGTCGCTCTTTAGTTGGGTTAATGCTTATTTAATTTACTAAATGCTTAGCCATGCTTAGAGTTAGAGAAAGGTTATTTGAGGTCAAGGGAAGGGAGTCTTTGGTCAATAACATCGATATGGTTGCGAGACTTGGGCGGATTGTAGGGTCACGAGAATGTAGTTGGTGACATAGAACCGCTTGAGTCATTTAAGGCCCGTCCGTGGATGACCTTGTTTTGAGCATCTTTTTCGTGCTACCACATATCCAACATAATAATGGTAAGGATGAGCCCATTACTAGTTGTCTTGTTTGTTTGGGGCACGGTCCGAGATGTGTGGCCGTGGGCTATGTAGAGGGGCCTAGGAGTGTCCCCGGTGGACCTAGTATTGCCTCCGCACAAGCTAGGCGTGTCTCAAAAGTTCGGGGCTCTTTGGTAAGGGTTGTCATGAGTATCCCCTTGTCCACCTTTAGCGGGGTGGGTGAGTCGCATGGTCCTCGTGTCGTGTGGATTAAATAAGTACATCCTTGCAAGGTTTAAACCAATTCAAATTGTTGCGCTCTCGGTTATGAGCAAGCTCAAATCAATGAATTCTTCGCTATGTTATCGTTTGGTATATGTTAGATGTCCCTATGTTCATGCTTCATGTTTATATGATTTTGTTCATGTTAAATCACTAAAACTTGTGGTGGGCTTGGGCAACTTCAATGAAATATGCTAGATGTCCATAGGGTATTATTTAACTTGCTAATGGTTAAAAACTAAGGTTAGGATGAGATATGCTTTTCGCAAATTTTACTTAACTTTAAGGCCTCGTTCCTTTCTACAACGCTATGCATACTCCTTGTTTATTATTGCATAAGTCTTGCGAGTACCTTTTATACTCATGGTGCTACGGTTACCAAAGTTGCAGGTGAGCCCGAGATGGTGTTTGGTCACTTCTATCCCGCCGACCCTAGTGTTGGTGATGAGTAGAGAAGTGGTTGTGCTTGATTCGGCGGTGTTCTTGGGCAACGACACCGTTGTTTATCTTCTTTTCCGCTTCGTAGTTATGTTCTTTTGGAGAGATCGAAGTTGGGAATCAATCACTAATCTCATGATACTCTTATTTGTATTAGAGGGCTCAAAACTTGTCATTTGGAGTCCTTGCTTAAATGTGTAAATTTGAACTATCTTTATGTTGAGATTGTAAGCTTAATTGTTGGAGACTTGTAATGTTAAAATTTGCCCTTTATGGTTCATGTGGCGATGGGAAACCTTGTATACGGTATGTGCGCTCGATCTTGGGCATGTTGTGGCGCATACCGAGACTACCGGCTTTGCTTTTGTTTTAAGTGAATCAGGATCGGTTACATGTCCTTAGATGTGGGTTAACACTTGATGAGTCGAAAGATGAACACGTGTTAGCTCTCATTTTTCCGGAACGTTCGATGGTTCATTTAAACCAAATGCGAATTGGGAGGTTCTTACAGCCATAAATTTCAGAATCGGGAGGGCGCCTGTTGATGTAGCATTTTCAGGAGAAGAAACGGATTCAGAGCAAAAAAAGGCGCCTCCCCTATGTACTACCCAGCCCGGTCCTCGGATCATCATCGCCGTCGTCGCGACGATTATACCAATCGATTAACAGCAAAAGCCTATCACCCTTCGATCCTTCCTAGAGGCTACGTCATGGCCGGGCGGAGCTAGGTGCCGAGGTAGCCGATGTTGAGGTTGATCCGGGGCTTGTTGCTCACGGCAGCGGGCGGCGGCACCAAGGGGGGCGCCCGGACGTGGGACTCGCAACGGGGGTCGCTCCGGGAGATGAGCACGTACAGGAAGCACCGGGGGCATGCCGTGGCCACCATCCCACCGCTGCCGTCGCCACACATAATGTCAGCAGCCGGATGGTGCATGAACAAGCACTCTGTTCGATCTAATGCGACCAAGCACATATCTCCCGATCCAAGGTCCTAGACCTGCAGCCGGAGACGAGGCACAACATGTCTCCGATGAGCGGCGACGGTGCGGCGTCGAGCGCGTTGTTGGACAAACGGCGCGCGGCAGGGTTATGAGGGAGTTTTAGACAAATTATGGTTAGGAAAGCTAATGGTGGGAGGGTTTAAGTGCTAAATTTTTCCCACCTCTCTATATGTCCATCGGACAGGGATCTACCGGCTATAGTGGGAGTTTGCATAGTTTGCATAGGATACGTTGCGCTCTCTGTGATGGCAAGAATGAACCACATTAATTTGACACCTATGAAAGATGGTCAAATAGTATGTCGAAGCATTACCTGCTCATGACTAATTTTGGAAATTGGTTTTGGACCCCATATGATGCTTGGTCTTTTGTTCCCCATGGTTTTTTGAGTTGTGGTTGCTAGCTTTCTGCATAAGGTTTAAGTAAAAAATACATTAGTAGTACGCTGATCACAACAAAAATTCTCACATGTAATTTGTGAAGGAAAAAGAAAATGCTATCGTACCTTGAAATCAGGAGATCCAAAATAGAACACCAGGTAGTGTCATTTAGCAATATCAACATCTTTTGGCTTGTGTTTCATTCTTGCATCATAACTATTGTACACCTTATACGTAACACTGGAGATTGATCTTCATCCTTTGTACCGCTCCTTTGCTATGGCCAAATTCTTTTCCTTATCATCATCAACATTTAGAATTTGCCACCTATTATGTTATTTTTTATAACACATTCAAAGGGAGAAGTATTTGGTTATTTGAGATTTCATATACTCCCTCCGTTTTAAATTATAGTTCATTCAAATTTTTTACTATAAGTTTGACCGCTCGTTTTATTCAAAAATTAGTGCAAAATATCATATTTTTTATGGTGGTTTGCTTTATTAATAAAAAATCATCAAAAATGTCTTAAATTTGACTATATTTCCACAAATTTTTTGAATAAGACGAGGGATCAAACTTGTGTAAAAATGTCAAACAACCTGAATTTTGTAACAGAGGTAGTAGCAATCAGGCAACAAAATTAAACATTGTACGTACCAGTATGTTGGATGCTATAGGATTTTTGACATTTTGCCCTATGTCTCTCCACTTTTTTACTGCAATAAGTGGAGCCCTTTTCCTTGTAAACTTTACCACTTCATCCATAAATGACCGGTTGTTTGGCCCTATGGGACCTCCTAGCCTTGCATGAAATTCAACTTTTAGTTTTTGTTAGCTGTTCCTTATTCTCTTTATGGCTGCTGGTAAACCCTTGAGGGCATCATGTACACCTTTATTCGCCCTTCACCAGAGTCTCCTACAAAACCATTAAGTAAAAAATGGTCCGATAATATCAGCAGGGAAGATGACGTTTAGAAAAAATTACAATGCATAACATACCAGTTCTCACTTTTTTTTACACATAACATGAGATGGCGAATCTGTTGCTGTTGATTGCCTACTAGCGAGACCTTCATCATCAAGAAGTTCTTCAACATAATTATTGTCCTGATATAAATAAGATACTGCATTTCACACAATAGACCCATCAGTCTAGAATTTTTGTTGGCACAAGTAATATTATATTTGAGTGCTGATTACGAATATAAATTACTAATGTCTTGAAGATAGTCTTGATGCCTTAACCATTCTTTATATGTCTCGATGGTTTCCTCCATGCAATCATCTTTAAATTCTGCACATCAGGAATATGTAAGTGTAATGGATATTCCGACACATATCTTATATCTGGTGTAGTTGTTCCATCTAGTGGTTCCTGTGTAGTTTTGAAGCCATCTCTAAGCATCAAGTTGATCTAATGTAATTGTTCCATCTAGTGGTTCCTGTGTAGTTTTTTCCCTTTGTCGCTTCAAGGGAGTTGTGGTTACGTGCAAGTTAGTCTGGTGATCCTTTGTTAGAAGTATCCTAATTTTCTTCTCTCTCACATTGTTTTCTATCATGACTTGTATTTGGTGGTCACAATCAATTGTGACAAGGGTTGATATGTCCCTTCCACATCGCTCCTTATAGTACAAGAAGTACCATCCACAGTACCCTAGTTTTGATTTTATACAAACCAAGTTGTAAAATGTAATATGAGCCCTATCAGAATTGACCTCAGAAAATTCTCAACCCAAAGGTTCCCTGATGCATTTGATAATTACATTCCACATCTCAGCAATGAGTCTGCAACCACAATTTGGACATAGTTATGTAATTAAATAGATGTTGTGGTCACGACTAATTTTAAAAATTCTTCATTGTACAGTTGGATGGGACATTGTAATAGTTAGATGGGACATTGTAATTGAAGACGTGAGGACATCATAAAGTAAATCTGATGAATAAATGAATGAAAATTAAAGCTATTACAAATCTGATAATAAACCTTACTAATAAATCACTAGCAGAGAGTTTTAATCCATGAACCTATCCATAAATCAGTAGCACAACAGGATAGACCATACTTTACAAATTTTATCTAAATTAATCTGTTTTGAGTTGAATAGCAGGACCCTCTGCCCTTTGAGGGTGATCTACAAACAACCATGTTAATATAATCTTGACATCAAGACAAGAGAAGGCCAGGATACAACCATGCTCATAACCATTTTTCTGACAAGCCAACTTGCAGGCTTACTGAACGTCTAAAGACTTAGGAAATGGAGATGAATAGATTAGTGACATATCAGTCCTTGTTGTTTGTATTGAGTTTTTTTTCTTAAATACAATTACTACAAATCAACTCCATGCAAATTTAGCATTGATAGAAAAATTTAGCACAAATAAAATATCACATTAGCTGAAAGCTAGTGCATTGGGTGCGCTCGTTTCGCCTGTAGCACGAACCAGTGCATTAAATGCAACATGCAATCTTTTTGTCAAAGTTTACTATGGTAACGAAAGTGACCAAACAAACCAAAACATCATTGTTTTGTCCAAAATAATGCATTTGGTGCATTTGTTTTGTCTACAGAACTGGTGCATTAAATGCAGCATGCACTATTTTCAATAAAGTACAGTGGGGCAACAAAACTGTCCATAACAAACTAAAACATAACTAGTACATGTGGCAATCCCACGAATTAACTCAGTTTAATAGGCACGAGACATCGCCCCTTTAGTGGCATCAAGGGTCATTGGCGTTTTGAAACGATTTAATCAGGGAAGCTGTCAGGTAGAGGTCCTGATTAACCACCCTTCTTTTAATGATCGAAACAATACATGGAGTACAACAAAGCACCAACTTTTAAACCACACAGTTCACATAGATATCTTTTTTACAAACCAAGTTCAAATATTAAGTTATTACAAACCAAAGTTCACAGTTTGAGTGCAGCGGAAATAAAACATAAGCGGAAGCTAATCCATGATACAAACGACATCACATGGTAGCCCATCACATGATACCATGCCGCAGCCCTCTCACTCAACAGACCAACCAGCAGGAAGAGTACACGACGAAGTCAAAGCGTCCACATGCTCCTGGATGCTAGCGTCAACTGAAAAACAAGTCACAAGCAAATAAATTTCAGCAAGCATATAACTTCATTCTTAAATTTGAGTTGTTACTACATGCTAGCGCATTGGACAAGTAGCTTCATATACCACGAAGGACGGACAATTCAAATTGACCGCATGCCTTTTCCAACTACATGCTACCGCACGACATATGCACACCCAAAGGTCACATATGGCAACTTTTTCCATCTCTTAAACCATCTACTCCACAATGACCGCATGCCTTCCGGACACTAGTCCCTACACCGGTACTTCCCAGAGCCTGTTGTGTGAGTTAACATCTAGGCTTCCCTCATTAATGAGGTCATGATTGTCACACAACATGTGGGATACGAGTACTACTGGGCCAACTATCAGAAGGGATAACAGTCGACTTGGGCCCACATTTGAGAAGGTTGTGGCCAACCTCGAGGTGGCCCATGAGGAATCCCCGACTTGTCAAACAAGTTTGAGGCAAGCATAGCAAGCACGAGCCCTAGTATACTCGGTGATTAAGTCCTGATATCCTAGGATATCTGTAGAAATGTACTCAGATACAATTTCCTATTGTAATCTGGTAGGTTTAGATACAAACTGACTTGTAAACCCTAGGCTATCGACTTATATAAGGCGGTCTAGGTTAACCCTTCGACGGTATCGAATCTATCGTAACCACAAAGCTCGTCATAGCATCCTGAAGCTTTGTCGAGTACAATCAATACAAGCACCACGCGATACAGGACGTAGGGTATTATACCTTCGGGTAGATCGAATCTTTCTAAACCTTGCGTCTTGTGTCACCATCAAGCTACTCGACTCGACGATCCTCCCCCTACAAATTAATCACTTGGGTATCCCTTGATGGATTGAAAGTCCTTAGGTCCGATAGTTGGCGCACTAGGTAGGGGTGATTGTTTGGTTACTCACAGCTAGCTTGATCTCAGATCAATCTCATGTCATCTTCCTGACGGATGTGGAGAACAGCCCCAAGCAACTGCAAGGGGTCAGCTTCTTCGCCAACTCCTGAACCACCCCATGTACAAACCGCCTCCTAGGAGCGAATCCCAGGCGTTCAGAGCTAAGGCGGTACATCCTGTGGATCGGCCGAACCGACCTCGTTCACCCGAGCAGTCCGGCATCGCCTCCCAGCTCCCTTGTCCACCACTCAATCTCCACCGCCGTGATTCACCAATGAAAGGGAGGACCCGTGCTCATCTTCAACACACACCAAGCCAAGGAGCTCCATTTCTCACTTGTTTTAGTAGAGTTAGGATAGTTTAGTCTTGGAAGTAGAGTCAAGTCAAGCTGTGCCTTGGAGGTTCCAGAGTCGTCTTCAGAAGCTCTGGTATAAGCTCTTGTATGTTTTCCTTTTCTTTCAGTAAGACTGATTTATCAATATAGATCATCTTTGTCATTTTATCTGAGTTATTTATACCTTTCCTCTATTTTATTCTAGTTGCAAGAATTTTGTGTTTAGATTATAGTTGTTGTGATTCTAGTTCTCTCAGTTCTTGTTTAAGTCTTTGTCCTAGTGGGTTACCCGTTTCTACTTAATACTTGTGGTGAAACGTCACTTGGGTATTGACAGGATTGCTTCCTCTGGTAGAGGAGTAAGTAGTTGTTGCTCATGATGGATTCGGATCGGATATTCATGGATTCGAATTCGGATGTCACTTTTTACCACATTTTAATTCGTTTTCGAATCGGATATGAATCTTATCGAATATCTACGAATACGGATCTTATCGGATACGAATACAAAACGGATAGATTTTGCTTTTTTATAGATGAGTAAAAAATATGTTACTGCTAGTGAGTAAATATAATTTATTCATTAAAAAATAATATAATATATTTAAAATTGACACGAGCAGCCATATTAAAATTAATTGAATTTTATTATTTCATATCACTAGTATTATTGGACTAAAATAATTATTTATTAGATATTTTAAATAGTTTAGATGATGTACATCATTTTTAGGTAACAATATTAAATTAACATCATTTTGTAATTATTAATCAGTCATCAAAGTAAGTTTTAAATAGATTTATCACTACTTTATTCTACACGGATACGGTTAATATCGGATGTTTTGAATTTTTGTCAAATAGGAATCTTTAATCGGATAAAAAAAATACTGAAAAATGAATTCGGATACATCCATTTAACATCCATATTAAAATCGAATACGAATACGGATATCCATATTAGCATTTTTTTTGAATACGGATATGAATAATTCGGATGTCCAGAAATCCAAATCCATCCTTAGTTGTTGCCTAGTGTAGGTGAGGTACCTAGACTAGATTGTGACCTTGGTTTTCTCCTGAGTTGGCACGTACGTGTGGTAGCCATTAGGTGATGACAACCCTATACGACCTACGTAGTTCACGATGCCTAGCTCGGCCCGTAGGATCCCAAAGTGCAGGATTGGAGGCCCCCTTTCTCATCCCATTCTGTGTGTCACTGGTTCTGTGTCCCAAAGATAACACATTAGATTCACTCTTGATACGTAAGAGCTAATTCTCAGCCGCTATATCTCTCTGCCCAAGTAACCCAGATAGACAAAATGCCTAGGAATCCTTTTCTCGTCTCGTTGTCCTCCTAGCTAGCTAGTCCTTCTTCTTATCTGAGTATCATTGAGTTGTGTGTCATGGTAATTCAGTCCTATCAAATACCATTATCCCCGTCTTGTTAGTTTTATATTCCTTGGTGATAGTCTCGAATACCTGTTTACTAGTACTATTGCCATAAGCATCCCTATGGAAATTATAAATTACGATACCTCGGATTACTCCCTGCTGAAGTGCTACAACGGTAATTCTATGCACTTGTAGAATATTCATTTATTCTACTGAGCCATAAGAAAAACCACTGAAACACTCCTTACCCCAGTACCGGGATTCACAATGCACATATTGGATCGTAAGAAGTGCCAACAAGCATTTCTGGTGTAGTTGTCGGAGAAGCAATTGGGTAGAATACTTTTAATCATTTATCTCGAGCTATCTCGTGCCGTACATCCTCAGAAGCAACTCATTCCGAAGAGCCCAGTCTTTTCCGTTGTCAACGCGGCTTCAACATCGAGGATGGCAGGTGTTGGCACTTCTTACGATCCAATATAAGAATTGAGAATCCTAGTACTTTGGTAAGGAGTGTTTCAGTGGTTTTCCTCATGGCTTAGTAAAATATATAAATATTCTGCAAACGCACAGAATCACCGCTATAGCACTTCACCTGGGAGTATCCCGATGTATCGTAATTTATATTTCCGCAGGGAAGCTTTGGCAAGAATACTAGTGAACAGATATTCGATACTATCAGAGAAGGGTACATGACTAGACAAGACAAGGGATAACGGTATTGGATAGGAGTGGATATACCGGACACACAGCTCAAGGGATACTCTGATAATAGAGAGAAGAGATAGATAGCTGGGAGGACAACGAGAAGACATAGAGGACTCCTGGATACTTTATCTACCTATGTCACTCTAGCCTAGAGATACAGCTGCTACAGAGCCAGCACTAGGAGATCTGGGATAACTCTAATGTCTTAGAATCGGGACAAGGGAACCGGTGACACACGGAAAGGGATGAGAAGGGGTGCCACTATTTCCCAACTGGGGAATCCTACGGACCGAAACTAACGTGATGGGCTACGAAGACCGAAAGGGCTGTCACCACCTCCCGGCTACCACCTCCGTTGCGACGGGAATAAACTAAGGCCACCGACTAGTCTAGGAACCACTCCGCTACACTAGTCAGCAACTACTTACTATTGGTGACAATTCACCTCTAGTATCAAGCAAGATCGAAGAACCAGCCAAGACAAAGACATAAACAAGACTACAAGCACTAGAACTATAACTGACTATAGTCTAAACAAGATATATGCTGCAACTAGGAGTAGGTGGTCTCAAAAGCGGAAGTGCGTCGGTGCGGCATTTGTGGTGCATCTTCAGGCTCCTGTGATGTGGCGAGCCCAGCATCACGCCTGGCTCGTCCCCTCGTGACGGGTCCGTCACCTGCAACGCTGTGCCGAGCGGGCTCTCTCCAAGGTGGAGAATCGTCCGACTCGGTCCTCAACTGAAGAGTTAGTTTCGGCGTGGTATACAACCTTAGTGATGCACAGGGAAAAGGCACTTCAGTTGTATATCCACGGTAAATCATTGCCAAC
>OAMR01000499.1:255981-275961 GCA_900205405.1 Echinochloa crus-galli | reverse complement strand
GCAATACGCCTTCATCTCGAATGGCAGGCCGAGAGCAAGCAACTGCTCGAAGTCATCGACGGTAAGTTCCGTAACCTGCTCAATCTCAATCTCATATGCCTGACTACCAGCCAAATTCAGAGGTAATGTTGTTCAATCATTATCTGGCCTTGATAACAATTCTTCTTTTATTATAACTCTGTTTATTTGCAGGAGATAGCACCTGCCCCTTTTGCCAGGACAATTCAATATAATATTGTTGGTCCAATATCTGCTTTGGGGTATCAATCTCCTACCTTGGCCCAGCTGATGTCTAGACAAGCCACTCTCGACCCCATCATTACCAAGCCATCTTCTGCCAAGAGAAAAACTTCTTCTCTGCCTGCTTCTTCAGCTCCCAAGAAGAAAAGAACAACCAACAGAAGAATCATTCAGGTTATAACCCTTTTCCTTTAAACTCAATGCTTGTTTGCACCATGTTCATCTTTACCTTTATTATTTCAGGCTCGATCACAGCAATCAGCAACTGCTACAGATTCTGCCGATGCTCTACTGACTGGTATGAAAATGCTTCACCATTATATTTACCTATTCATCGGTATTTATTTTCCTTTTAACTGCAGCAACAACTTCAATGGGCCAAATATTGGAGAATCCTTTCCCTCATCATGATCCATTGAAGTTGTTGCTGCAGTTAAAAGGAAAATAAATACCGATGAATAGGTAAATATAATGGTGAAGCATTTTTATACCAGTCAGTAGAGCATCGGCAGAATCTGTAGCAGTTGCTGATTGCTGTGATCGAGCCTGAAATAATAAAGGTAAAGATGAACATGGTGCAAACAAGCATTATCCCTGGTACAAACTACTGAGACAACTTGTTCAAGACAGACTGGGGACGAACTGAATCGGCAATCAAGGTGTTCAATATCATCGATGCTTCCGCAAAAGTCCAAACGTGACGGAAAGAATTTCGATTGTTGCGGAAGCTACTTTTAATATTCAACCATCCCCTAAATACAAACTACTCAAAAGCCTGTTCAAGACAGACTGGGGATGGATTGAATCGGCGACGGCAGCGCCATGGCCCTCGAGGCGCTCGATGGAGGTGTCGATATCATCGACGTCTTCCGGGTTGCCGTCGGCGAAACCGGCCGGAAGTATGGAGTAGTCGCGGCCGGTATGCGTCGACATGGCGACGAGGCCCACAGCAGCACCCAGGCGAACGCCATGAAGAGCCACCTCATCGACTCGACCTGCTACAGCACCGAGGCGAGCCTCTGGCGTCTCTCCAGGAGCGTTCACCTTGTTCGCCAGCTCCTCCACCAGCGCCTTCAGCCGATTAAGCTCAGCATCACGCTCTGCAAGGTTACAAGATGGAAATAAATCAACATCGACTGAAGATGAGATTGAGATTGAGCAGGTTACGGAACTTACCGTCGATGACTTCGAGCAGTTGCTTGCGCTCGGCCTGCCACTCCAGATCCGCGATCCCGGCTTGCTTGGAGATAACCTCAGCTCATGGCGCGTCTCATCGCGCTCCCTCCTAAACCGGCGGGCATCGCTATCTGTGTAGCGAAAGTCATCCGATTCAAGAGTTCGATTGGACGAACTCGAAGAATCGGATGCCGCGGCAAGGGGCCGCGGCTGGAGGCGCAGCAGGGGCTGCGGCTGGAGCAGCATTGGTGGAGATCCATTGGATTACCCTGAGAAAGCGAAGAAATTTGTGACGAAAAGAACAAAATCCTGGGAAAAAAGATTGAGAAGAAGTAATTAATCACCTGCGACGAGCACCGGCGCGACTTCCCTCAGCCTCATCAGCGGCCGGACGCCTCCCGTTGGCCATGAGGGTTTTCTCAAAGGTTACTGTACTTTGGGGAGAGAAGAGCTCGAAACTGGCAGAGGCTAGGAAGGTGAAAGACTTGATGAGGAGATAGCGGCACTCGATATGTTTATTTATAGAACCCGCGGAGGAGATCGTGGTCGGAGATCGTGGCGCGCATCCCAAAATTTCGGAAGGTGGAAAGCCCCACGAACCGAGCAGTTGCCGTGTCGTTTGGGATTCATGCTGAGTCATATTCGGTTTGACCAGGTAAAATTCGGCTATGACATGCTTATCACAGTCAGCTTTGCCGAATGGGCTTTGGACAACGAAACTCATTACAGTCAGCTTTGCCGAATGAGCTTAAGAGGAATAAAATTTACCCTGAGGGCTTGATCTTGGTCCGCCATTTGGGGATTGAAGCTTGAAGAAGTGGATGAGCTAGGGTTTAGATCCAGGCGAAACTCTGAAGACTCGAACGGAAAGAGTGGATATTGAGTGGATTCAATCCAAGAGTGTTGCGGATTTCTAGTCAATTCCGAGATAAATTATCTTTTATCCCGAAATTGAAGGGGCATGTGTTAACACCAAAAATTGACACCAGGAAGAGGCTGACATGTGGGCCGGATTTGGTGAAAAGATAAACATCGTTCAGCTAAGAAAGCTTATCTTCAAGAACGATTCGGCAAAGGCATTCTGCGGTCGGGAGTCCGTCGCCGATTCGGCAAGGGAGTTGCTCTATGGAAAGCATTCGGGGACGCATGATGACGTGGATTGAATACAAGGAAAAAGCCGATTTGATAAAGAATGCGAGATGAATACGGCACTTCGACGTATTTCTTTGGAAATAAACGTTTTGTAATCGTAGTCGATTAGGAATCGTGTCAAAGTCTGGGTATAAATATAAACCCATGACAATTGTAATAGGGATCGAACAATCATACAACAAACCGGCCTTGCGCCACCTTTTCGAGTCCTTTAGTCGTGTCGTCGAAATCTTCGAGAGGAACCATCGATCCGTCGACCTCCGTAAGTATCGACAACCTTGTATCATGCTTAGTATCATGCGGTGGATTTAAGCTTGGTATGAGAAGGCTTCTTTGTTAAATCATGAGTCATGCGGTAGGCTAAGGTTTAGCTTGAAGCAAGTTATCGGCTCTATTAGATTTTGGCAAAGATCTAATAGATTCATTAAGTTACCTTGTGTTATTTGGGTTTTACTTTATGTTTAATTCATATAACACTCTTTTTGCCCAGTCTAGATTGGTTAGGTTCGGTTTTGATTCATCGCAAGACATGACCATGTTACCTTACATAGCCGAATTCAAACCAATCTAGATTGCCACGTGTTGCGGGTTCAAACTCGTTGATTTTGTGTGGATCTTGACAGAGCCGGGTATCATGCGGTAGATGCAGGTTTTTGGGTCGTTTTAGAACTAATCATCCGGTGGATTAGAGCTCGAAATCGATCTGATAGGTCTATCAACATCGACGAAGCTTGTTCCTTCTTCATGGAACCCGAATCGGCTATCTAGCCGTATTCGGCAGTCCCTCAATGAGTGAAAACGTGTTCGTAACTTTGTTTTAAATAATGAATGCTTCTAGCCTTCCACGTTTAGAGTATATCATGCGGTGGATTGATCTATTCTTGGTTGGTGGCGTGATTTTAAACAAGTCGTATCATGCGGTGGATTAACTTGTTTGATTCTACGCCTGACGGGTTCGAGGGTATCTAGACATGCGGTAGACTAGTGCTTTTAAACCTATGCATTCTTGTTTATTAGAGATTTACGATCGTGCTTTCACATTTATCATGCTTTATGCCCGTTAATCGGTTGTATTTAAGTATTGTAACGATCATCTAATTAAATACCGATCTTTCATCATGATGACGTCATGCGGTCGGCAGTATGCTTTCTTACGCGCTCTGCCGAATATGCTGTGAGTGTCTGTATTGCCGACAGATAGCTTGTTCATAGCTATATGCCGATCAAGATTGGCCTTGCAAGCCGTAGAGATGGAACTGTCTGGTATCATCCGGCATGTTCCAGGTTTTATATCTAAACATTTTTTCTTCCTTTGTCAGTTTCAGGGAAAATTGACTGGCACGCTTACAGGATTCAGACGATCGGGCACGTGTGAAGCCAGCTGATTCGGCTTGCTGTGTGCTTGGCGTGAGAAGCCGATTTTGCGTCAACACACTTTTTGGCACGCCCGGTGGGACCACAAGCTTTGAAGATGCCTGATTTAAAGGATATTATGGACGTTACTCTTGAAGAATTGCCTGAGGAGCATCAACAGATGGTGAAAACTGCTGCAGAACAATTCATCAAGAAGTGTTTGCTGTCTTTTGCCAAGAACAGGAGTGGTGCACCGTTTCTCAAGACAGACCTGCCAAGAGTTCTACTGCCTGGACAATCTGATCTTAATGAAGAAGAAGAAAGGGAGAGGTTCTCTGGTCTGTTATACAAAGCTCTGGGAGATACAATGACCAATCATAACGCTGCATTCTTGAACAGCTTTAGATGCATAATGATCAGCATTTTTGGTCAACAAGTGGACAAGCCTTTTGAACAAGCATATGGGCAAGTTGGTGGACCAACATATTTTAATGTTCAAAAACCTCATGGTAAAGGAGCTGCTGAAGAAACTGGAACTTCTGGTTCCAAGGGTGCGAATGGTCAACCAGTTCAACAAGATCCTCAGCAAGCAATACCAAAACCTCGCACATATGGTGAGGCGGCATTCGGCACCACAGCAAATCCACCTGCTTCTGCTTACAAGATATCTCCTTTGAATAACAGGTTGCAGAGGGATATGTATGGGAATGGATATACAGAATTCATGGATTATAATGCTATTGATGCTCTTCCGAATCCTGGATATGCTAATACAGGAATGCCCATTGGAAGGCCAGGAAATCAAGATGCCAATGTTGACCTCATGGTACAAAAAATGGCCGATGTGTTGCAAAATCAATTCGGTCTGAAGCCCAAAAATCAGGGGTACATGTACTCCTCTCCTTTCCCAGAATGGTACCAAAGAGTGTCATTGCCTAACAGAGTCAAGGTTCCTACAGAATTCACTAAATTCTCAGGGCAAGATGATACTAGCACTGTGGAGCATATAGCTAGATACTTGATGCAGCTTGGAGAAGCCTCAGCAGATGAAGCCTTTAGAATCAGATACTTTCCTTTGTCATTGACAGGTCCAGCTTTTACATGGTTTGCTTCTTTGCCTGCTCAATCAATTTGTACTTGGAAGGATCTGGAGCAGAAGTTCCATGCTCATTACTATACTGGCAGCACTGAGAAAAAGTTGGTTGATTTAACTAGCTTGAGGCAGAGAAATAATGAAACACCTACAGAATTCCTCAGGAGATTTAGGGAAACAAAAAGCATGTGCTTTTCTCTGAACATACCTGATGATCAATTGGCTGGTATGGCTGTAGCTGGGATGCTGCCTGCAATTCGTGAAAAGTTATTCGGGATGGAGTTTGAAGATCTGGGTCAGTTGTCACAAAAATTGGCATTGATGAGTAACCAAGCATATGGTTTCAAGAAAGATGGCAGATTTGCCAAACACAATGATGTAGCTGACATTTATAATCAATTCCTTGAAAGAGCAGACCAAGGAGATGAGTATGAAGACAATGAAGAAATAGCTGCAGCAGAGATAATATGGGGCAAAGAGCCAGTTACAGTGAATCAGAAATGGATCAAACAAACCAAGGGCACATATGATTTTGATGTGACTAAGGCAGACAAATTGTTTGATTTTCTTGTGAAAGAAGGCCGAATCAAATTACCAGAGGGGCACTCTATGCTTCGGCCTGATGGTGTGAGAGATAAGAAATATTGCGGATTCCATGATAGAAATTCTCATTCCATCAATGAATGCAGGGTCTTTAGAGTGAGGATTCAGAAAGCTATCCAGGAGGGACATCTAAAATTTGACAACAAGATGAAACTAGACAGTAACCCATTCCCTCAAAATATGATTGGGTTTTCAGTCAACATGGTGAATGCTGTTAAGCCTGAAGAAAAAGGAAAGATGAAAGTTTTGACTTCACAAAAGGCAAAACAAAATGGCTCAGTTGATCCCGCTCGGCAAATCACGATTGAGCAAATTCACAAGAAAGAACCTCGTTCCTTGAACAGTCGGTCTGAAATTGGAGAATCTTCCAAACCAAGAGTTACTACACGTATTCTCCTCAATAAATGGCAGCGTCAGCAAGAAAAAGAGCGCTATCAGAGGCGAAAATATGAAGAGGAGAAAAGAAGACACGAAGAAGAAATGTATAGGGAAGAGCAAGAAGAGTACGTTCGGGAACAAGAGCGCGCACATTGGGGGTGTGCATTTTTCAGACACTGCTGGAATGAGGGTTTAAAGCTTCCCACATGGAACAATTGTCCTGAATGCAATGATAGACGTGATGAATACAGGCAGGATACTGTCAATCGCCGATCTGTCCATGAAAGAATTGGCAGGATACATCCCAGTGATAATCGGCGTTTTGAGACATATGAGAATGATAATCAAACGAGGAAGAGGTATGCTGACCACAGATGGATTGATCATGAAGAGGAAGATGATCATGGTTACGTGTGGCAAAAAGGACAGTGGTGCCCACCTGGTTTGAGGAAGAGTCAAAAGATAAGAGTGCAGCGCCTAAGAAATCAAGAATTAAAGCAAGCAGGAACTAGGATGAAATCAATATGGCGCCCAAAAGAGTTGCATACCTTAGCCGAAAATTGCTAGATCCCGAAACAAGATATTCGGCTGTAGAGAGGCTTTGCTTATGTGTTTATTACTCATGTACAAAATTTCGGCACTACGGAGGAAATATTGCCAGAGATAGATGAAGCCGAGCAATTGGGGTTAATGGCACAATTAATGCTGGAGAAGCAAGCTATTTTCGATAAACCAGCTAAGAATCGCCACATGAAGCCACTGTACTTGAGGGGATTTGTCAATGGGAAGCCATTAACTAAGATGTTTGTTGATGGTGGAGCTGGTGTCAATGTGATGCCATACACTACATTCAGAAAGCTTGGCATGGGCCCTTGAGATTTAACACCAACAAGCATAGTTTTGAATGACTTTGCTGGAAATCCTTCAGACACTAAAGGATGCGTACATGTGAATTTGATGATTGGGTCTAAAACTCTGCTCACAACCTTCTTTGTTATTGAGGGCAAAGGATCATATGTTGACCTCATGGTACAAAAAATGGCCGATGTGTTGCAAAATCAATTCGGTCTGAAGCCCAAAAATCAGGGGTACATGTACTCCTCTCCTTTCCCACAATGGTACCAAAGAGTGTCATTGCCTAACAGAGTCAAAGTTCCTACAGAATTCACTAAATTTTCAGGGCAAGATGATACTAGCACCGTGGAGCATATAGCTAGGTACCTGATGCAGCTTGGAGAGGCCTCAGCAGATGAAGCTTTTAGAATCAGATACTTTCCTTTGTCATTGACAGGTCCAGCATTTACATGGTTTGCTACTTTGCCAAAGCGTGGCTAACATGGAACCAGCTTTTTGGGAGTATCAAGGCATATATTGCTTTTCAGGCAAAGATTGGGGAGAAGGTCCTGTTGAACCAGTTAGCGGTGATCAACAGCCGATCAAAGCAGTCGGCTCTCATAGTAATTTTTAATGGAGAATTATGGACGTCACTCTTGAAGAATTGCCTGAGGAGCTCGGCCGATAAATTAGAAGAAGTGGACATTGGAGATGGTGACAAACCAAGGCCGACATTCATCAGTGCTAACTTGGATTCAGTTTTCAATGGAAAGTTGATTAAATTGTTAAAAGAGTACAAAGACTGCTTTGCTTGGGATTATTCGGAGATGCCTGGTTTGGACCGTTCTATTGTTGAGCATTGGTTGCCGATCAAGCCTGGTTATAAGCCTTACAAACAGCCACCCCGAAAAATCTACAAGAAAGAAGTGTTGGCCGATGTGAAAAAAGAGATTGAAAGATTACTAGAAGCAAATTTCATTCGGCCATGCAAATATGCAGAATGGATCTCTAATATTGTTCCTGTCTATAAGAAAAATGGAAAAACGAGGGTTTGCATAGACTTTAGAGATCTAAACAAAGCTACACCCATGGATGGATATCCAATGCCAATTGCTGACTCATTAGTTGATGCTGCTGCTGGATATAAAGTACTCAGTTTTATGGATGGCAATGCAGGATACAATCAAATTTTTATGGCATTAGAGGGTAGAAGATATAGTAAAGACAGCTTTCAGATGCCCTGGACATATAGGGTTGTTTGAGTGGATTGTCATGACGTTTGGATTGAAAAATGCTGGTGCAACTTATCAAAGGGCTATGAATTATATTTTTCATGAGTTGATCGGCAAGATTGTGGAAATATATATTGATGATGTAGTGATCAAGTCACTGGATCATGAGTCTAATTTGGCCGACATAAGGAAAACTCTAGAATGCACCAGGAAACATGGGCTTAAGATGAACCCGAACAAGTGTGCTTTTGGAGTTTCGGCTGGAGAGTTTCTGGGATTTTTGATACATGAAGGAGGAATAGGAGTTGGGTTACAATGACTCAAAGGTGGATCAAACAGATGAAGTTCCTCCAACTAATCTTAAAGAGTTGCAATCATTACTCGGCAAGATAAACTTTGTGAGAAGATTCATATCAAATTTGTCACAGAAGGTGTTGCCCTTTTCTTCACTACTGAAAATTAAAAAGGATCAAAAGTTTGTATGGGGTGACGAACAACAGAAGGCTTTCGATGAGATCAAGGAATACAAGCAGGAGCCAGCAGTATTGGTACCTCCACAATTGAACAAGCCTTTCAAGTTGTACGTGGCGGCCGATGCCCAAACTAAGGGATAGCCCCTCATACAAGAGATTGAGGGGAAGGAAAGAGTAGTCGCATACCTCAGCCGAAAATTGCTAGACCCTGAAACAAGATATTCAGCTATAGAGAAGCTTTGCTTATGTGTTTATTACTCATGTACAAAATTTTGGCATTATTTATTAAATGCCGAATGCGTTGTATATTCAAAATTTGATGTGATTAAGCACATGTTGTCTATGCCAATTTTGAATGGAAGGATTGGCAAATGGATATTGGCCTTATCTGAATTTGAATTAAGGTTTGAATCGACAAAAGCTGTCAAGGGGCAGATTATTGCTGACTTTATTACTGAACATCGTGATTCATCAATAAATTTGCTTAACATTACTCCTTGGGTGTTATTCTTTGATGGATCTTCATGTAACAAAGGTGGTGGAGCAGGTATTTATTAATCTCACCCAAAGGAGAAATTTTTGAGTTTGCTATTCCCATACAGTCTATTGTCACTAATAATCAGGCTGAGTATGAGGCATTACTCAAAGGGATCCAATATTTGAAAGAAGCAAAGGCCATTGCAGTCGAGAAATTTTTGGAGATTCAGAATTGGTCATAAAACAATTGAATGGTGAATATGAATGCAAAAATGATATCCTAAGGAATTACTATGAAGAATGCAAACAAATATTGAAGAGCTTTCGATCAGTAGTTCTTGCAACATATTCTAGAAGAGATAATGAAGAAGCAAACAGATTGGCTCAAAGTGCATCAGGTTACAGAGAAAATCAAGAAGTGTTTGCCACTGATGTGTATGCTTTTGGAAGTAATCTGGCAGAAGATGATTGGAGAAAAGAGATTGCTGATTATTTGGAGAATCCATCCCAGAAAGTTTCTAGAAGGCTCAGGTATAAAGCTATAAAATTTGTTCTTCTTGATAAAGATTTGTATTATAAATCTCTGGATGGGGTGTTATTACGTTGCTTAAACCAAGAAGAAGCAAAGAAACTGGTAAGCGAGGTACATGATGGATTGTGTGGAGCACACCAGTCAGCTTACCGAATGAAGTGGGTTATTAGAAGAACTGGTTATTATTGGCCGACAATGTTGGAAGATTGCTTTGAATATTACAAGGGATGTCAAGACTGTCAGAAATTTGGAAACATTCAGAGAGTTCCAGCATCGGCTCTGAACCCTATTATCAAGCCATGGCCATTCAGAGGATGGGGAATAGATTTGATCGGCCAAATAAATCCTCCATCGAGCAAGGGGCATAAGTTTGTACTTTTAGCAACAGATTATTTCACTAAGTGGGTTGAGGCGATTCCATTGAGAAAGGTGGCACTTTTTGCCCAGTCTAAATTGGTTAGGTTCGGTTTTGATTCATCGCAAGACATTTTGGAAAATATTGAGAAAAATAAGGTGCGGATTGCTAGATATTACAATAAGAAAGTGAAAGTCAAGCAATTTGCAGAAGGAGATTTGGTTTGGAAAGCGTTATTGCCGATTGGAACTAAGTATAGTGCATTCGGTAAATGGTCCCCAAATTGGGAAGGTCCTTTCAGAGTGGTTAGATGCGTGCCTGGAAATGCATACATTTTGAAAACTTTACTGGGGGAAGAATTCACTACTGCTATAAACGGGAGATATTTAAAGAAATATTATCCTAGTATTGAAATTGATCGCTGATGGAGGAATTAAATGTCAAATAGCCGGCATTCGGGAAGGAGCCGCCTTCAGAGCAAAAAATTCCAACGAAAGGAAAATGGCCAATACTAGAGTGTATTGCCCTTAGTGCAAATATTTTACATCATAAGCTCACAAGCTTATCACAAAAGGGCTACAAAAGATGAGTTTTATTGCCGAAATTCCATGAATCCCTAGTACAAACTACTGGAAAAGCCTGTTCAAAACAGACTGAGGATGGATAGAATCGGCAATGGCAGCGCCATGGCCCTCAAGACAATCTACAGAGGCATCGATGTCGTAGATATCCTCTGGATTGCCATTGGCAAAGCCGACCGGCATCCTGGAATAATCAGTGCCGGTGCATGTTGACATGGCAACTAAACCCACGGCGGCACCCAAACCCACGGCCTGCCACTGCACCAAGGCGAGCCTCTGATGTGTCCCCTTGGGCATTCACCTTGTTTGCCAATGCCTCCACCAGTGCCTTCAGGCGGTTGAGCTCGGCATCACGATCTGCAAAATTACAAGTGATGACAGAAACAATGCTATTTGAAGACAGATTGAAACTGAGCAGATTGCAGGACTCACCGTCGATAGTTTCAAGCAACTGTTTGCGCTGGTGTTGCCACTCAAGGTCAGCAATCCCAGCTTGTTTGGAGATAACCTCCAGCTCATGGCGCGTCTCGTCACGCTCCCTCCTGAAACGGCGGGCGTCGCTATCTGAGTAGCGAAGATCGTCCGATTCGAGAGTTCGATTGGACGAGCTCGAAGAATCAGACGCCGCAGCTGGAACCGCAGCAGGAGCCGCAGCCGGAGCAGCGACGGGGTTCCATTGGATTAGCCTGAAAAAACAAAGGGATTTGTCAGAAAGGAGGGCATCTCATCACCAGCACCTTTCCTCACCAGAGAGATCACACTCCCCAAAACCAACCATCAGCCTCACATTTTCCCATCGGGCTCGTCCTGCCACAGCAGGTCCCCGCCAAACATCATCCACCAACTCCTTTCACACACTATTCGACTCGGTGAGCTCCCTCCCCACCTTGCCTCAACAGCCTCAGCTGGTCCAACCTCTCATTACCCAAACCAAGGATGAGGAAAGAAAGCAGAATCCCATGCTAGTCTCGAGCAATTCAGATGCGGTCGTCCATAACCAGAGTAAAGAGAGGCAGACAGACATCACCTGCGGCGAGCGCCGGCGCGGCTTCCTTCGGGCTCATCGGCGGCCGGTCGCCTTCTGTTGGCCATTGGGGTTTTCTTGAAGTTACTGTGCTTGGGGAAAAGAAGAGCTCGAACTGGCAGATGAGGAAGGTGAAAGATTTGGTGAGAAGCTAGCGGCGCTCGATATGTTTATTTATAGAACCCACAGAGGAAATCGTGGCCAGAGATCGTGGCGCCTATCCCAAAAATTCGGAAGGTGGAGAGTGCTCACGAACCGAACGGTTTCCGCGTCGTTTGGGATTCATGCTGATGTCATATTCGGTTTGACCAAATTCGGCTGTGCATGACTAGCCTTTCAGGACTAATGCCGTTGAAGCCAGCATTGCCGAATGAATCATTTACATTGAAGCAAAACAGAAGTAAAAGATAGCAAGACCACAAAATTAATCAAGTATTCGGCTACCAGGCTGTTTGTTACAATTATACACCCAAGTATCTAGAGATTACATTCTTGGCATTCAGAATCATATTGCTAATGTCCTCCAACAGCTTCTTGTCAGCCTCCTGGTTCTTGGCCAAAGCAGAGAGTTTGATCTTGAGTTGTTTTTCTTCATTCAAGGCCGCTGAAGCTTCCTTTCGTATCTTATTTGCCAACTCAGGAAGATCAGCTATCTGCTTCTCATCAGCTTCAATTTCGGCTGACAGATTTCTCAACTCGGCCTCTAGTGCAGCTTTTCTGGCCTTCTTCAGCTCAAGTGCAGGTTGCAAATTGGCTAGCAGCTCTTTATTGCTCTGGGCTTGAATATGCAAATCTTTCACAGATTGCTTGGCTGATGCCCTTCTTTGTTCTAAAGCTGGTTGAGAAGACTGATTCTTTAAAGCCTGTTTCACTGCAACAAAATGATTGTCTAATTGAGAAACTGGCTCTAGAGAGGCCTTGATATCACCAGGAAGATCTTGATCAATGGATTCAAGCACATCCCTTAGAAGATCAGCATCCTTGACTTGGTCTTGAATATCTTTTTGCAGAGATGTGTTCTTCTGATAGAGCTTGACCATTAGATGTTTCTTCTCCTTGATCAGCAACCAAGTCATCCAAGGCAAATGAATAACTGGTTGATGAAGCAGATTTTTCCTGAAAGAGAAATTCTTGCTGAATTAGTGACACATTACTGAAGAATTGAGAGGAATGAATGACTAAGCTTGCCTCATTGCTGATTCCTTGAATAGGAGAAGGAAGCTTCTCAAGCTCAGTAGATGGGTTTTGAATGCCATGCTGAGGGGAAGCTGGAGAGTTTCTTGGTGAAAGTGCAGCCTCTAGTTGAAGAGGTGGTGAAGATGGAGCTGAATCATGATGAGAAGAGGGGCTCTCCAAGATTTGATCCATTGAGGTTTGTTCTACAACTAAAAAGAATGGAAGAGGTGGCAAAGAATCATACCAGCCAATGAAACATCGGCAGGATCTGTGATGGCTGGTGCTTGTTGTGTCTGAGCCTAAAATTATAAAGATAAAGATGAGCATGATGAAGAATAGCATTGTGTTTAAAGGAAAAGACTAATTCAGGTCATAGTCTTTTCCTTTAAACACAATGCTATTCTTCATCATGCTCATCTTTATCTTTATAATTTTAGGCTCAGACACAGCTTTTTTACCAATTCCGGCCCACATGTCAGTCTCTGAAACAAAGCAGAAGTAAAAGGTAAACAAGCCACAGAGTTAATCAAGCATTCGGCTAGCAGGCTGTTTGTACAATTATACACCCAAGTATCTAGAGATTACATTTTGGCATTCAAAATCATACTGCTAATGTCCTCCAGCAGCTTCTTGTCAGCCTCTTGGGTCTGAGCTAGGGCAGAAAGTTTGGTCTTGAGCTGCTTTCTTCATTCAAGGCGCTGAAGCTTCCTTTCGAATTTTCTTTGCCAATTCAGGAAGTTCGGCCATCTGCTTCTCATCAGCCTCAATTTCGGCTGATAAATTTCTCAATTCAGCCTCTAGCTCAGCTTTTCTAGCTTTCTTCAATTCAAGAGCAGGTTGCAGTTTGGCTAGAAGCTCTTTGTTGCTCTGGGCTTGAAGGTGCAAATCTTTCACAGATTGCTTGACTGAAGTCCTCTTCTGCTCCAAAGCTGGTTGAGCAGATTGATTCTTCAGAGCTTGCTTCACTGCAACGAAATGATTGTCCAGCTGAGAGACGGGATCCAAGGAAGCTTTGACATCAGCAGGAAGATCTTGATCAATAGATTCAAGCACATCCCTCAAGAGATCAGCATCCTTAACTTGATCTTGAATGCTTTTCTGCAGCAAGGAGAGGATCTCTTTCAATTTTGTTTGGTTTTCTTCTGACAGAGCTTGACCAGAAGATGTCTCTTCCCCTTGTTCAGCAATTAAATCATCCAGGGCAAATGAGTAACTAGATGATGAGGCAGGTTTTTCCTGAAAAGGAAATTCTTGATGGATTAATAATGATTTATTGAAGAATTGAGAAGATTGAATGACTTTATTTACCTCTGTCCTGACTTCCTGAATGGGAGAAGGAGACCTCTCAAGCTCAGTAGAAGGGCCCTGCATATCATGCTGAGAGAGAGAGATTGGGAGAGTTCCTTGGTGAAGGTGCAGCTTCTAGTTGAGGAAGTGGTGAAGCTGGAACTGAATCATGATGAGAAGGAGGGCTCTCCAATATTTGATCCACTGAAATTGTTGCTGCAAATTAAAAGGGAATAAATGCCGATGAAAAGAATGAATGAGATAGAAATTTATACCAGTTGATGGAGCATCGGCAGAATCTGTAGTGGCTGTTGCCTGCTGTGTCTGAACCTGAGATAGTAAAAGACAAAGATGAGCATAATGTGAATAGCATTGTGTTTAAAGGTAAAGACTGTGACCTGAATGAGTTTTTTGCTGGTTGTTCTCTTCTTCTTAGGAGCTGAAGGAACAAGTATAGGAGGAGTCTTTCTTTTGGCAAAGGATGGCCTGGTGATGATTGGATCTAGAGTGGCCTGTCTAGACATCAACTGGGCTAAGGTGGGAGATTGATGCCCAGAGCAGATGTTGGGCCTGCAATCTTATATTGGATCGCCCTGGCAAGAGGGGCAGGCACTATGTCCTACAAAATGATAAAATAATCAAAGGGAGAAAAATTATTAAAACAAGATGAGGAATGAGCATATTACCTCTGAATTTGGTCGATAGTCAGGCATCAATTCAAGACAGAAGGGATGAATTGGCATGTTAACGATGTGGTCATGAAATTCTTGCCACCAGAGAGTGAAAGAAGGATGGACAGATGTTATTGGTACAAAAGGCTCGGGTGCATAAATAGTGGTATGACATTTATAATAAAAAATCCTTCTTGTTTCTGTGGAATCCTTGATAATTTCCTTGGGCTTGAGGAATTCATGGAGAAATAATCTTGGAGGCACTTGGCCACAGCCTAATTGTCTGGCCATCATATTCGGCTGATAGTACTCAAAGGTACTCTGAACCAACCTCTCTCCACAAAATTCGGCTGGCAGAATACAGGGCCGAATGAAAGAATTGAAAATAGCTGTAGATTGTGCATCTACACATCCAATTTCAAAACTGAACTCACAAGGAAGAGTGAGGTTGTCATTATCAAAATAAGGGAACCAAAGAGGATCAGCAAAACCTTTGGAGAAGAGCTCAAAGAATTCACCAATGCTCTTATCCACAGATACAGTAGAGGCAGCCTCTCCATATGTTTGACAGCCTTTGGTACTTTGAGTTTCCCCTTCTTTATAGTTGATTGAAGGAAAATGCCGACTGTTGATGTCAATAGTGACAATCTGGTGCATGTACAACTGTAACCACATCTGGATGAACCACCAAGGACCATTGACACAAGAGATTTTCTTGCTAGTATGCATCAGGCGAGTGGTTTGATGAAGCATATCATAAACACTTCCCAGCAAATATTTTCCCAGAGGGATGAGTGTGCCAGCAGCCAAATCTTCAGCCATCACAATATGATTCAGAGTTGGCTCATTGGCTTTACCGCAAAAAATGAATCTGCACAACCACATATTCAGGAAGGCCCTGTATTCAACATCAGACAGGGGACCATCAGACATATAATTCTGGATATATTTCTTATATCCAACTCCTGTCTTTACTCCTGTTTGCTTGGAGGAGCCCTTGTACTTGTATGGGCGCACAGACTCTGTGATATTCAGGCCGGTCATCATGTAGACCTCGGCCAAGGTGGGAGACATCGGTCCATGGCCAAAAAGAAAAGCATTTGCACCATTGGACCAAAAGTGGCAGGCTGCGATGAGAAGGCTCTCATTCTTGGGTGTCTCGGCTAAAGATAGCTCTAGACAGTGTGAGATGCAGAGATTGTCCCAGTTCTTGGTTTGGGGGCTTTTGTCATAAAAAATTCTCTTGTACCAATTCCTCCAGCCGGCGATTGGGGGCAGAGGCCAGTTCTTGAAAGTGTCTTGCCATTCGTGAGGCTTTGTCAGTGAAGACTTGAAGGGGATTCTCTGAGATTCGGCAGCAATAAGCTCAGAAGGGTCCGAATCTCCTACGGGCCCGAGGAAATAAGTGGGTGCTTTTTCCTCGGTGGGAATCAAAAGTTCGGCTGCTAGGGCCTACCAAGAACAGAAAAAGGGCGGAAAAGAAAATTTAAGATGCGATTCAAAAAGAATGATGCCGAATGTACTTGAGGAAGATTAAGAATTACCTGGAGGGCTTGATCTTGGTGCGCCATTCGAAGATTGAAGCTTGCAGAGGTCGATGAACTAGGGTTTGGATCTGAACGAGGCTTCGAAGATTTAAGGAAGGAAAAAGCAGGGATTGAGCTAGGGTAACCTAGAGACATTGAGTATCTATGGTCAATTCCGAGATAAAATATCTTTTATCCCGAAATTGAAGGGGCATGTGTTAACACCAAAAATTAGCACCAGGAAGAGGCTGACATATGGGCCGAACAAGAAAATTTTAGGAGCTGCACACATGAAAATTTTAGGAGCTGCACACATGAAAATGACTCAACACTAGAGTACACTCAAGATGAACAACAATAAAACCGCAAGTAAAGCCACAAGGACCGATCACTCATAACAGCATTACACCCTAGACATGGGTACTGTTAACACCAAAAATTGGCACCAGGAAGAGACTGACATGTGGGCCGGAATTGGTAAAAAATATCGTTCGGAAAGGAAAGTTTATCTTCAAGGACGTTCGGCAAAGGCATTCTGCGGTCGGGAGTCCGTCGCCGATTCGGCAAAGAATTGAAGCAAGCAAGGCCTAAGATGAAATCAAGTGATGACGTGGATTAAATATAAGGAAGAAGCCGATTTGATGAAGAATACGAGATGAATACGGCGTTTCGACGTATTTCTTTGGAAATAAACATTTTTGTAATCGTAATCGACTAGGAATTGTGTCAAAACCAGGGTATAAATATAAACCCATGGTGATTGTAATAGGGGCATCGAACAATGCGATGTAAAGGCTGCCAGTTCTTCGCTCGTCAAGCTCATGTACCGGCTCACGAACTCCGTATGATTCCATTGTCTTGGCCTTTTGCTTGTTGGGGCCTTGATTTAGTCGGTCCCCTAGCCAAGGCTCCTGGTGGTTTCGAGTGGCTCATTGTAGCCATCGATAAATTCACCAAGTGGATTGAAGCACAGCCCCTAGTAAACCCACGGGCTGACAATCTGATCAAGTTCTTCGATGGGATCATTCACAGATTTGGCGTACCTCATGAGATTATTACTGACTTGGTAATTTATGTTTAATTCATATTAACACTCTTTTTGCTCAATTTAGATTGATTAGGTTCGGTTTTGATTCATTGCATGACATGATCACGTTTCCTTACATAGCCGAATTCAAATCAATCTAGATTGCCACGTGTCGCGGGTTCAAACTTGTTGATTTTGTATGGATCTTGACAGAACCGGGTATCATGCGGTAGATGCAGGTTTGTGGGTCGTTTTAGAACTAATCATCCGGTGGATTAGAGCTCGAACTCGATCTGATAGGTCTTTCATCATTGACAAAGCTTGTTCCTTCTTCATGGAACCCGATTCGGCTATCTAGCCGTATTCGGCTGTCCCTTCACGAGTGAAACATGTTCGTAACTTTGTTTTAAATAATGAATGCTTTTAGCCTTTCATGTTTAGAGTATATCATGCAGTAGATTGATCTATTCTTGGTTGGTGGTGTGATTACAAACAAGTTGTATCATGCGGTGGATTAACTTGTTTGATTTTTATGCTTGACGGGTTCGAAAGTACCTAGACATGCGGTAGACTAGTGCTTTTAAACCTATGCATTCTTGTTTATTAGAAATTTATGATCGTGCTTTCACGTTTATTAAGCCTAATTCCCGTTAATCGGTTGAAGTTAAGTATTGTAACGAATATTTAATTGAATACCGATCTTTCATCATGGTGACGTCATGCGGTCGGCAGTGTACTTCTCACATGCTTTGCCGATTATGCAATGAATGCTTTGGATTGCTGACAGATAGCTTGTCTATAGCTATATGTCGATCAAAATTGGCTTTGAGAAGCCGTAGATATGGAACTGTCCGGTATCATCCGTGTGGCGGTCAGGTAATGGTTAATAGGTAGCGAGATCTAAATTAGGAGCTGCACACATGAAAAAGACTCAACACTAGAGGACACTCAAGATGAACAACAATAAAACCGCAGGAAGAGCCACAAGGACCGATCACTCATAACAGACAGATTTTACGTCAACAGGTACTATCCCGAGGCCAGCTCCTGGAACCTTGGGGAATAGTACATCTAAGCGGATGCTATATCGCGGCTGAGCCAAAAGGGTGGTCATGAAATCTATTGCTAATAGCTGCTCATAAAGGCAGATACAAAGCTCATCAAGACTGCCTACAACTGCTGAAACTGCCTACTGCCTCAATCACTGTCTGCTGTCACTGTCAAGTAGCCTGCGAGGCGCGCTGCCAACCCCACAGTCTCATCCTCGGTCTGGCTCTACTGTCACTGCCTCCTGTCAGTGTGCGAGTCTACAAGGTGCGCTGCCAACCTCGTAGTCTCGACCTCTGCCTCTGCTAGCTGTGCTTCTGGTAGCTGAATCGGCTCCACGCGGCTTGGCGAGACCTTGTAGTTCTCCGTGCGGGGCTCAACCCTGCGGTCCTCTGGTAGCTTTTGGTTCAAAGAGATCACCTCCGCTACCCTTTTCCTGTCGGACCTCACCCAGCTGCCAAGGGTTCTTCGGGCTTCATCCTTTGCCATAACCTGCCTCAAGCTCAAGTGCTTCATCAGCTGGTAGTTCCTTCCACTCTCTTGCTTGTAGCTATCAATCTCTTCTTGAAGCTCTGAGTTGCGACTGTCCAGCCAGTGCACCTCTTCTTTGAGTCCTTTAATTTCTTCTTCTTTTTCTGCCAGTGCCTTGTCTTTCTCTACAATTTGATCTCCCAGACGGAAGTCACGAGCTCGCTGAGCTGCTCCAATTAGTTCTGCCAGTTGTCTCTTGCTGCGAGCTTCTTGCTCAAGTTGTCTGATGTCTCGATCCCTGGCTTCAAGGCGTTCTTCTAGCCACTCGATCTTCTCATTTCTGGCTATCAGCTGGCTGTCCTTTGACCACAGCTTCTCCTTCATATAAGCAACCTTTTCCTCCAAGCCCACGTTGAGGTACTCTTGCTCAACCAAGCACTGAACAGTAGTCCTCAGAGTCGCGTTTCGCTCCCTGCCGGCGGCATGTGCGAGAGCACTGACTGCTGCTCTGTCACTCGGGTCCTCCAAGGCCCGTGGTAGGTAACCAGACGAAGTATCCTCATAGCCACGGTCTGTACTGCCCTGCTGAAAGTACTCTCACTGGCGGCTGCTTGAACCCTCAGAGACCTTGGATGACCTGCGATGTGCGGTACCACCATCTGTAGCTTGGTGAGTACCCCCTCTCCGGGTCCGTAGGTCCAGCCCTCGTAGAAGACACTGTCCACGTCTATCCCAACAACTCGGAGCACCTCCCTCAACAGAACTGCCAAACCTCCACAGTCAGCACCTGTAGTCCTGATCCTCTGGCGCTCATCTTCTGCTCTCAATGCCATCTGCCAGACAGTTAGAGGGGTTGTTAGTAAGTTAGTAAGTTAGCAAGGGAAGGTAAGGGTAAAACATTTTGCAAATAGTTGAGATGTACAGCATATAATTTTGAAATAGTCCAAGGAGTTTCATATAGAATGAGAGACTCTGTAATAGCTTCTGTCCTAGGGCTCCATTCTAAGGGTTACGTGCTACGGTCAAGTATGGCTCTGATACCAACTGAAACGAACCAGATTCTCAACGACAAGAATCCGACTCCCTGTACCCTTGAGATAGTCCCAGGAATAGCAGCTATCTCATACAGAACTCATTCCAGCAGAATATCACATCCATACAACGATAAAAGATCCAGTACATGACATATATAAAACATAGCGTCTGGTACAAGTCCTCTGGACTAAATCGACAATAAGAAATAACTGCGCAGCGGTAGCTAGAACATCAGGG
>OAMR01000499.1:238879-253163 GCA_900205405.1 Echinochloa crus-galli | reverse complement strand
ACCAAAAGAAATTCAAATCACACTATTTGATCCTTAGCACTTCAAATTTTATTTTTATTTAATTAAATATTGCCTAAGAGCAAAGGGAGCAAAAAGAGAACAATCCTATATGTTTGTTTGCATGCACAACAATTCCACCAAAAATTTTTAAATCCTCATTTTTGCATTCCAACAAATCCTAGGGTAAATTTTAGGGTTGTTACAGCGGCATCTGTGGTGCATCTTCTGGCTCCTGTGAGGTGGCGAGCCCGGCATCACGCCTAGCTCGTCCCCTCGTGACTGGTCCATCACCTGCAACGCTGTGCCGAGCGGGCTCTCTCCGAGGTGGAGAGTCGTCCGACTCGATACTCAATTGAAGAGTTAGTTTAGGAGTGGTATACAACCTCAGTGCTGCACAAGGCAAAGGCACTTCAGTTGTATAGCCACGGTAAATCATAACCAGCATTGCGTCAGGCGTCCGCCGTATCATGTGGGCTTGCATGAAGTGCTCAACATTCATGACGGAACGCGCTGTCTGAATGTACGTGAGCCGGGCGCCCTGAAGAATGCCCAGATGGTTAGTGAGGCGAGTGACTAAAGAACTCATCGCCGAAATTCCCCGAAATCATCGTTGATATTCCCCGAAATCTTTCTCCAAAATGCAGCCCGATCAAATCTTTTCAACGCTTTATTCGGGTCTAAGGAACAACGACTTGAAAACCCGAGACCCGAACTGAAATCCCTCCAAGAGCAAAAGAACTCTTGGTTGAAAAGTCGAAAGCGAATCCCCCCATTTTCCGGAACCAAAGTCGAAAGGAATTCGAGGGTGAGTAAGTACGAACCTCGCTCGTTGATGTGCCAGAATTTTTTCCAGCCAATGGCCTGGAAAATCTCCAGAAACTCCTCGTCCATCCCCGTTTTTCTGAGCAACTCTTTCTCAAAAACACGGGTGTGTTCAAACTCCTTCCGCCGAAGCTCGTTGAAGGTTTTCTGCTCCCGCTCCGTCCTGAGGTTGACGTCGTTCACGCTCAGGAGCTGCCTGGCCGGGGGCGTGGCATGGCCCCATCCCGAGCCGGCTGCTTCATGTTCGTCAGTGTCCATCCGGCTCGAGCCTTGGGACGGGGCTGGGGAGCACCCACCATCGTCCGTGCGGCGGCTAAGCCGGTTGTAGCGACGGAGTGCGGCGATGAACTTCGACATGATTCCTGCAAAAGGTTAGTGCAACAACAACTACCCGAAGGACTGAATATATGAGGTTAGCACAAGAAAATCAAGTCAGTCGTCCGAGGTAGTTAGTCGTTCTTGCGGGGATGAAAACCACCACAAAAGGTTAGTCGTTCTTGTGGGTGTCGGTCGCCACCACAAATACATCCAGAATTTCAGCACAAAGATCACAACAAAAGCAAAATATTTTTGGGATTTTCTTATTGATGCAAGTGAACCAAAACTTGAGCAAGAACTTTGAGAAGAACTTGAGCAAGCACTAGAGCAAGAAATTGAGAGAGAGAGAGAGAGAGAGCTCCTAGAAGAATTTTTTAGACTGAAAGTGTGTGTGAATGAGCAAGCAAGCAAGGAGGCATGGCCAGCATTTATAGGCCGAGGGGGAGCAGCCGTGGCTGTTCGGCCGAATGGCCTGGTTCGGCCGAACCAGCCCTGGTGGCCGGCGCATCCCCATGTGGGTGCAGCACCCACCTTGCCTTGTTTTCACGCCAAGTTTGTGTGGCCAAAATTTCCCTAAGTCATGTGAGTGGATTTTAGTGGTAGGTAAGATGGAAATGTGACATGACCAAAGTGGAATTAAGTTGAGTCACCCTCATGCTGCCATGTTTTGTGATAATTGGTGAGTGTGCAGCCATTTTTAGTGGGGTAGACATGTTTGGTGCTGGTGGGTGGTGATAGTAAATAAATGGAGATGTTCTAGAAGGGGTAAAAATGATGAAAGTTACAAATTACACCCACTTCAATTAAAATTCAGCATGTGTCCAATTATTTTAACCAAGCTTGCAAAATTTTCTATTCTCTCTCAAATTAATTACTCAAGTGGTTCATTTATTTTGGAAAGGAAAACATGCAAATGTAATGATGGAAAATAGAAATTGGAAGGAAATATCTAATACCGGTTTTCCTCGCGGCGAAAGCTCAGCTTTTAAGTCCGCGAGCGGGACTTCTCTTGTTTTCAATTGCTCTTGTCATCGTCCGGTCCCGGAGTGGATGACTCGGATGATGCAACCTTCTTCCGCCACATTTTCTTGTTCTTCTTCTTCGGTGTCGGTGGCGGTAGGATTGGCGTCTCTGAAGATTGTGGTTCGGATGCAACCACATTGACCTGCTCCAGGTTATTGGGATTTCGAATTGGATCACTGCATACCTAAGAGCATTTCTCCACCCTGGGCTTGAACGCGAACTTTTCTTCCTTGCCGTTGATGTTCAAGCTGATTTCTCTGGCTCCTACATTGATTTTTGCATTGGTGGTGCTCAAGAATGGCCTCCCGAGAATGACCTCCATATCGAGCACCACGAAGTCCACAGGTATGAAGAATTCCCGGATTTTCACCGGAATTCCCGCGGGGTAGCAAATCGATTGATCCGCTAGCTGCAAATACATGGTCCTAGGGGACAAA
Organism: Echinochloa crus-galli; assembly: GCA_900205405.1. Lineage (NCBI taxonomy): Eukaryota > Viridiplantae > Streptophyta > Magnoliopsida > Poales > Poaceae > Echinochloa > Echinochloa crus-galli. Next base: position 250,563 of record OAMR01000499.1, on the reverse strand, counting down.
GAAGAATAATTCAGTTTATCGAACACTACCTTGGGCATGACGCTAACGCTTGCTCCAAGATCGCACAGGGCATGGTTGAAGTGCTGCTCCCCGATCGAACACGCAATGGTAGGGCATCCCGGACCCTTCTTCTTTTCTAGAAGACTGTTCAAGATGGCTGCGCTGCATGCTTCGGTTAGTTTAATTACCTTGGTGGTTGGCAGCGCCCTTTTGTTGTTGAGGATGTGTTTCAGATACTTGGCATATGTGGGAACCTGCATAGCTTCAAGTAATGGGATATTGACATATAATTTCCGAATGACCACAACGAATTTGCTGAATTGTTCATCCACCATTGGCAGCACGTTCGGGTCGTAAAACTCGTGAGGGGCTGCCTTTGCTTCCTTCTGTGGATTTGTCTTCTGTGGTTCTGCTGCGGCCTCCTCTTCTTCGCTATCACTGTCTGTAGTGGCTGCCATTTTACCTGTATTGTCAGGATATGGCGGGTCCCGAGTGGTCTTACCCCCTCTCGTGGTGACCGCTTTAACCTTTTTACTGGAGCAATTGTCTGGTTGCCCAGAAATTTTCCCTACTACGAGCGAAGGTAAAGAAGCAGATAACTGAGCAACTTGAGTTTCTATCATTTTATTAAAGCTCAGCTGACTTTTCATAGCAGAAGAAAATGATTCCATCCTAGAGTCTATGCTTTCCAGAGTTTTATCATTAGCAGCAAGCTTCTTATTAATATTTTCAGTTATTTTCATCTGGCCAAACACAAGATCTCTAAAAGACGGTTGATTATGGAAATAGCTGCAATTGTAATTGTTACCTTGTTGAGGCCTCTCAAAAGGGAGGTTTGGGCGTGAATTCCATCCTTGATTGCCGTAGTTGTTCGGTCGGTATACGTTGTTGTTGGATTTGTTGACATAGTGGGCATGTTCTCGCATTTTGGGGCAGTCATTCCCCGAATGTGTAACACCCTAAATTACCCTATTTAAAATTTTCGGTAATTAATTGATTATTTAATGCCACGTTCATAAATAATATAGGGTAAACAAATAATTTCTAGAAATTAAAATCAAATATAAGGTGTAGAAACATTTTTTGTTGCATTCATGCTGCTGCATTGAGTTTTGTTTTGCTTGTGGTTCAAATGAGAGTTTAAATTTATTTAAATTCGCATTTGAATCACTTTGTTTGGAGCTCTAGAAAGGTTGTTTAGGCTGGAGTTCACTTTCGCCCCCTGAACTCTTTCCTGGGTTCGTTTCTGCTCCCTCTTCTCTTTCCCCAATCTAGCCCAGCAACACCTCCTCCGCTCGTGGCCCAGCCCAGGTCTTCCCAGCTCGGCCCAAACCGCCTCGCCCTACTCGCGCGGCCCGAGCTCCTCTCGCAGCCGGAGTCTTCTCTTGCCCCCTTAATTTCTGGCCCGTTTCATCTCTGCCCCTCCAACTCTGCAACCCAGCACTGCCCGGCCCACCCAGCCAGCTCAGCGCGCGCAGCCCAGCAGAGCCAGCTCTCTCTCCCCCGCTCCTGGGCCGCACAGAAATCGGCCCATCTGCGCCCCAGCTCTACGACCGCCGCTCCCTCCCCCTTCTCTCACTGCCGGGCGGGCCCCGCTCGCACAGTAGCGTCTCCTACCTCCAGCAGGGCCACGCCCCGAGCAGAGCTCGGCCTCGGCCATGCCCCGGCCCGCTCCTAGCCCACCCCTGTGCCGCCTGTGACCCTCTCCGCACCTTCCTCGAAGCTTCGCCGCCCCTCCCTTTCCTTTCACGCCGTGCTCCCCATATGGGAAGCGGTCCCCGGCATGGAAAGCGCATCGCCGCCGGCCACCGCCCCCATTCGGTGTAACCCGCACGCCAAGGCTTCCCTGGAGGCTATAAAAGCCGCACCCCGAGACCCTCCAGCCCTCATCCCTTCCTCTCCACGAACCCCAGCCATCGCAGCACTTCCTCCCGCGCCAGCGCCGCCGCTTTTCCCCCTCCCGAGCGCCGCCGCCGTCGAAGTGCCCGATTCCGGCGCAGCTCCGCTCCCTCAGCACCCCTGGTAGCCTTGTCTCGTGGTAAGAAAGCTTTCCCCTTCGTGTTTTCGCTCAAGCTTCGCCACGCCAATCTAACCGACTCGCCGGCCAACTGCAGCTCTGCCGCCGTCGTCGATCCCCCTCAGCGCCGCCCCCAAACTCGTCGAGAACCACCGGCGTAGCTTCCCCGTGAGGTGAGCCAACTCCAGGGCTGTTTTTCTTCGTCCTCTTTCGCCCTGTCATGTGCATCTCCGCCCCGCCAGAGACGGCCGCCCGCCGGTCGCCGCCGAGCGCAACACACACCGCCTCCCTCTTAGACTTGAACCTCTCGGTACACTCGCCGTTCCCCGGTGAATCCATAGGATCCGATCCTGTCCCAAACCGAGCTCTCTAGCGCTCTGTAGGCTTTGCTCCGGCGAAGCGCCGCCGAGGAGAACGGCAGCGCCACCGCCCGCCGCCGCCGGCAGCTCTCTCCCTCGCTCGATCCGATCTGGATCGTTGGATCCAGATCCAACGGCCCCTGGCCGCCTCACCCCAAGTCAAACAAACCAAGTACCGGTCAGCGCCCATCTTTTTGCTAAAGAGTCCCTAAGTTTTTCCGTAATCAACCCGCAATCTGACCCAGTTCAAATGTATTTTGAAATAGGTCTTTTTCTATTCGTTTAGGCCCCTCCTCTTTTGAAAAATAGTACCCGCCGTCCTGCTCTGGTTAAATTGCGCGTTAGCCCTCGAGTTTTAATACAAAATTATGTATAGGTCCTCGGTTTTCCACAAATAGGCCCCTGAAAACTTTTAAACTTCGCCAGCAAGTCCCTGAACCTTAGAAACGCCATAACTTTCCCGTTTTAGCTCCGATTAGTGTGATTCTTACACTCCCGTGTTCGTGGCAAAGCGTAGATTATTTCTAAAACCTTCTTTTGTACTATTTCTACTATTTGGTGTACTGTTTCTAATAGAATACTTTTGTTTGCATGTATTGGCTTGTGTGGATGCTTGTGTGGTGATTCATGTCCAGTCGGTGAGCCGTTCGCTTTGGAGTTCGAGTACGGGGAGGACTTTCAGGAGCCAGACTCACAGTAGCAGCAGCAGCAGCAGCACTTTGAGGAAGGCAAGTTATAGCACAGACAATCCTTGCTACCTACTCACCTGTAATAAATTATTTCATACATGCATGTGTCTAATTTGATGTATCCATAAGGTTGTACCTAGCTTTTATTTATCCTGTCCTTGTTTACCTTGGGTTTATGCATTTGGGTAGAACTCTGCTATGCGCAGCTACTATCACCTTTACTTAATTGTTAACTTTGATTTAATGGTCCACTTCAACTTTAATGTTAAAACTTGCTTTTTAGCAACATGGATCAGGGAGCTAGAGCATGTGCTTCGTGCTTTGTTCTAGTGTCTCTCCCTAAGGCCTGGATCATTTTTGATTAGAAGATGGTATTTATTTATGCTTAATGTCACTTACACTTTATTAATTGGGTTGCAACTGGGTTATCATTCACTTGTAGTAACTTGGATAATAATGATAAAACGAACCAACTAAAAGTGCTAATGCAGTTAAGCCGTGTCTAGCCTTTTTTTAGCCTTCATAACCCGTGCTATACTTGCTAAGTAATTATGTTACTTACACTTGCTATTTATTCAACAAAATCCCGGACGGGTAACAGATTGGGATGTGCATGAGTCTGCTGCTGAGTTTCCAGAAGATCTACCCTACTACTGAGTTGCGTTCTCCCAGTCAGAGTCCCTGTGGAGTGCAGCTTCACTTAGAGAGAGTTTATTAGCCTTCCGCTGTATTGGTTAGTTTATTTATGATGCACTCTGATGTAAAACTATTTACTCGTGAATTTATTCAGCATATGTTCTTTGTTTACCATATTTGTTTGCTCTATGTGTAGTGTGACTTCCTGGGCACACATATGGCCGCATTCGGGTTTATTTTTTGTAAATCCGGGTGTGACAGAATGTCCAGTGTTGCCACAGACTTCGCAGGTCATGCGAGCGTCCATGGCTTGCACCGTTTCTTGAGTAGGGGCCTCCAATTTCTTCATCAGGAGGTCCATCTTGGCAGCGAGCATGTCTAGAGCTTCAACTTGATGAACTCCTCGGGTCTTCGGTTGAGTCCGGTCGTCGGACCAACCTTGGTTCTCGACCATCTTCTCTATGAGGGCCTTCGCACGACTCTCCTCAAGTGAGAAGAACGATCCTCCAGCAGCAACATCCAGGTACTCATTGGCAGAGCTTCTCAGCCCGTTATAGAAGGTTTGGATTATGAACCAACTCTGCATACCATGGTGAGGACAAGCAGAAATATAGTCCTGGACGCGATCCCATGCCTCCAGGACTGTTTCATCTTTTAACTACTGGAAACTAGCAATTTTGTTCCGGAGGGCATTGGTTTTCCCAACCGGAAAGAATTTTAGCAAGAAAGCGCTAATGCATTTGTCCCAAGTGTCTATAGCTTTGCGGTTAGCATAAAACCATTGTTTTGCCTTTCCTAGTAATGAGAATGGAAATAAACGAAGGCGAATGCCATCGATACTTACTCCGTATATGGTGAAGGTGTTGCAAATCTCCAGGAAATGCTGGAGATGAGCATTGGCGTCTTCGTGTGGCTTGCCACAGAATGGGCTAGCCTGCACCATGTTCATGAGGGCTGGCTTCAGCTCGAAACTACCATCTCCGACTGGCGGAGTGGGTCCGGAACGCACGTTCTCGCTTGATGGAGCGGAGAACTCGCGGATCGTCTTGCAGGCCATCCTCGATGAAGCTTGAGTCATGACGAGAAGGACTAGGTTCGTCGGAGTGAGTTGCTTCTGAGGAGGTACAACATGGGATCGTACTTTCCTCACAAGAGACTCAGGATTTTCTTGGAAATTTGATGGTAGCTAGAAACCAGTCATGCACTACTCTATTCCACAAAGACCAACGAACAGAGCAAGTATAAACCTGCTCGAGTAGCGGTACTCAACTAAGATAGCTCAAGATAAAAGTTCAAAAGTAATCTAGACAAATACTTCCCCGGCAACGGCGCCAGCAATGCTTGTTGGCAATTCTTACGATCCAATATCAGAATTGAGAATCCTGGAACTGGGCTAAGGAGTGTTTCAGTGGTTTTCCTCAAGGCTTAGTAAAATATATAAATATTCTGCAACCGCACAGAATCACTGCTGTAGCACTTCACCTGGGAGTATCCCGAGGTATCGTACTTTATATTTCCGCAGGGAAGCTTTGGAAAGAATACTAGTGAACAGATATTCGAGACTCTCAAAGAAGGGTACACGACTAGACAAGACAAGGGATAATGGTATTGGATAGGAGTGGATATACCGGACACACAGCTCAAGGGATACTCTGATAATGGAGAGAAGAGATAGATAGCTGGGAGGACAACGAGAAGAGATAGAGGACTCCTGGATACTTTATCTACCTATGTCACTCTAGCTTAGAGATACAGCAGCTATAGAGCCAGCACCAGGAGATCTGGGTTAACTCTATTGTCTTAGCTTCGGGACAATGGAACCTATGACACGCAGAAAGGGATGAGAAGGGGTGCCACTCATTCCCAACTGGGGGATCCTACGAAACGGAACTAACGTGATGGGCTACGAAGACCGAAAGGACTCTCACCACCTCATGGCCACCACCTCCGTTGCGACGGGAATAAACTAAGGCCACTGGCTAGTCTAGGAACCACTGCTACACTAGTCAGCAACTACTTACTCTGCTAGCAAGAGCAAGCAACCTTGTCAATACTATTGGTGACAATTCACCTCTAGTATCAAGCAAGATCGAAGAACCAGCCAAGACAAAGACATAAACAAGACTACAAGCACTAGAACTATAACTGACTATAGTCTAAACAAGATATAGCTGCAACTAGAATAAAGTTGAAGCAAGATATAAATGACAACAGCAAGTGATAAAGATAACTATATTGTTAACTCAAAGTCTTACAAAAGGAAACATAAAAGATACAAGAGCTATTACCAGAGCTTCTGAAGACGACTCTGGAACCTCCGAAGCACAGCTCGACTCAACTCTAACTCCCAACTAAACTATCCTAACTCTACTATAACAGGTGGAATGAAAGAGCTCCTTGGCTTGGTGTGTTTACAAGTGAAGTACACTGTCCTATTTGTAGCTGGTAATGACGATTAGGGGCTGGGTAACCGCCAAGGCATCCAGAGAATCTCCCTCCTTGATTCGAACGAAGAGAGGCGGTTCGGCCGAACCAGGGCCGAACGTAGGATCCACCATCATGAACACCTATGGCCTTGATCTTACCCTGGGGTCGGTTCCACGTGCTGGGGGCGGTTCGGCCGAAGGGCCTGATTCGGCCGAACTAGCCCTGGCCCTAGGCAGGCCCCCCAGCACCGCCTTTGGTCGTGGGTGTCCCTGGCGGGCCTCTGCTGCTTGGGTTTGAGTTGATTCGGCCCAGGATGACGTGTCGGTGCTTCGGGATGTGTTGGCGGTCATCCACGTGTCGTATGTTGTGGTCGCTTGGTCATCGTTGATGTGGACGGCTCCTGGTGACTTGTACGGCTAAGGGGGTGTTGGCACTTCTTACGATCCAATATCAGAATTGAGAATCCTGGTACTGGGGTAAGGAGTGTTTTAGTGGTTTTCCTTATCGATTAGTAAAATATAGAAATATTCTGCAAGCGCACAGAATCACCCAGTAAAATATGTGAATATTCTGCAAACACACAGAATCACCGCTGTAGCACTTCACCTGGGAGTATCCCGAGGTATCGTAATTTATATTTCCACAGGGAAGCTGATAAATCTTGGTTGTGCTTTGCTTCATGTCATGAGTATGACTAAAGAGGGTAAGGGCAAGAATACTAGTGAACAGATATTCGAGACTATCAAAGAAGGGTACACGACTAGACAAGTCAGGGGATAACGGTATTGGATAGGAGTGAATATACCGGACACACAGCTCAAGAACGATCCGGTGGGAAGGGATCCGGCCGCGCCCGTCGAAGCTCGTCGGTGGAGGTGAGTTCTCCTGCGCCGGTCCCCGCCCTTTGCTCGGAGGGAACACCCTGCGTGGCTAGAGCCAGCTGTTGGCACTCCTTACGGCCTACAGATAAATCCGCAAGCGGACGGATACCGATGTAGCTTTCACCGGGGAGTATTCCAAGGTATCGATTTCCACGGGGAACAAGAAGTGTACTAATCCTAAACTAAGTTGTCCTAGGTAGATGGAATGGAGTGAATAGTATGGATGAGGTGGATGACAACAACAAAGAGAAGAGGAGTGATAGAAGGGTAGAGAGGGTACGAGTCTGGTAGAGGTATTCTACTGATTGATCGAGCAGATCAGAGGATACAGATAGATACTTGCTTCGGGACAAGGGAACCGGTGGACACACAGAAAGGGATGAGAAGGGGTGCCACTATTTCCCAACTGGGGAATCCTACGGACCGGAACTAACGTGATGGGCTACAAAGACCGGAAGGGCTGTCACCACCTTACGGCTACCACCTCCGTTGCGACGGGAATAAACTAAGGCCACTGACTAGCCTAGGAACCAGTCCTACACTAGACAACGACTACTTACTCTGCTAGCAAGAGCAAGCAACCTTGTCAATACTCTTGGTGACAATTCACCTCCAGTATCAAGCAAGATCGAAGAACCAGCCAAGACAAAGACTTAAACAAGACTACAAGCACTAGAACTATAACTGACTATAGTCTAAACAAGATATATGCTGCAACTAGGATAAAGTAGAAGCAAGATATAAATGACAAAGGCAAAGAGTTATCTACTGCAGACAGATAAGCAAACAAGCTAAGCAGCTAGCATACATTTATACTATACCACTAAGCATTGAACGATGAACGATGCAAGTAAAGTAAGTAAGAACTGAATGCTCAATTAATCAGAGAGAGATACAAGGAGTACCAGACATGCCCCGGATGTTACTCAAAGTGAAGTTGCGTCCGTAGAGGTACAGCTAGAAGAGGGGCCGACACTCCGGCTCCTCTCCCGGACTCTCACCTCTCCTCTCTCCCTAGTCTACTGATACTAGTGGCGGAACTTCGCAACGCTCACTTCTCTCTTATGTTGTGTGTGTTTGCAGATGAGGGAGGCCACTATTTATAATAGGGGATGGCGGTTATAGGTGGAGTAACCGCCAAGGGACCCTGGGAGCATCTTCGGTTGATTCGGGCGAAGATTCCGGTTCGGCCGAACTCCCCGGTTCGGCCAAACCGGTGGATCCACCGACCTGGCCACCAAGGGCCAAGATTTCGCCCCTGGAGGCGGTTTGGGCAGGGGAGTCGGTTCGGCCGAACCGACCTGTTCGGCCAAACCGCCTCCCCTCGCCCGAAATCCCAAGGGGTACCCCCTTGACGTGGACGGCTCCCGCTGGCCTGTACGGCTAAGGGGGGTAACCGGCCGAACGTGTCGTTCGGCCGTTTCTGTCATTTCCGACCCCTATAGAACGTGTTTTGTGATATTGTACCTTCAAACATGACACTCACCAAAACTCGTGGAACTTTATTAGAAATCAAACCTAAGTACATGGAATGTTGCATAGTCTCTCATTTATTCCCGCGTATTGGTGGTCGAATTTGGGTTGTAACGACCGCCAACAAGCTCCCCCAAGCTAGCCTCTTTGCTCGTCCTCGAGCAAAGTTGCGGACTTAGGCTCGGTGGATCAGGAGTTGCTACAATGTCATTTTTCTTGCAGGTAACTTTATAAACAACTAGTACTCAAATTTACTTGAATTATTAGCAAGGTATTAATTCACCATTTTACCTATGGGGCTTATAGCGATCTCCTCATCTAGGGCGGTTGAAAGAATGAACAGTTTAACTTAGTTTTATTCCACTCTACTCTTTTCAGGATCCCATCTCGGAGTTTTCACCCTTTTGTGAAAAGACAAATTGTTCCTCATTGGCTCGCTCAATCGCTCAAATGTATTTGATTTCTCACCAAAGGCTTTGCCTTCTTTTCATACCCTTTTGTGAAAGAATGGTAGTTCCTCATTGGCTCACTCAATCGCTCAAGTGTATTTGAATCCTCACCAAAGGCTTTGCCTTCTTTTCATCCTGACATCTAATTTGGCTTTTGCCTTGAAAGGCACTGAGTCAGCTGGTCGGTCTGCTCGTTCTCGTCATGTTCCTCCACTGTGCCATGCCGGTACTCATGTATCTTTTTCGTTAAACAGGGCAATCTCCGGTTGGCTCAAATGCACCAACCGGAGCGACAATTTTATTCTTTTTGCATTCAACTGGAGTGGAATTTGGTGGAACTTCATGGAACGATTCTTCCTCTCCTTGATTTATTTTTTTCGAGATCATGGGCTGTCTTTTATTCTCTTTTTTTTTTGCCATGCCTATTTGGCATGCTTTTCTTTTTCTTTTTCTTTCTCATATTTTTGCCATGCCACTTGCATTTATTCAACAAGCTAAGAGTTTGGAAAACAAATATTGGAAGGGAAATAAAGAGAGCACCTCCTAAATAATGATTTAAGCAAAGGGAAATTTAATTGGGAAATAAATTGAAACTAATGGTGCTCTACAGGATACAACCACACGACATCTACTCTATAGATGTTGGCATGCTTTTTTTTTCTTTTTGCATAGCCCATGCCTCTACTTCAAAGATATTTGGAGAGGGAATTCAAAGAACATGAAGTTTATTTTGTGGGATGGATGATGGCATGGTTTTGCTAACTCCCAGTGTAGGAATTGCAAGTGCGAGGTGGAGTGTATGTGAATCTCGGTCTTGAGAGCATGAAAGATTCCTCACAAAGGTCACAGCAATTTGACAAAGCTCACTAAGATGACATGCAGCATATGGTAGAAAGTTTAGAACTAATCCTATCATATGGCTCTGGTAGGTATTATGACCAATGAGGAACTTTGTGTTATTTTTTTTGAAAGCATAAACATCCGAGATTTTCACCATACTAAGAGCAGAAATAGAGTTCAACCAAAGTCTCACTATATCAATCCCCATAACAACCCAGACTTGGAATAAGGCATATGCTCCCACAAGGTTTTCAGGTTCATTTCTACTCATGCCAAATAACTCAAGCATAGTCAAGCAACTAGTTGCAACAAAGTACTAGCAAAATTAATGACAGAGCAACCATTCATCATTTCCAAAGTGAGAGGCATATGATTCATTCCATGAATGGTTGCTCTGTCATTAATTTTGCTAGTACTTTGTTGCAACTAGTTGCTTGACTATGCTTGAGGGCTTTATAGGTGTTTCATCGAAAATTTCTCTCAAATAGCCCGGTCGTTGACCAATCTCTTAGCCAAGGAAACCCCTCTCGTCTCTAATCAAGAGTGCTATGCTTCCTTTCACACCCTAAGAAAGCACTCAATTCTGCTCCCATCATCCGGTCTCGCGACTAGAGCATCCCATTAGAAATCATGTGTGATGATAAACCCGAGTAGTTTCCATGAGGGAGCACCAAAGACACATTTGGTGGGGTTTAACTTCCAACAAAACATTCTGAGGTTATCAAATGTTTCTTGCAAGTCAGTGATGAGGTTCTGTGGTTCTTTTGTTTTGACAACCACATCATCAACATATGCCTCTACATTAATGCCGATTTGTGATGACAAGCATTTTTGTATGGCTCGTTGGTATGTAGCGCCAGCATTCTTTAACCCAAATGACATTGTCGTGTAGAAATAAGCACCAAAAGGTGTGATGAACGAAGTCTTGATCTGGTCTTCCTTTTTGACTTGACTTTGAGTGCTTGGCGGAGGACATTGATCTTGTCATCCTTGTCCATCTGCCAAAGCTTGCCTTCGGTGACCTTCTCATCCCGGTTGCTGAAGGCTCTTCAAGCATGGGTTTCTCTTCTCCCTCCTCCATGTCTTTCTTCGTTGGTGGACTTGTCATAGTCATGGAGAGGGGACCCTTGGGTGAGGAAAGGTCAAGGATTGGGTGGCTAGGAAATGTGAGCACTGGGTCATGCTCGGGAAAGTGATGGAGGGAGACGATAGTCTCCGACTTGAGACAAGCAATTTTCCCAACATTTTCCTAGCGACTCTGAGACAAGATGGGATAGAGATAGGCTCTAGTGTCCAAATGGATGCTCAAGGGGCAGAAGAGGGGCCCTTCGGTCGAGCCAACATGGTTTGGCCGAATTGTCCTAGTTTGCCCAAACTAGAGTGGTCTAGTATGCCTAGTGAGCCTATCTCTTGCACACCCATCTCATTGACGATCTTTTTGCAGAACGTTCTTGATGTGAGTGTTGGATGTTCTGCTTGACCACTAGTTTGGGGGTGAGAAGGTGTGGCTATAGAATACGGCTCCCCAAGCTTAGACATTTCCTGGAGATGGAGTCAATGAGATGGGAGCCCCTATGACTAGCCCAGGGATGCCAAAGCGAGGAAAGATGTTTTCATTGGACATTTTCTTAGCGTGCCTGGTGGCTGCGGCTTGGTAGGGCTTGGCTTCTTCCTAGAAAGAGACGGATCTATGGCTACCAGAGTAAACTCGTAGTTCTCTGAGTTAGGAAAATGCCCCATGGGGTCTATTCCCCTTACATCAAAGATTTCTACTGAATATTGCTGGTGAGTGGCTTTGCGTCTCTTTCCCGTGTTTCTAGCAGTGTGGGCATCTCTTGCTAAATTTCTTAGCATCTCCATATTGCCAGACCTTCATTCTGAATGCTCCATAATGTCCTTCATAAGGTGCTCCA
>OAMR01000499.1:188233-237486 GCA_900205405.1 Echinochloa crus-galli | reverse complement strand
GGTCGTTACAGCCCAAATCTGACCACCAATACTCGGGAATAAATGAGGCTTTATGCAACATTCATTGTACTACTTCTCTTCTCTCTTTGTTGTTGTCATCCACCTCATCCATGTCATTCACTCCATTCCATCTACCTAGGACAACTTAGTTTAGGATTAGTACACTTCTTGTTCCCCGTGGAAATCGATACCTTGGAATACTCCCGGGTGAAAGCTACATCGGTATCCGTCCGCTTGCGGATTTATCTGTAGGCCGTAAGGAGTGCCAACACTTGGGCATTTTAACGACCTCGGTCGAGGCTTCTGCTTCGTCTAGCCATTCCCGACTTTTGATGGCAGAGAGACGGCCTAAGTACTCTCTTTGATATTCTAGTGCTTCCTTGTCGGGTGGTGGATCCTTTTGCTCTACACATTGTCCCCGTGGGAGACGTATGGCAAAGTCGATGTTATCGAATAGACCATCGTAAAAATCGTATGGAGTGGTGTAGAGTGGAGGATAGTAGTCCAGGCTAGAGTAAGGTTGTGGTTCGAATTGAGTGTCAGGTTCTGATGAAATGGAAGAGCTGATAGATTTGGATTGTTGGTGTACAGGCTCTTCAGGTTTAGGCTGCTTCTCTTCTTCATCAGGGAGTTCTTCATAGACTCCAGTGTAGGGAGTGTCGTCCAAGATGCGCTCCAGGACTATCCTCGCTCTGTCTCTTATACACATCTAGAGATACAAGGAGTACCAGACATGCCCCGGATGTTACTCGAAGTGAAGTCGCATCCATAGAGGTACAGCTAGTATAGGGGCCGACACTCCGGCTCCTCTCCCGGACGCTCACCTCTCCTCTCTCCCTAGTCTACTGATACAAGTGGCGGAACTTCGCAACGCTCACTTCTCTCTTGTGTTGTGTGTGTTCTGTCTCTTATACACATCTAGAGATACAAGGAGTACCAGACATGCCCCGGATGTTACTCGAAGTGAAGTCGCATCCATAGAGGTACAGCTAGTATAGGGGCCGACACTCCGGCTCCTCTCCCGGACGCTCACCTCTCCTCTCTCCCTAGTCTACTGATACAAGTGGCGGAACTTCGCAACGCTCACTTCTCTCTTGTGTTGTGTGTGTTCTGTCTCTTATACACATCTAGAGATACAAGGAGTACCAGACATGCCCCGGATGTTACTCGAAGTGAAGTCGCATCCATAGAGGTACAGCTAGTATAGGGGCCGACACTCCGGCTCCTCTCCCGGACGCTCACCTCTCCTCTCTCCCTAGTCTACTGATACAAGTGGCGGAACTTCGCAACGCTCACTTCTCTCTTGTGTTGTGTGTGTTCTGTCTCTTATACACATCTAGAGATACAAGGAGTACCAGACATGCCCCGGATGTTACTCGAAGTGAAGTCGCATCCATAGAGGTACAGCTAGTATAGGGGCCGACACTCCGGCTCCTCTCCCGGACGCTCACCTCTCCTCTCTCCCTAGTCTACTGATACAAGTGGCGGAACTTCGCAACGCTCACTTCTCTCTTGTGTTGTGTGTGTTCTGTCTCTTATACACATCTAGAGATACAAGGAGTACCAGACATGCCCCGGATGTTACTCGAAGTGAAGTCGCATCCATAGAGGTACAGCTAGTATAGGGGCCGACACTCCGGCTCCTCTCCCGGACGCTCACCTCTCCTCTCTCCCTAGTCTACTGATACAAGTGGCGGAACTTCGCAACGCTCACTTCTCTCTTGTGTTGTGTGTGTTCTGTCTCTTATACACATCTAGAGATACAAGGAGTACCAGACATGCCCCGGATGTTACTCGAAGTGAAGTCGCATCCATAGAGGTACAGCTAGTATAGGGGCCGACACTCCGGCTCCTCTCCCGGACGCTCACCTCTCCTCTCTCCCTAGTCTACTGATACAAGTGGCGGAACTTCGCAACGCTCACTTCTCTCTTGTGTTGTGTGTGTTCTGTCTCTTATACACATCTAGAGATACAAGGAGTACCAGACATGCCCCGGATGTTACTCGAAGTGAAGTCGCATCCATAGAGGTACAGCTAGTATAGGGGCCGACACTCCGGCTCCTCTCCCGGACGCTCACCTCTCCTCTCTCCCTAGTCTACTGATACAAGTGGCGGAACTTCGCAACGCTCACTTCTCTCTTGTGTTGTGTGTGTTCTGTCTCTTATACACATCTAGAGATACAAGGAGTACCAGACATGCCCCGGATGTTACTCGAAGTGAAGTCGCATCCATAGAGGTACAGCTAGTATAGGGGCCGACACTCCGGCTCCTCTCCCGGACGCTCACCTCTCCTCTCTCCCTAGTCTACTGATACAAGTGGCGGAACTTCGCAACGCTCACTTCTCTCTTGTGTTGTGTGTGTTCTGTCTCTTATACACATCTAGAGATACAAGGAGTACCAGACATGCCCCGGATGTTACTCGAAGTGAAGTCGCATCCATAGAGGTACAGCTAGTATAGGGGCCGACACTCCGGCTCCTCTCCCGGACGCTCACCTCTCCTCTCTCCCTAGTCTACTGATACAAGTGGCGGAACTTCGCAACGCTCACTTCTCTCTTGTGTTGTGTGTGTTCTGTCTCTTATACACATCTAGAGATACAAGGAGTACCAGACATGCCCCGGATGTTACTCGAAGTGAAGTCGCATCCATAGAGGTACAGCTAGTATAGGGGCCGACACTCCGGCTCCTCTCCCGGACGCTCACCTCTCCTCTCTCCCTAGTCTACTGATACAAGTGGCGGAACTTCGCAACGCTCACTTCTCTCTTGTGTTGTGTGTGTTCTGTCTCTTATACACATCTAGAGATACAAGGAGTACCAGACATGCCCCGGATGTTACTCGAAGTGAAGTCGCATCCATAGAGGTACAGCTAGTATAGGGGCCGACACTCCGGCTCCTCTCCCGGACGCTCACCTCTCCTCTCTCCCTAGTCTACTGATACAAGTGGCGGAACTTCGCAACGCTCACTTCTCTCTTGTGTTGTGTGTGTTCTGTCTCTTATACACATCTAGAGATACAAGGAGTACCAGACATGCCCCGGATGTTACTCGAAGTGAAGTCGCATCCATAGAGGTACAGCTAGTATAGGGGCCGACACTCCGGCTCCTCTCCCGGACGCTCACCTCTCCTCTCTCCCTAGTCTACTGATACAAGTGGCGGAACTTCGCAACGCTCACTTCTCTCTTGTGTTGTGTGTGTTCTGTCTCTTATACACATCTAGAGATACAAGGAGTACCAGACATGCCCCGGATGTTACTCGAAGTGAAGTCGCATCCATAGAGGTACAGCTAGTATAGGGGCCGACACTCCGGCTCCTCTCCCGGACGCTCACCTCTCCTCTCTCCCTAGTCTACTGATACAAGTGGCGGAACTTCGCAACGCTCACTTCTCTCTTGTGTTGTGTGTGTTCTGTCTCTTATACACATCTAGAGATACAAGGAGTACCAGACATGCCCCGGATGTTACTCGAAGTGAAGTCGCATCCATAGAGGTACAGCTAGTATAGGGGCCGACACTCCGGCTCCTCTCCCGGACGCTCACCTCTCCTCTCTCCCTAGTCTACTGATACAAGTGGCGGAACTTCGCAACGCTCACTTCTCTCTTGTGTTGTGTGTGTTCTGTCTCTTATACACATCTAGAGATACAAGGAGTACCAGACATGCCCCGGATGTTACTCGAAGTGAAGTCGCATCCATAGAGGTACAGCTAGTATAGGGGCCGACACTCCGGCTCCTCTCCCGGACGCTCACCTCTCCTCTCTCCCTAGTCTACTGATACAAGTGGCGGAACTTCGCAACGCTCACTTCTCTCTTGTGTTGTGTGTGTTCTGTCTCTTATACACATCTAGAGATACAAGGAGTACCAGACATGCCCCGGATGTTACTCGAAGTGAAGTCGCATCCATAGAGGTACAGCTAGTATAGGGGCCGACACTCCGGCTCCTCTCCCGGACGCTCACCTCTCCTCTCTCCCTAGTCTACTGATACAAGTGGCGGAACTTCGCAACGCTCACTTCTCTCTTGTGTTGTGTGTGTTCTGTCTCTTATACACATCTAGAGATACAAGGAGTACCAGACATGCCCCGGATGTTACTCGAAGTGAAGTCGCATCCATAGAGGTACAGCTAGTATAGGGGCCGACACTCCGGCTCCTCTCCCGGACGCTCACCTCTCCTCTCTCCCTAGTCTACTGATACAAGTGGCGGAACTTCGCAACGCTCACTTCTCTCTTGTGTTGTGTGTGTTCTGTCTCTTATACACATCTAGAGATACAAGGAGTACCAGACATGCCCCGGATGTTACTCGAAGTGAAGTCGCATCCATAGAGGTACAGCTAGTATAGGGGCCGACACTCCGGCTCCTCTCCCGGACGCTCACCTCTCCTCTCTCCCTAGTCTACTGATACAAGTGGCGGAACTTCGCAACGCTCACTTCTCTCTTGTGTTGTGTGTGTTCTGTCTCTTATACACATCTAGAGATACAAGGAGTACCAGACATGCCCCGGATGTTACTCGAAGTGAAGTCGCATCCATAGAGGTACAGCTAGTATAGGGGCCGACACTCCGGCTCCTCTCCCGGACGCTCACCTCTCCTCTCTCCCTAGTCTACTGATACAAGTGGCGGAACTTCGCAACGCTCACTTCTCTCTTGTGTTGTGTGTGTTCTGTCTCTTATACACATCTAGAGATACAAGGAGTACCAGACATGCCCCGGATGTTACTCGAAGTGAAGTCGCATCCATAGAGGTACAGCTAGTATAGGGGCCGACACTCCGGCTCCTCTCCCGGACGCTCACCTCTCCTCTCTCCCTAGTCTACTGATACAAGTGGCGGAACTTCGCAACGCTCACTTCTCTCTTGTGTTGTGTGTGTTCTGTCTCTTATACACATCTAGAGATACAAGGAGTACCAGACATGCCCCGGATGTTACTCGAAGTGAAGTCGCATCCATAGAGGTACAGCTAGTATAGGGGCCGACACTCCGGCTCCTCTCCCGGACGCTCACCTCTCCTCTCTCCCTAGTCTACTGATACAAGTGGCGGAACTTCGCAACGCTCACTTCTCTCTTGTGTTGTGTGTGTTCTGTCTCTTATACACATCTAGAGATACAAGGAGTACCAGACATGCCCCGGATGTTACTCGAAGTGAAGTCGCATCCATAGAGGTACAGCTAGTATAGGGGCCGACACTCCGGCTCCTCTCCCGGACGCTCACCTCTCCTCTCTCCCTAGTCTACTGATACAAGTGGCGGAACTTCGCAACGCTCACTTCTCTCTTGTGTTGTGTGTGTTCTGTCTCTTATACACATCTAGAGATACAAGGAGTACCAGACATGCCCCGGATGTTACTCGAAGTGAAGTCGCATCCATAGAGGTACAGCTAGTATAGGGGCCGACACTCCGGCTCCTCTCCCGGACGCTCACCTCTCCTCTCTCCCTAGTCTACTGATACAAGTGGCGGAACTTGGCAACGCTCACTTCTCTCTTGTATTGTGTGTTGATACAGGTGCTGGGGCCTTCAATTTATAGGGGAGCAAGGACGGTGGAGGTTGAGCAGCGGCCAAGGCAGCCAAGGCGGTGCAAGGCCGGTTCGGCCGAATCCCCTGGTTCGGCCGAACCGAGGAGTTCGGCCGAAGGGGCACGTGTCACCGCCTTGGAGCTGAGGCGGTGCAGAGGCGGTGCAGCTCTTGGGGGCGGTTCGGCCGAAGTGGGCCCTTCGGCCGAACGGGCCCTGTGGCCCGGCAGCGCTCCCCCGTGCAACTTCTTTCCTGTGGGCCCTCCTGGCTAGCTCTGGTGCTGGGGATTCTTCTGTGTGGGCCCAGGGTGATGTGGCAGTGGCCTGGGATGAGTTGGCGGTCGTCCACGTGTCGTACATCGTGTTCACTTGGTCATTGGTGACGTGGACGGCTCCCGGTGGCTTGTACGACTAAGGGGGGTAACCGGCCGAACGTGTCGTTCGGCCGAAGCGGTCATTTCCGACCCCTATAGCACATATTTCTCGTTGTTGTACCTGCACAAGCGACACTCACCAAAACTCGTGGGGACAAGTTCTTCTCAAAACCTAACTACATGGAATGTTGCATAGTCTCTCAGTTATTCCCGCGTATTGGTGATCGAATTTGGGTTGTAACGACCGCCAACAACACTACCCTCGCTGAACTAGGAGAACTGGGTTAACTCTATTGTCTTAGCTTCGGGACAATGGAACCTATGACACGGAGAAAGGGATGAGAAGGGGTGCCACAAACTCCACACTGGGGGATCATACGGACCGGAACTAACGTGATGGGCTACGAAGACCGAAAGGGCTGTCACCACCTCCCGGCTACCACCTCCGTTGCGACGGGAATAAACCAAGGTTACCATCCAGACTAGGTACCACACCTACACTAGACAATAACTACTCACTCTTATAGAAAGAGTAAGCAATCCTGTCAATACCCCAGTGACAATTCACCGCAAGTATTGAGCAGAAACGAGGAACACTCGGGCCGCAGAAACTTTTCTAGAGCTCCAAACTAGAACTAAAACTGACTATAGTCTAAACAAGATATATTTGCAACTAGGATAAAGTAGAAGCAAGATATAAATGGTAAAGGCAAGAGGATAAAGATAACTATATTGATAACTGAAAGTCTTACAAAAGGAAAAGTAAAAGATACAAGAGCTATTACCAGAGCTTCTGAAGACGACTCCGGAACCTCCGAGGCAAAGCTCGACTCAACTCTAACTCCCAACTAAACTATCCTAACTCTACTAGAAAGAAGTGGAAATGGAGATTCTTGGCTTGGTATGTGTTTACAAGTGAAGTGTAGGCCTCTATTTATAGCACTCCAGGGTCGGTTTGGCAGTAGGGTAACCACCAAGGCAGGTAGGTGGGCGATTGCGGCCGTTTCGGCCAAGGGAGTCGGTTCGGCCGAACAGGCCGGTTCGGCCGAACCGACCATCCCACCGTCCTTGCATCCAACGGCTGTGGGCAGCTCCCTGGAGGCGGTTACGTGCTGGGGGCGGTTCGGCCGAAGGGCTTGGTTCGGCCGAACCAGCCCTGGCCCGTGGCAGCCTCCCCCAGCACCGCCTCTGGTCTTGGGCGTCCATGGGCCGGCCTCTGCTGCTTGGTCTTGAGTTGATTCGGCCCAGGATGATGTGTTGGTGCTCCGGGATGTGTTGGCAGTCGTCCACGTGTCGTTCGTCGTTTCCGTTTAGTCAATGGTGACGTGGACGGCTCCCGGTGGCCTGTACGGCTAAGAGGAATAACCGGCCGAACGAAGTCGTTCGGCCGATTCGGTCATTTTCGGCCCCAATAGCGCGTATTTGTCGTAGTTGTATCTGCACAAGTGACACTCACCAAAACTCGTGGAACTTTATTAGAAATAAAACCTAAGTACATGGAATATTGCATAGAACCTCTTTTATTCCCGAGTATTGGTGGTCGGATTTGGGCTGCAACGACCGCCAACTAGCTCCCCCAAGCTTAGCTCTTTGCTCGTCCTCGAGCAAAGATATAAACTTAGGCTCGGTGGATCAGGAGTTGCTACAATATCATTTCTTTTGCAGGTAACTTTATATACAACTAGTACTCAGAAATACTTGAATCACAGGCAAAGTTTTTAATTCACCTTTTTACCTATGGGGCGTATAGCAATCTCCTTATCTTGGGCGGTTGGAAGGATGAACATTTTAAACTCAGTTTTATTCCACTCTACTCTTTTTAGGATCCCATCTCGGAGTTTTTCACAAGTTTTGAAAACTACAAATTGTCCCTCATTGGCACACTCAATCACTCAAGTGTATTTGAATCCTCACCAAAGGCTTGTGCCTTCTTTTTCATCCTAACATCTAATTTGGCTTTTTGTGTGGCTCAGGGACAAAGGATGAAGGCATGCATGCATCTTATATTTTGCAAGTCAAAGACTGGATCTCTGAGGAAACAAATCACATCTAAAGATCGAGAAGTGCAAGTGTGTGGGATCTATGGAGTGGAATATGGTGGAATGGAAAACGATGGAATGGAATATGGTGGAAATCCTTGGAATGAATCTCCCTCTCCTTGATTTTTTTTTTTGAGAACATGGGCTATCTTTTATTCTCATATTTTTGCCATGGCACTTGGCATGCTTTTCTTTTCTCTTTTTTTTTTCTTTTTGCCATGCTCTTGGGCATGCTTCTCTTTTTCTCTTATTTTTTCCATGCTTCTTTGGCATGCTTTTCTTTTTGCATAACCCATGTCTCTATCAAGAATATTTGGAGAGGGAAATCATATTTCCCAACTGGGGAATCCTACGGACCGGAACTAACGTGATGGGCTACAAAGACCGGAAGGGCTGTCACCACCTTACAGCTACCACCTCCGTTGCCCCACAAGGTTTTCATGTTCATTTTTACTCATGCCATTTAACTCAAAGTACTATTAAGCAAATAGTTGTAACAAAGTGCTTGCAAAATTAATGACAGAGCAACTATTCATCATCTCCAATGTGTGAGACAAATGACTCATTCCATGCATAGTTGGGAGTTATTTTTATTCAAGGGAAATATTGTTTAAGGGAAATATTTTTGGTATTTTCATTTTTTTAAATGCAAACTAATCATGAAGGGAAATAAAAGTGCAATTGAATGATCAAAGTGCTGGGTAAATCGGGACGTACCTGAATGGGGGTCCTCCCCCAAGCTTGGATTCTTCAATGGTAGGGATTAAACCTTGAAAGGTACTGGCTTAGCTGATCCGCTTGCTCGTGGACGTCGTGCTGGATGGATGCTATCATCCCGCTATTCTCTTGGTGATACTGAGAATGGCGGGCTAGCGTGTCTTGAATCTCTCGGGTACGGTCGTCGATGAGATCGACTCGATCGGAGATGTAGGATAGCTCTCGATCGAAGTCGAAGCGCATGAACTACGAGTATCCAGGGTAGTATGGCTGGGAGGTATGATCGTACCCCCCTGCATACCGACTCCCGGACTACTCAGAGTCCATGTCCTGGCCGTAGTCCCAGCGTCCTGAGGCGAAATAGTTCGGTTCCTGGTGTTGCCCAACGCCTCCTGCTCCGGACGTCCCAGCACCTCCTGCTCCGGACGTTCCAGCACCGGTGTACATGTCGTAGGTGGCCCCGAAAGTAGAAGTGTGTCGGTGCGGCATCTGTGGTGCATCTTCTGGTTCCTGTGAGGTGGCGAGCCTAGCATCACGCCTGACTCGTCCCCTCGTGACTGGTCCATAACCTGCAACGGTATGCCGAGCGGGCTCTCTCCAGTGTGGAGAATCGTCCGACTCGGTCCTCAACTGAAGAGTTAGTTTCGGCGTGGTATACAACCTTAGTGCTGCGCAAGGCAAGGGCACTTCAGTTGTATAACCATGATAAATCATAGCTAGTGTTGCGTCAGGCGTCCGCCGTATCATGTGGGCCTGCACAAAGTGCTCAGCATCCACGACAGAACGCGCTGTCTCGATGTACGTGAGCCAGGCGCCCTGGTGAACGCCCAGATGGTTAGCGAAGCGAGTGACTAGAGAAGTCATCGCCATGCTACCCACACGAGAGATATGAGACATCCAGTGACCAACCATGTCTTTCACAGGCGAATAGGGAATTTGCTTGACCATGGCAAAAAGAACCCGAAACTCATTGGTGTTAACAGGGCGCAAATCTGCCCGGGGGAATACCATCATAGACACCCAACGATGCATGAAGCGCAAAGTGGGGTTATGGATACTGTTTGTGCGAGATGCATGACAGATGGTATTCCCCGAAATCGTTTTCCAGAATGCATCCCGATCAAATCTTTTTAGCGCTTTGTTCGGGTCCAAGGAACAACGGCTTGAAAATCCAAGACTCGAACTGAAATCCCTCCAAGAGCAAAAGAACTCTTGGTTGAAAACCGAAAGCGAATCCCCCCAGTTTCCGAAACCAAAGTCAAGAGGAATTCGAGAGTGAGTAGGTACAAACCTTCTTCGTTGATGTGCTAGAAGTTCACCCAGCCAATGGCCTGGAAAACTTCTGTGAACTCTTGCAAGTCCTGCTCGAAAACACGGGTGTGCTCGAACTCCTTCAGCCGAAGTTCGTTGAAGGTGTTCTGCTCCCGTTCTGTCCTGAGGTTGATGTCGTTAATGCTCAGGAGCTGCCTGACCGGGGGCGTGGCATGGCCCTATCCCGAGCCGGCTGCTTCGTGCTCGTCCGTGTCCATCCGGCTCGAGCCTCGGGATGGAGCTCGGGAACTCCCAGCATCGTCCGTGCGGCGGCTAAGCCGGGTGGAGCGATGGAGTGCGGCGATGAACTTCGACATGATTCCTACAAAATGTTAGTGCAACAACAACTACCCGAAGGACTGAATATATGAGGTTAGCACAGAAAAATTCAAGTCAGTCGTCCGAGAAGGTTAGTCATTCTTGCGGGGATGAAAACCACCACAAAAGGTTAGTCGTTCTTGTGGGTGTCAGTGACCACCACAAAATCGTCCAAAATTTCAGCACAAAGTTCACAACAAAAGCAAAATATTTTTAGGATTTTCTAGTGATGCAAGTGAACCAAAACTTGAGCAAGAACTTGGGAAGAACTTGAGCACAAGAATGAGAGAGGGAGAGCTTCTAACAGAAATTTTTCAGAGTGTAGGAGTGTGTGAGAGCAAGCAAGCAATGCACCAGCATTTATAGGCCGAGGGGAGGCAGGTCCCTGGTTCGGGCGAACTGTTTGGTTCGGGCGAACTAGGCCCTGGTGGCTAGGCCACTCCTCCCTGAGTGGAGCACCTCCCCTTGCTTTGATTCCACGAAATTTTGTGTGGCCAACAATTCCCAAGGTCATGTGAGTGGTTTTTAGTGGTAGGTAAGATGCAAACTTGACATGACCAAAGTTGGTTTTAGTGGAGTCACCCCCATCCTGCCATGTTTGTGATAATTGGTGAGTATGCAGCCATTTTAGTGGGGTAGACATGTTTGGTGCTGGTTGGTGGTGATGGTAAATAATTGGAGATGTTCTAGAAGGGATGAAAATGATACCTCCGGAGAATTCCAGAGGGCTTGCTCTTCCTCGTATTTCTTTACGAGGAAATCCATTTCTTCTGCACTTGTCTATTTTGTCGGCTCGTTCCACTTGAGCTGCTCACCACCGAGTATTTCCAGTTCTCCATTGATGAGAGCTTTAAGGAAACACTCGGCGCTCCTCTACTCCGGTGTGAGTGGCTCTTCCTTCTTCTCTTCCCGCGGTTGAAACTTGAAGTAGGTCAACCAGTCGATACAGAACGAGATTTCTCTTGCATCCATATCGATCCTAGCCCGGGCGGTGTTCAAGAATGGACGGCCCAACACAAGGGGAAACGAGTCCTCGTTCCCCGTGTCGAGGACAACGAAGTCCACAGGGACATAACATCCCCAGATCCGGACCGGTACGTTCTCGATCACCCCTTCGGGATAGCGGATGGTTGAGTCCGCAAGCTGTACCTGGGCAGTAGTAGGTGACAAAGTAGGATAGCGTAATTTTTTAAATAGTACCTTGGACATGATGTTTACGCTGGCCCCCAGATCACAGAGTGCATCATCAATGCGACGATTCTATATCGTGCACTGAATGATGGGCACTCCGGGATCCTTCTTCCTGTCCGGAGAGGTCTTGATGATAGCCCTTTTTACAGCTCTTGGCAGGTAAGTCCATCTTGACGTCAGCACTTGGATATGTGCGACCTTCCCTGCATGGTTAGTACAGAGCACACTACGAGGAATCTTACCATACCTGGTAGTGACGGCTTTTACTGTCTCGATGGACGGTTCGGGTTGCCCTGAAATCTTCCCCGATTCAGTGACAGGAACAGCAGCAGCTAACTGAGCAACTTGAGTTTCTATCATTTTATTAAAGCTCAGTTGATTTTTCATAGCAGAAGAAAATGATTCCATCCTAGAGTCTATGTTTTCCAGAGTTTTATCATTAGCAGCAAGCTTTTTGTTGATATTTTCAGTTATTTTTATCGGGCCAAACACAAGATCTCTAAGAGACAGCTGATTATTGAAATTGCTAGAATTGTAATTATTACCTTGTTGAGGCCTCTCAAAAGGGAGGTTTGGGCGCGAATTCCAGCCTTGGTTGCCGTAGTTGTTCGGTCGATACCCGTTGTTGTTGGAGTTGTTGACGTAGTGGGCATCTTCTCGCGTTTCGGGGCAGTCATTCCCCGAATAGCCAGTGTTGCCACAGACTTCGCAGATCATGCGAGCATCCATGGCTTGCACCGTTTCTTGAGCAGGGGCCTCCAGTTTCTTCATCAGGAGGTCCATCTTGGCAGCGAGCATGTCCAGAGCTTCAACTTGGTGAACTCCTCGGGTCATTGGTTGAGTCCGGTCGTCGGACCAACCTTGGTTCTCGACCATCTTCTCTATGAGGGCCTTCGCACGACTCTCCTCAAGAGAGAAGAACGAGCCTCCAGCAGCAGCATCCAGGTACTCACGGGCAGAATTTCTCAGCCCGTGATAGAAAGTTTGGATTATGAACCAACTCTGCATACCATGGTGAGGACAAGCAGAAATATAGTCCTGGAGGCGATCCCATGCCTCCGGGACTGTTTCATCTTTTAACTGCTGGAAACTAGCAATTTTGTTCCGGAGGGCGTTGGTTTTCCCAACCGGAAAGAATTTTAGCAAGAAAGCGCTAGTGCATTTATCCCAGGTATCTATTGCTTCGCGGTTAGCATTCGGGACT
Source organism: Echinochloa crus-galli (assembly GCA_900205405.1). Lineage (NCBI taxonomy): Eukaryota > Viridiplantae > Streptophyta > Magnoliopsida > Poales > Poaceae > Echinochloa > Echinochloa crus-galli. The sequence goes on along the minus strand of OAMR01000499.1, from coordinate 224,819 downwards.
GTTTCATCTTTTGACCGCTGGAAATTAGCAATTTTGTTCCGGAGGGCCTTGGTTTTCCCAACCGGAAAGAATTTTAGCAAGAAAGCGCTAGTGCATTTATCCCAGGTGTCTATAGCTTCGCGGCTAGCATAAAACCATTGCTTCGCCTTGCCTAATAATGAGAATGGAAATAAACGAAGGCGAATGGCATCGATACTTACTCCGCGGATGGTGAAGGTGTTGCAAATCTCCAGGAAATGCTGGAGATGAGCATTGGCATCTTCGTGTGGCTTGCCGCAGAATGGGCTAGCCTGTACCATGTTGATGAGGGCTGGCTTCAGCTCGAAGTTACCATCTCCGACTGGCGGAGCTGGTCCGACACGCACGTTCTAGCTCGATGGAGCGGAGAACTCACAGATCGTCTTGGATGCCATCCTCGATGTAGCCTGGTCAACGACGGGAAGGATTGGGTTCGTCGGAAGGAGTTGCTTCTAAGGAGGTACAACACGGGGTCGCACGTTCCTCACAAGTGACTCCGGATTTTCTTGGAAGTTTGACGGTAGTTGGAAACCAGTCATGCACTGCTCTGTTCCACAAAGACCAACGAACAGAGCAAGGATAAACCCGCTTGAGTAGCGGTACTCAACTAAGATAGCTCAAGATAAAAGTTCAAAAATAATCTAGCCAAAGACTTCCCCGGCAACGGCGCCAGAAATGCTTGTTGGCACTTCTTACGATCCAATATCAGAATTGAGAATCCTGGTACTGGGGTAAGGAGTGTTTCAGTGGTTTTCCTTATGGCTTAGTAAAATATAGAAATATTCTGCAAGCGCACAGAATCACCGCTGTAGCACTTCACCTGGGAGTATCCCGAGGTATCGTAATTTATATGGTGACAAAGTAGGGTAGCATAAATACTAGTGAACAGATATTCGAGACTATTAGAGAAGGGTACACGACTAGACAAGTCAGGGGATAACGGTATTGGATAGGAGTGAATATACCGGACACACAGCTCAAGGGAGGCTCGGGTAGGGGAGAGAAGAGATAGATAGCTGGGAGGACAACGAGAAGAGATAAAGGACTCCTAGATACTTTATCTACCTATGTCACTCTAGCTTAGAGATACAGCGGCTATAGAGCCAGCACTAGGAGAACTGGGTTAACTCTATTGTCTTAGCTTCGGGACAATGGAACCTATGACACGCAGAAAGGGATGAGAAGGGGTGCCACCAACTCCACACTGGGGGATACTACGGACCGGAACTAACGTGATGGGCTACGAAGAACGAAAGGGCTGTCACCACCTCCCGGCTACCACCTCCGTTGCGACGGGAATACTCTAAGGGCACTGGCTAGGCTAGGAACCACTCATACACTAGTCAATAACTACTTACTCTGCTAGCAAGAGCAAGCAACCTTGTCAATACTCTTGGTGACAATTCACCTCAAGTATCGAGCAAGATCGAAGAACCAGCCAAGACAAAGACTTTAACAAGTCTACAAGTACTAGAGCTATAGCTGACTATAGTCTAAACAAGATATATTTGCAACTAGGATAAAGTAGAAGCAAGATATAAATGGTAAAGGCAATAGCATAAAGATAACTATATTGATAGATAACTATATTGATAACTGAAAGTCTTACAAAAGGAAAAGTAAAAGATACAAGAGCTATTACTAGAGCTTCTGAAGACGACTCCGGAACCTCCGAGGCAAAGCTCGACTCAACTCTAACTCCCAACTAAACTATCCTAACTCTACTAGAAAGAAGTGGAAATGGAGCTCCTTGGCTTGGTGTGTGTTTGCAAGTGAAGTGTAGGCCTCTATTTATAGCACTCCAGGGTCGGTTTGACAGTAGGGTAACCGCCAAGGCAGGTAGGAGGGCGGTTGCGGTCGTTTCGGCCAGGGGAGTCGGTTCAGCCGAACAAGTCGGTTTGGCCGAACCGACCATCCCACCGTCCTTGCATCCAACGGCTGTGGGCAGCTCCCTGGGGGCGGTTACGTGCTGGGGGCGGTTCGGCCGAAGGGCCTGGTTCGGCCGAACCAGCCCTGGCCCGTGGCAGCCTCCACCAGCACCGCCTCTGGTCTTGGGCGTCCATGGGCGGCCTCTGCTGCTTGGTCTTGAGTTGATTCGGCCCAGGATGACGTGTCGGTGCTCCGGGATGTGTTGGCAGTCGTCCACGTGTCGTACGTCGTGTCCGCTTAGTCATTGGTGCCGTGGACGGCTCCCGGTGGCCTGTACGGCTAAGGGGGATAACCGGCCGAACGGAGTCGTTCGGCCGATTCGGTCATTTTCGGCCCCAATAGCGCATATTTGTCGTAATTGTACCTGCACAAGTGACACCGTAGTTGTACCTGCGCAAGTGAAACTCACCAAAACTCGTGGAACTTTATTAGAAATAAAACCTAAGTACATGGAATGTTGCATAGAACCTCTTTTATTCCAGAGTATTGGTGGTCGGATTTGGGCTGTAACGACCGCCAACAAGCTCCCTCAAGCTTAGCTCTTTGCTCGTCCTCGAGCAAAGATATAAACTTAGGCTCGATGGATCAGGAGTTGCTACAATATTATTTCTTTTGCAGGTAACTTTATAAACAACTAGTACTCAGAAATACTTGAATCACAGGCAAATTTTTTAATTCTCCTTTTTACCTATGGGGCGTATAGCAATCTCCTTATGTTGGGCGGTTGTTGACGTAAAATCTGCAGTTCACGCCAAGCACACAGCAAGCCGAATCAGCTGGCTTCACACGTGGCTCAAGCGTTTGAATCCTGGAAACGTGCCAGTCTATTTTCCCTGAAAATGACAAAGAAAGAAAAAATGTTTAGATATAAAAACCTGGAACGTGCCGGCTGGTACCAGACAGTTCCATCTCTACGGCTTGCAAAGCCAATTTTGATCGACATATAGCTATAGACCAGCTATCTATCAGTAATTCAAGCATTCATAGCATAATCGGCAAAGCACGTAAGAGAGCGCACTGCCGACCGCATGACGTCATCATGATGAGAGATCAGTTTTTAGTTACATGATCGTTACAGTGCTTATCCACAACCGATTAACGAGAATGAGATATAATAAACGTGAGAGCACGATCGTAAATCTCTAATAAACAAGAATGCATAGGTTTAAAAGCACTAGTCTACCGCATGTCTAGGTACCCTCGAACCCGTCAAGCGTAAAATAAAACAAGTTAATCCACCGCATGATACAACTTCTTTAAAAATCACCAAGATAACTTAATGAATCTATTAGATCCTTGCCAAAATCTAATAGAGCCAATAACTTGCCTCAAGCTAAACCTTAGCCCACCGCGTGGCTCATGATCTAGCAAGAAAGCCTTCTCATACCAAGCTTAAATCCACCGCATGATACTAAGCATGATACAAGGTTGTCGATACTTACGGAGGTCGACGGATCGATGATTCCCCTCGAAGATTTCGACGACACGACTAAAGGACTCGAAAGGGTGGCGCGAGGCCGGTTTGTTGTACAATTGTTCGATCCCTATTACAATCACCATGGGTTTATATTTATACCCTGGTTTTGACACGATTCCTAATCGACTACGATTACAAAACGTTTATTTCCAAAGAAATACGTCGAAAACGTCGTATTCATCTCGTATTCTTCATCAAATCGGCTTCTTCCTTGTATTCGATCCACGTCATCACGCGCTTCCGAATGCTTTCTATAGAGCAGCTCCCTTGCCGAATTGGTGACGAACTCCCGACCGCAGAACGCTTTTGCCGAACGTCTTTGAAGATAAACTTTCCTTTCCGAACGATATTTTTTACCAATGGCCCACATGTCAGTCTCTTTCTGGTGCCAAATTTTGGTGTTAACACATGCCCCTTCAATTTCGGGATAAAAGATAATTTATCTCGGAATTGACTAGAAATCCGCAACTGGATTGAATCTTTTTAGCATCCACCCTCTCTGCTCGAATCTTCGGAACTTCGGCCAAATCCAAACCCTAGCATCATCTAACTTCTTCAAGCTTCAATCTTCAAATGGCGCACCAAGATCAAGCCCTCCAGGTAATTCTTTAAACTTCCTCAAGCACATTCGGCACCATTCCTTTGAATCGCATCCTAATTTTTCTTTTCGCCATTTTCTGTTCTTGGTAGGCTTTAGCAGCCGAACTTTTGATTCCCACCAAGGAGAAAGCACCCACTTATTTTCTCGGGCCCGTAGGAGATTTAGACCCTTCTGAGCTGATTGCTGCCGAATCTCAGAGGATTCCCTTCAAAGCTTCACTGACTAGGCCTCACGAATGGCAAGATGCCTTCAAGAATTGGCCTCTGCCCCCAATCGCCGGTTGGAGGAACTGGTATAAGAGAATTTTTGATGACAAAAGCCCCCAAACCAAGAACTAGGACAATCTCTGTATTTCGTATTGTCTAGAACTATCTTTAGCCGAGACACCCAAGAATGAGAGTCTTCTCATTGCGGCCTGCCATTTTTGGTCTAATGGCGCAAATGCCTTGAGCTTTTCTCCAAAGGCTTTGCTGATCCTCTCTGGTTCCCTTACTTTGATAATGACAACCTTACCCTTCCTTGCGAGTTTAGTTTTGAAACTGGATGTGTGGATACACAAGCTACAGCCATTTTCAACTCTTTCATTCGGCCCTGCATCCGTGCGCCCATACAAATATAAGGGCTCATCCAAGCAAACAGGAGTGAAGACAGGAGTTGGATATAAGAGATATATCCAGAATTATATGTCTGATGGCCCTCTGCCGAACCGAATTTTCTGGAGGGAGGCTGTTTCAGAGTACCTTTGAGTACTATCAGCCGAACATGATGGCTAGGCAATTAGGCTGTGGCCAAGTGCCACCAAGATTATTTCCCCATGAATTCCTCAAGCCTAGGGAGATTAAGCCCAGGGAGATTGTTATAGACTCCACTGAGACAAGAAGGATTTTTTACTACAGATGCTGCACATCCATCTATAAACCTGAGCCTTTTGTGCCAATAGCATCTGTTCATCCTTCTTTCACCATCTGGTGGCAAGAATTTCATGATCATATCTTCAACACACCAATTCATCCCTTCTGTCTTGAATTGATGCCTGACTACAAGCCAATTTCAGAGGTATTTGTTGTTCATCTCTTATCTTGCTTTAATAACAATTCCCCTCTTGACTATAATTCTGTCATTTTGTAGGACATAGCACCTGCCCTTCTTGCCAGGGCGATCCAATATAAGATTGCAGGCCCAATTTCTGCTCTGGGGCACCAATCTCCCACCTTGGCCCAGTTGATGTATAGACAGGCCACTCTAGATCCAATCATCACCAGGCCATCTTTTGCCAAAAGAAAGACTTCTTTTCTGCCTGCTTCTTCAGCTCCTAAGAAGAAAAGAACAACCAGCAAAAAACCCATTCAGGTCATAGTTTTTACCTTTAACCACAATGTTATCACATTATGCTCATCTTTTTCTTTTACTATCTCAGGTTCAGACACAGCAGGCAACAACTACTTCAGATCCTGCCGATGCTCCATCAACTGGTATAAATTTTACTATCTCATTTATTCTTTTCATCGGCATTTATCCCCTTTTTAGTTGCAGAACAAACTTCCATGGATCAAGTCTTGGAGAGCCCTTCTTCTCAGCATGATTCAGCTCCAGCTTCACCTCTTCCTCAATTAGAAGCCGCACCTTCACCAAGGAGTTCCCCAATCTCTTCTCAGCATGATATGCAGGGCCTCTCTGCCGAGCCTGCGAAGCCCCCTTCTCCTATTCAAGAAATTAGGAGCGAGGTAGTTATAACTTTTCCATTCGTTTCATATTCTTCTCAACAAGTTGTCACTGATTCAACAATCTTATCTTCCAGGAAAAATCTGCCTCATCACCCAGCTACTCCTTTGCTGTGGATGAATTTATCACTGAACAAGGAGAAGAGTCATCATCTGGTCAAGCTCTATCAGAGAAAAACCAGGCCAAATTGAAGGACATTCTCTCCTTGCTGCACAGAGATATCCAGGATCAAGTCAAGGATGCTGATCTCCTGAGGGATGTGCTTGAATCCATTGATCAAGATCTTCCTGCTGATGTTAAAGCTTCCTTGGATCCAGTTACCTAGCTAGACAATTATTATGCTGCGGTGAAACAAGCTCTGAAGAACCAATCTGCTCAACCAGCCTTGGAGCAAAAGAGAGCCACGGCCAAGCAATCTGTAACAAATCTGCATTCTCAGGTTCAGAGCAATAAAGAACTGCTGGCTGGCCTACAGTCTGCACTTGAGTCAAAAGAGACCAGGAAAGCCGAGCTAGAAGCTGAATTGAAAAATTTATCGGCTGAAATTGAAGCTGATAAGAAGAAGATAGCCGAAATTCCTGGTCTGACAGAGGAAATGCGCAAGGAGGCTGCAACAGCTCTGAATGAAGAGAAACAGATCAAGGCCAAACTTTCTGCTTTGGTAAAAACCCAAGAAGCTGACAAGAAGCTGTTGGAGAACATCAGTAGCATAATATCCAATGCAGAAAATGTAATTGTAAAGTTTTTGAATGTGTAACTGTAACAAACAATTGGTAACTGAATGGCTTATGCAACTCTGTTCTGTATCCTTATCTGTGTCTCATTGTCGATGACCCATTCGGCAAAGCTGACTATAATGAGCATAACATAGCCGAATTTTACTTGGTCAAACCGAATATGACTCAGCATGAATCCCAAATGACGCGGCAACCGTTCGGTTCGTGGGCTTTCCACCTTCCGATTTTTGGGATACGCGCCACGATCTATGGCCACGATTTCCTTCGTTGGCTCTATAAATAAGAATATCGAGCGCTTGGCTTTTCACCAAGCCTTTTGCCTTCCTAGCCTCTGCCAGTTTTGAGCTTTCTTCTCCCCAAAGTACAGTAACCTCCAAGAAAACCCTGATGGCCAACGGGAGGCGACCGGCCGCCGACGAGGCTGAGGGGAGCCGCGCCGGCGCTCGTCGGAGGTAGAGATTGTCTCTTGCCCGTTCTTTTCCTCTGGATTTTTTTTTCTTTTATTTTCTGACATTTTTTCTCCATCTTTCTCAGGCTCATCTAATGGAATCCAGCTACCGCTCCGGCCGCGGCTCCTGCTGCGGCTCCAGCCGTGGCTCCTGCAGCTCCTGCTGCGGCGTCCGATTCCTCCAGTTCGTCCAATCAAACTCTGGAATCGGACGATTTTCGTTACTCAGATGGTGACGCCCGTCGCTTCAGGAGGGAGCGCGACGAGACGCGCCATGAGCTGGAGATTATCTCCAAGCAGGCTGGGATTGCTGACCTTGAATGGCAGCACGAGCGCAAACAGTTGCTCGAAACCATTGACGGTGAGTCCTGCAATCTGCTCAATTTCAATCTTGTTTTCCAAATGATATTAATCTGTTGCTCCTTTGTAATCTCGCAGATCGTGACACCGAGCTCAATCGGCTGAAGGCGCTGGTGGAGGAGCTGGCGAACAAGGTGAACGCCCAAGGGGACACACCCGAGGCTCGCCTTGGCGCGGTGGCAGGCCGCGTCGACGAGGTGGCCCTCCATGGCGTACGCCTGGGCGCCGCCGTAGGCTTGGTCGCCATGTCAACCCGCACCAACACCGACTACTCCAGGATGCCGGTTGGTTTTGCCAACGGCAATCTAGAGGACATCGACGACATTGAAGCCGCCATTGATCGTCTCGATGGTCATGGCGCTGCGATTGCCGATTCCATCCATCCCCAGTCTGTCTTAAACAGGCTCTTTCAGTAGTTTGTACTAGGGATTTATGGAATTTCGGCAATAAAAACTCATCTTTTGCATCCTTTTGTGATAATTTTGTTGCTATTGTGATGTAATATGTGTGCACTAAGGGCAATACACTCTAGTATTGGCCATTTCTCCCTTTGGAAATTTTTTGTTCTGAAGGCGGCTCCTTCCCGAATGCCGGCTATCTGACTTCATCGTGATGACTAGCATACTAATCAACGATCAATTTCAATACTTGGATAATATTTCTTCAAATATCTTCCATTTATAGCAGCAGTGAACTCTTCGCCCAGTAAAGTTTTCAAAATGTATGCATTTCCAGGCATGCATCTAACCACTCTGAAAGGACCTTCCCAATTTGGGGACCATTTACCGAATGCACTGTATTTAGTACCAATCGGCAATAATGCTTTCCAAACTAAATCCCCTTCTGCAAATTGCTTGACTTTTACTTTCTTGTTGTAATATTTAGCAATCCGCACCTTATTTTTCTCAATATTTTCCAAGTCCTTGAGACGAATCATATTTAAATCTTCTAATTCATCCATCATTAAATCATTATAATCTTTAGAACTTAAATCCTTCTGTAATTTTATCCTCCTTGAAAATCCATGAAAAGTCTAGGGGCGTTAACCTTAACGGGTGTGACCCGTAAGATCCCTAAACAATCAAGGATTCTGCACTTCCCATGGTAAAACAGCATGATGTCCATATACCAATTCGTAAGGAGACGTTTTTGTAGACCCATGAGGGGCCATTCGGTAAGCCCACCCTTGTAATATTCAAAACAATCTTCCAACATTGTCGGCCAATAATAACCAGTTCTTCTAATAATTCATTTCATTCGGTAAGCTGACTGATGTGCTCCACACAATCCATCATGCACTTCGCTTATCAGCTTCTTTGCCTCTTCTTGATTTAAGCAACGTAATAATACTCCATCCAAGGATTTATAATATAAATCTTTATCAAGAAGAACAAATTTTATAGCTTTATACCTGAGCTTTCTAGTTGGGATGGATTTTCCAAATAATCAGCAATTTCCTTTCTCCAATCACCTTCTGCCAGATTACTCCCAAAAGCAAAATCATCAATGGCAAACACTTCTTGATTTTCTCTGTAACCTGATGCACTTTGAGCCAATCTATTTGCTTCTTCATTATCCCCTCTAGGAATGTGTTGTAGAATTACTGATTGAAAGCCTTTCAAGATTTGTTTGCATTCCTCATAGTAATTCCTCAGGATATCATTTTTGCATTCATATTCACCATTCAATTGTTTTATAACTAATTCTGAATCTCCAAAAATTTCAACTGCAATGGCCCTTACTTCTTTCAAGTATTGGAGTCCTTTGAGCAATGCCTCATACTCAGCTTGATTGTTAGTGACAGTAAATTGAATGGGAATAGCAAACTCAAACACTTCTCCTTTGGGTGAAATTAATAAAATACCTGCTCCACCACCTTTGTCACATGAAGACCCATCGAAGAATAACACCCAAGGAGTAATGTTAAGCAAATTTATTGATGAATCACGATGTTCAGTAATAAAATCAGCAATAATCTGCCCCTTGACAGCTTTTGCCGATTCAAACCTTAATTCAAATTCAGATAAGGCCAAAATCCATTTGCCAATCCTCCCATTCAAAATTGGCATTGACAACATGTGCTTAATTACATCAAATTTTGAATGCACAATACATTCGGCATTTAATAAATAGTGCCGAAATTTTGTACATGAGTAATAGACACACAAGCAAAGCTTCTCTATAGCCGAATACCTTGTCTCCGGGTCTAGTAACTTTCGGCTAAGGTATGCAACTACTCTTTCCTTCCCTTCAAATTCTTGAATAAGGGCCGATCCAATAGTTTGGGCATCGGCCGCCACGTACAACTTGAAAGGCTTATTCAATTGTGGAGGTACCAATACTGGTGGTTCCTTCATGTACTCCTTTATTTCATCGAAAGCCTTTTGTTGTTCGTCACCCCATACAAACTTTTGATCCTTTTTTATTTTCAATAGTGAGGAAAAGGGCAACACCTTCTGTGACAAGTTTGATATGAATCTTCTCACAAAATTTATCTTGCCAAGCAGTGATTGTAACTCTTTAAGATTAGTTGGAGGAACAATTTCATCAATTGCCTTCATGCTTTTCTTACCAACTCCTATTCCTCCTTCATGTATCAAAAATCCCAGAAACTCTCCAGCCGAAACTCCAAAAGCACACTTGTTCGGGTTCATTTTAAGCCCATGCTTCCTGGTGCATTCTAGAGTTTTTCTTATGTCAGCCAAATGATCCTCCTTCATGTATCAAAAACCCCAGAAATTCTCCAGCTGAAACTCCAAAAGCACATTTATTCGGGTTCATCTTAAGCCCATGCTTCCTGGTGCATTCTAGAGTTTTTCTTATGTCAGCCAAATGAGACTCATGATTCAATGACTTGATCACAACATCATCAATATATATTTCCACAATCTTGCCGATCAACTCATGAAAAATATAATTCATAGCCCTTTGATAAGTTGCACCGGCATTTTTCAATCCAAAGGTCATGACAACCCACTCAAACAACCCTATATGCTCAGGACATCTGAAAGCTGTCTTTACTATATCCTCTAATGCCATAAAAATCTGATTGTACCCTGCATTACCATCCATGAAACTGAGCACTTTTTATCCAGCAGCAGCATCAACTAATGAATCGGCAATAGGCATTGGATATCCGTCCATGGGTGTAGCCTTGTTTAGATCTCTAAAGTCTATGCAAACCCTCATTTTTCCATTTTTCTTATAGACATGAACAATATTAGAGATCCAATCTGCATATTTGCATGGCCGAATGAAATTTGCGTCTAGTAATCTTTCAATCTCCTTTTTCACATCGGCCAACACTTCTTCCTTGTAGATTTTTCGGGGTGGCTGCTTGTAAGGCTTGTAACCAGGCTTGATTGGCAATCGATGCTCAGCAATAGAACGGTCCAAACCAGGCATCTCCGAATAATCCCAAGCAAAGCAGTCTTTGTATTCTTTTAACAATTTAATCCCGAATAACTTTTCACGAATTGCAGGCAGCATCCCAGCTACAGCCATACCAGCCAATTGATCATCAGGACTTCTTCTAATTTGTCAGCCGACACAAATCCACGTCCTAACTTCCCGTCAGTCCCATCAATTGGATTCTCCATTTAAAAATACTATGAGAGCCGACTGCTTTGATCGGCTGTTGATCACTGCTTACTGGTTCAACAGGACCTTCTCCCCAATCTTTGCCTGAAAAGCAATCTATACCTTGATACTCCCAAAAAGCTGGTTCCACGTTAGCCACGCTTATTGAATCATCTGCTAGGACAATTTCCACTTCATCATCTATCCACTGAATAAGCTACTGATGCATGGTAGATGGAATGCAGCAATTTGCATGTATCCAATCCCTTCCAAGCAGCAAACTATATGATCATTTGCCCTCAATAACAAAGAAGGTTGTAAGCAGAATCTTAGATCCAATCATCAGATCTACATGTACACATCCTTTGGTGTCCGAAGGATTTCCAGCAAAATCATTCAAAACGATGCTTGTCGGCGTTAAATCTCCAGGGCTCATGCCAAGTTTCCTAAACGTATTGTATGGCATCACATTAACAGCAGCTCCACCATCAACAAAAATCTTTGTCAGTGGCTTTCCATTGACATATCCTCTCAAGTACAGTGGCTTCATGTGCCGATTCTGGACTGGCTTCTCGAAAATAGCTTGCTTAGTCAATACCAATTGTGCCATTAACCCACATTGCTCGGCTTCATCCACTTCTGACAATATCTCTTCCTGTACAATTTGATTAGCTGGAGCCATGAATTCATTCGGCAAGAAACATACCATGCATGTAGGAGCCGAATGACCCGATTCGTCAGGTTTGTCTTTTGGACGCCATATCGATCTCATCCTGGTTCCTGCTCGCTTCAACTCTTGATTCCTCAGGCGTTGGACTCTTCTCTTCTGGCTCTTTCTTAAACCAGGTGGACACCACTGTCCTTTCTGCCAAACATACTCACGATCTTCTTCCTCATGATCAATCCATCTGCAATCAGCATGTCTCTTTCTTGGTTGATCATCAAAACGCCGATCATCACTAAGATGCACCCTACCAATTCTTTCATGGACAGATCGGCGATTGGCAACATTTTGCCTATGTTCGACATACCCATTATTGCACTCAGGACAGTTATTCTTTGTAGGCAGCTTTAAACCTTCGTTCCAACAGTGTCTGAAGAATGCACACCCCCAATGACGAGGAACGAGGTTCTTTCTTGTGAATTTGTTCAATAGTGACTTGCCGAGCGGGGTCGACTGAGCCATTTTGTTTTGCCCTTTTTGAAGTCAAAACTTTCATCTTTCTTTTTTCTTCAGGCTCAACAGCATTGACCATGTTGACTGAAAACCCAATCATATTCTGAGGGAACGGGTTACTGTCCAGTTTCATCTTGTTGTCGAATTTTAGATGCCCCTCCTGGATAGCTTTCTGAATCCTCACTCTAAAGACTCTGCATTCATTGATGGAATGAGAATTTCTATCATGGAATCCACAATACTTCTTATCTTTCACACCATCAGGCCGAAGCATAGAGTGCCCCTCTAGTAATTTGATTCGGCCTTCTTTCACAAGAAAATCAAACAATTTGTCTGCCTTAGTCACATCAAAATCATATGTGCCCTTGGTTTGTTTAATCCACCTCTGATTCACTGTAACTGGCTCCTTGCCCCATACTATCTCTGCTGCAACCATTTCTTCATTCTCTTCATACTCATCTCCTTGATCTGCTCTTTCAAGGAATTGATTGTAAATGTCAGCCACATCATTGTACTTGACAAATCTGCCATCTTTCTTGAAACCATATGCTTGGTTACTCATTAATGCCAATTTTTGTGACAACTGACCCAGATCTTCAAATTCCATTCTGAATAACTTTTCACGAATTGCAGGCAGCATCCCAGCTACAGCCATACCAGCCAATTGATCATCAGGAATATTTAGAGAGAAGCACATACTCTTTGTTTCCCTGAATCTCCTGAGGAATTCTGTAGGCGTTTCACTATTTCTCTGTCTTAAGCTGGTTAAATCAACCAACTTTTTCTCAGTGCTGCCAGTATAGTAATGAGCATGGAACTTCTGCTCCAGATCCTTCCAAGTACAAATTGACTGGTCCAGCATTTACATGGTTTGCTACTTTGCCTGCTCAATCAATTTGTACTTGGAAGGATCTGGAGCAGAAGTTCCATGCTCATTACTATACTGGCAGCACTGAGAAAAAGTTGGTTGATTTAACTAGCTTGAGCGTGGGAACCTTGACTCTGTTAGGCAATGACACTCTTTGGTACCACTCTGGGAAAGGAGAGGAGTACATGTACCCCTGATTTTTGGGCTTCAGACCGAATTGATTTTGCAACACATCGGTCATTTTTTGCACCATGAGGTCAACATTAGTGTCTTGATTTCCTGCCCTTCCAGCAGTCATTCCTGCATTACCAACATACCCAGGATTTGGTGGTTGTTTGTGAGGCTTATAACCAGGCTTGATTGGATGTATATCCATTCCCATACATATCCCTTTGCAACCTGTTATTCAAAGGAGATATCTTGTAAGCAGATGCTGGTGGATTTGCTGTGGTACCAAATGCCGCTTCACCATATGTGCGAGGTTTTGGCATTGCTTGCTGAGGACCTTGTTGAATTGGTTTGCCATTCGCATCCTTAGTACCAGAAGCTCCAGTTTCTTCAGCATTTCCTTTACCATGAGGTTTTTGAACATTAAAGTATGTTGGTCCACCAAGTTGCCCATACGCTTGTTCAAAAGGCTTGTCCACTTGTTGACCAAAGATGCTGATCATTATGTATCTGAAGCTGTTCAAGAATGCAGCATTATGATTGGTCATCGTGTCTCCCAGAGCTTTGTATAACAAGCTAGAGAACTTCTCCTTTTCTTCTCCTTCACTAAGATCAGATTGTCCAGGCAGTAGAACTCTTGGCAGGTCTGTCTTGAGAAACGGTGCACCACTCCTGTTCTTGGCAAAAGACAGCAAACACTTCTTGATGAACTGTTCTGCAGTAGTCTTCACCATCTGTTGATGCTCCTCAGGCAATTCTTCAAGAGTGACATCCATAATGTCTTTTAAATCAGGCATCTTCAAAGCTTGTGGTCCCACCGAGCGTGCCAAAAAGTGTGTTGACGTAAAATCTGCAGTTCACGCCAAGCACACAGCAAGCCGAATCAGCTGGCTTCACACGTGGCTCGAGCGTTTGAATCCTGGAAACGTGCCAGTCAATTTTCCCTGAAAATGACAAAGAAAGAAAAAATGTTTAGATATAAAAACCTGGAACGTGCCGGCTGGTACCAGACAGTTCTATATCTTAGCCTTTATATTTATAGGCCGGGGAAGTCTTACCCCTCTTGAGTCGGTTACAATATGGGATTAAACTCGGAATCCTAAACCTACTCGAATTACAGATCAAAACCGGTCTGACCGGTTTGCGTAAGAAAGCATACTGCCGACCGCATGACGTCATCATGATGAGAGATCGATTTTTAATTACATGATCGTTACAGTGCCTATCCACAACCGATTAACGGGAATGAGATATAAGAAACGTGAGAGCACGATCGTAAATCTCTAATAAACAAGAATGCATAGGTTTAAAAGCACTAGTCTACCGCATGTCTTGCCCCCCTGCGTTTTTAGTGAACTTGAGAACTAAAAAGCAATTACAAGTAATTACAACTCAGGAGCTAAAATTTATGCTAAGGGCGATATCAAAAAATCTATTGGCCATTAATCTTTTACGCGTCTTGCCAAACACTTGGATAGAATTTCTTCAAATATCTTCCGTTGATAGCTCTAGGCAAATGATCTCCTTGTATAAGGCCCTTCCCAACTTGGTGACCATTTACCAAACTTGTTGCTTTTTGATCCAATAGGCAAGATCGTCTTCCAAACAAGCTCATCAACTTGAAAATATTTTCCTCGCACTTTCTTGTTGTAAGCTCTAGCAACCCGAAGTTTATCTCTCTCAATCTCCTTTAAAGCCTTTAATCTTTTGTCGGTTACCTCATCAATATTATCCAACATCAAATTGTGGTAATCAACAGCATCAAGGTCATTTTGTTTAGCCAATCTATAAGCGTCCAGATTTACCTCAACGGGTAAAACGGCCTCTTGACCATACACAAGCTCAAAAGGAGTAACTTTAGTAGCACCATGTCTAGATATACGATGAGCCCATAATGCTTCGGATAAAACTCCATGCCATCTTCTAGGTTTTTCTGCTATCTTTTTCTTGATCAATTTAATCAAAGTTTTATTACTTGACTCGGCTTTTCCATTAGCCTGAGCGTAATATGGAGACGAATTGAGCAATTTAATTGTATAGGATTCGGCAAACTCACGTACCTCTTTAGACATAAACGAAGTACCTTGATCTGTTGTCAAAGTTTGAGGGATACCGAATCTATGAATAATATTTTGTGTAACAAACTCAATTATCTCTCGGTGCGTCATATTTTTTAAAGGAATTGCTTCGGTCCACTTAGTAAAATAATCAGTAGCAACCAACACGAAACGATGTCCTTTTGATGATGGAGAATTAATTTGTCCAATAAAATCCAATCCCCAACCTCGGAACGGCCATGGCTTAATAATAGGATACATCAATGCAGCAGGAACAAGTTGCAAATTTCCAACCAAACTTCTGACATTCTTCACACCCTTTATAATATTTGAAAATATCCGCCATCATGGAAGGCCAATAAAAACCAGCTCGTCTAAGTAACCACTTCATCTTGGGAGCCGATTGATGTGTGCCACAAATGCCTTCATGAACTTCTCCCATAGCAACTTTGGCCTGATCTGAGTAGATCTTCAAAAGTAGATCTTCGGCGGTTCGACGATAAAGCTCATCATTAATCAATATATATTTAAATGATAATCGCCGAATATTTCTTTCTGCACCACGACCAGGATCCTTCAAATAAGCAATAATGGGAACCCTCCAATCCTGATCTTCAACTTTGGATTGATTAGCATCATCCAAAGGATTTTTGCTTCTGTCAGGGGACGAAGCGGTCAGAACCGGTCTTCTGAAACCGGTGTGACCGGTTCGCCCAGAACCAGAACCTCGGCTTGGTTGGACCGGTTCGTCCAGAACCTGCACCTCGGCTTTTGATTGCATCGGTTTTTGGAGATAGAAATATTTCTTTGCAACCATATAACCAGATGCTTTCTGATCCAGAGTATTAGCCTTGCCATTTTCCTCTCTTGGAATATGTTTGATAGTAAATTCATCAAAAGAAGCAATGATATCAAGGCATCTATCAAGATATCCATTTAGTAAACAATTATAACATTGGCATACCTTAGATACTTGCTGTACCACCAGGAGTGAATCACCAAAAGCTTCAACATGCTTTATTCCCATATCTTGAAAAAATTCCAAGCCGAATAGTAGAGCCTCATATTCAACTTGATTATTGGTTCGCTTTTCCTCCAACCGGTTTGAGAACTCAAAAACGGCACCACTTGGTGATACAAAAACAGCGCCGATTCCTTGCCCATCATTGCAAACCGATCCATCGAAGTATAATTTCCATGGTGTACAAGCAACATAGCCGACGTCGAACTCACAAGTATCATCAATCCGATGTTCAACAATAAAATCAGCTACAATTTGGCCTTTCATAGATTTTAGAGGTTCGCAAGCCAAATCATATTCAACTAATGCATAAGCCCATTTACCGATTCTTCCACTTGAAATCGGTTTTTGCAACATATGTTTAATCACATCGGTTTGACATAACACGATGCAAGTACTAGACAATAAATAATGCCTCAATTGAGTACAAGCATTATATAATGACAAGCATAATTTTTCAATGAAAGTATACCTTGTTTCTGCATAAATGAGCCGTCGGCTTATATAAGCAATCACATACTCCTTAGCATCAATCTCTTGAGTCAAAACAGCTCCAATAACTCTTTCTTCAGCCGCCACATAAAGTCTAAACGGAACCCCTCTCTTAGGCGCCCTAAGCACCGGCGGCGAAGACAAATATTCTTTGATTTTCTCAAAAGCTTCTTGCTGTTTTGCCCCCCAAGTGAAATCGGCTTCATTCTTTAACCGAAGTAAAGGAGTAAAAGCATCAACTTTTCCAGACAAGTTAATTATAAATCTTCTCAAGAAATTTACTTTGCCTAGAAATTTCTGTAAATCATGTTTGCAAGTAGGGGCTTCGACTTTCTTCATAGCTTCAATTCTCTTGGGATCAAATTCTATGCCATTTTCATGAATAACAAACCCAAGAAACTTCCCAGCCGAAACACCAAAAACACATTTGAGTGGATTCATCTTTAAACCTCAGGAGCTAAAAATTTATACTAAGGGCGATATTCAATGAGAATCCAAGCCATCCGATTTAACTACAATATCATCAATATACACTTCCACAATAACACCAAGTAAATCATGAAAGATTAAATTCATAGCCCTTTGATAAGTTGCGCCGGCATTCTTTAATCCAAAAGTCATAACTACCCACTCAAATAAACCAATAAATCCCGGACATTGAAAGGCCGTTTTGTGCATATCCTCTTCAGCCATAAATATTTGATTATATCCGGCATTACCATCAAGAAAACTAACAACACGATGTCCAGATGCTTCATTAATCAAAACATCGGCTATAGGCATAGGATACGAATCTTTCGGAGTAGCTTTATTAAGATCCCTAAAATCAATGCAAACTCTAAGTTTTCCAGAATCTTTCTTTTCAACGGGAACGATATTAGAAATCCACTCTGCATAACGACAAGTCCGAATAAAACCAGCATCTAATAAACGATTAATCTCTTCTTTTATTCGGTCATAAATAGCGGGATTAAATCGTCTAGCCGATTGCTTAAAAGGTCTAAAACCGGCTTTAATTGGTAATCGATGCTCAACTAAATCACGACTTCAACCAGGCATCTCACGATATTCCCAGGCAAAACAATCAACATATTCTTTTAACAACTTTATTAATTCGGCTTTATATTCAACCGATAAATTTTTGTTTACAAAAGTTGGCCTAGGAATAGTACCATCACCAATATCAACTTTTTCTAAGGGGTCGGCTGACGTAAAACCTTGACCCAATTTATCTATATCACCCAGATCTTCAACAGCTTCAAACATACCACTTGTATTCGACCGATGATGATCAATTCGGTCTTGAAGCCACTGTTTCGCCTCAAACCGGTCAGACCGCTTCTGGAAACAGGTCAGACCGGTTTGGGTCTGAACAGCGCCGACCAAGCCAAACCGGTCAGACCGCTTCTGGGAACCGGTCAGACCGGTTTGCGTCTGGACAATGGCTTCAAGACCGAATTGATCGTCATCGAGCTCATTCGGCCGGCATGTTCGAAGCTATTGAAGATCTTGGTGATATGGACAAATTGGGTCAGGGTTTTACATCAGCCGATCCTTTAGAAAAAATAGATATTGGTGATGGTACTATTCCTAGGCCAACTTTTGTAAACAAAAATTTACCGGCTGAGTATAAAGCCGAATTAATAAATTTGTTGAAAGAGTATGTCGATTGTTTTGCTTGGGAGTACCGTGAGATGCCTGGTATACTGATAGTTCGGACGATGATAAAGAAATTTATGCTGCTGAATTTGTTTATCATTGTCCGAACTATCAGAATCATTATCAATAATATGCACATTCGAAAGAGAATAAAGGAAACAATTGTATCAGTAGTGAGATTTACCAATTCACCTCCCTTCTGATAGACTGCATCTCTGCCTTTTGGTTCAGGACATCGAACTCTCTGCAACATTCATTCAAACAATATTAAAACCAAGAGACAATCATGTTAAAACATGACAATAAAAATTAAATACCTTTATGTTGGAATGCAATACATGATTCTGAAAGTTTCGCCTGATCAGCAGACCGATTTTCTTCTGAGGAACTTTCTTGCCCCCTGGGCCTTGATGTGTTAATAGTAATCTTCAGAGACTCTTTCCCATCCAGAGTCTTTCCAAGCATCACTTTTCTAACCGGAGATTGATTATCAACTTTTTCCGGCCTTGGATCTCCAATCACCACATTCTTACCCTTGGCTCCATCGGCTTGTTCCGGCCGAATCAGCACCTTGGTATTCAAATTCAAAGTATGAACAGGGAAAGGAGTCTTATCAACTTGCATCTCAGCTAGTACTAATCGACCTTCATTGATAGCCGATTGTACCTGTCGTCGAAAAACATTGCAATCATTAGTCGCATGTGAAAATGAGTTATGCCACTTACAATATGCATGGTTTTTCAATTGATCGGCTGGTGGGATTGCATGAGAAAGTTTACTGAAACCATTCAAGCAATTCATCGAAAACACGATCACATTTGGCAACATCAAAAGTAAATTTAATTTCCTCTCACCGATTTTTCTGAACCGGCTTCAATGAAGGACAAGAACAAGGTTTAGCTTTTGATGGCCAAACAAACTCAGCAGCATAAATCTCTTTACTTTCATCATCCGAACTATCAGAATCATTATCAACAATATGCACATTGGAGCGATGAGGTTTAGCAGATTCTGTTGAATTCTTTAATTTAAGCTCTAGACTCATGACCTTCATTTGCAAGTGATTAATAGAAAGAAAATCAAATCCTTCTAATTTTTCCTTTAAATGAGATCGCAAGCCCGCAAAAGCTAAATCTGCTAAATCTTTTTCAGAAATTGACAATTAAAACACCTATTTTTTGTATCTTTAAATCTTCTGAAATAATCGGGAATTTTACCTTTTGAAAGGAACTAAACAGGGCCCATCTATTTATCATTCAATTTAGTTTCGTTTTCTCCGCTAAAGAAGTGATCAT
Source organism: Echinochloa crus-galli (assembly GCA_900205405.1). Classification (NCBI taxonomy): domain Eukaryota; kingdom Viridiplantae; phylum Streptophyta; class Magnoliopsida; order Poales; family Poaceae; genus Echinochloa; species Echinochloa crus-galli. Next base: position 205,211 of record OAMR01000499.1, on the reverse strand, counting down.
GAAATTTACGCTCCAATTGAGCCCAATTTTGAATAGAATTAGGAGCAAGCGAAGAAAACCAGGAGAAAGCAGTTCCAGTCAAATGTTAATGAGAATAAAAAATGCGCAATGGTTCATAGAAACTTGCTTCTCCTAACTGCAAAATATACTGACTAACATGCTCCCAAGTAGTACGATTATCTTCACCATTGAATTTAACAAACTCAGGAACACGCCAACCATTAGGATAAGGAACTAAATCAAACTCAGGAGGATATGGTTTCTGATACAGGCGTGAGTTACCCAAATCAATCCCAAGTTTAGTTTTAATTGTATTAGCCAGATCCTCTTTGAACTTAGAGAAATCGGCTTGATAGCTTGCACTATTCATGTAACGAGATGTACTAAGTGTTGAACCTTGAGAAGCGTTTGGAATCGGCCTAGAAGAAGTGCCAGATCCATTGGGTGAGCTTCCCACAACAGTAGTAATAGGAGGTGTAAAAACAGAACCAGAAGCAGCTGACCGGTCTGACCGGATTCTGAAACCGGTCTGACCGGTTGTGCTCCAAACCGGTCTGACCGGCTGTGTAAACTGGTCTGACCGGTTCGTGAACCGAACTAGGATGAGGTGGCTGCCCTGCATAATAATTCGCCGGCATGCCTAAATTTGGGTCTATAACATTTTCTGGTATGCCTGACGTACTAGGATCTGTTTCTACAGCACTTTTACCTTTATCAAGATTACTAACCATACTAACAAGTAACTCACTAGTAGCGGCTTGTGCAGCATTTAATTTTTCATCCATCATACGAGTCACTTGTTGCATGAAATCAGAGGATGAGGATTCACCGGTTACCTTAGGAAGTTCTTCAACCTTGTCGTCTCATAACTTGAAAGCCGGCATGATGAACTCCTCAACTCTTTTGACGAAACCACCGCGATCCTTCTTGAAACCCTTCAAGAATTGCGCCTTGAAGTGCTCCTCAGCAATCAGGTACCGCTTCCGCTCCTCGTCTGTGAGCTCTTCCATCGTCGCGGTGATGATGTTGTTTTTGTCAAGATCACTGATCGATCCCGTCATCTTTGGAGTAGATTAGATCGGTCTTAAAACCAGATTAATCTGTCCCCAGCGGAGTCGCCAAAAAGTATGTTGACACAGAAACACGCCAACACACTCGAGATCTCGCAGAACACGTAGCAAGGCCGTCACCACGGCCAACACCTGAAGTCCCTGGATCAAACCGGTCAGACCGGTTCCTGAAGCCGGTCAGACCGGTTCCAGGCAGAAACTCGCGAAGACCTAGAAACTCGAGCTCGGGAGGGACCCCGTCGGAGCTCAAGCAATCTAGGGTTGCTCTAGGGTCGGCAGGCCACCTAGAACGCCTTAGTACGTCGTAGAGACGAGCAAAGGACAGCAAATATGGGGTTGGAAAAGGGCTAGGGTTTGAGAGATAAAAATAAGGGACAATTGTGTTTGATTCGAGTGGAATACCTCAATCGGCCTTTTAGCCTTTATTTTATAGGCCGGGGAAGTCTTACCCCTCATGAGTCGGTTACAATATGGGATTAAACTCGGAATCCTAAACCTACTCGAATTACAGATCAAAACCGGTCTGACCGGTTCGGCAAACCGGTCAGACCGGTTTGGCCTGGCGACTGCCAATTTTGGCTGTCAACACAACACAAGATAACTTAATGAATCTATTAGATCCTTGCCAAAATCTAATAGAGCCGATAACTTGCCTCAAGCTAAACCTTAGCCCACCGCATGGCTCATGATCTAGCAAGAAAGCCTTCTTGAATCAAGCCTAAATCCACCGCATGATACTAAGCATGATACAAGGTTGTCGATACTTACGGAGGTCGACGGATCGATAATTCCCCTCGAAAGAAACTCGTGGGTGGCGCGAGGCCGGTTTGTTGTACGATTGTTCGATCCCTATTACAATCACCATGGGTTTATATTTATACCCTGGTTTTGATACGATTCCTAATCGACTACGATTACAAAACGTGTATTTCCAAAGAAATACGTTGAAAACGCCGTATTCATCTCGTATTCTTCATCAAATCGGCTTCTTCCTTGTATTCGATCCACGTCATCACGCGCTTCCGAATGCTTTCTATAGAGCAGCTCCCTTGCCGAATTGGTGACGAACTCCCGACCGCAGAACGCTTTTGCCGAACGTCTTTGAAGATAAACTTTCCTTTCCGAACGATATTTTTTACCAATTCCGGCCCACATGTCAGTCTCTTCCTGGTGCCAAATCTTGGTGTTAACAGCGGTTGGAAGGATGAACAGTTTAAACTCAGTTTTATTCCACTCTACTCTTTTCAGGATCCCATCTCGGAGTTTTTTCACAAGTTTTGAAACTACAAATTGTCCCTCATTGGCACACTCAATCACTCAAGTGTATTTGAATTCTCACCAAAGGCCTTCTTTTTCATCCTAACATCTAATTTGGCTTTTTGTGTGGCTCAGGGACAAAGGATGAAGGCATGCATGCATCTTATATTTTGCTAAGTCAAAGACCGGATCTCTGAGGAAACAAATCATACCTTAAGATCGAGAAGTGCAAGTGTGTAGGATAGTAGTGTGTGCAACAAGTGATATGACCACACCGATCACACCATCAAGTATACCAACTACATCAAGCAAGATGGAACAATCATCAAGTCAAGCTGCACCAGTGCATGTCTTCGATGAACCAATTACACGTAGCCGAGCTGAACCAATTACACGTAGCTGAGCTAAACAGCTACAACAAGAGGTGCACGCACTACTTTGTGAAATTCCATTTATTAATGAGAATTATATACTTCCTAAATCGTGCATGTTGCTATTACTTAGGTTCTCCAAGGAGGACGGCAAAGACACACCAAGACTGAACCAGGGAGGAGAACTACGTCGAGTCAGTTCGGCCTGGCAGAACTGTCATGAAGAATCAGTCATATCTTTTGATTCATAGAAGCTATGAAGGTCCATGAGTACACGTTGGAAAGATATTTAAGTCAACTTTCTAATGCCACTAGTACCGAGTGGTTTAGAGCTTCCAGTTTGGCGGCCGAGTGGTTTTGGTCCAGACTAGTCAGAAGATCAACAGTCAGACTAATGTCCAAGTTTTCATGTGAAACTGTATCATTCTACAATATTTCGTGATGCATACTATACATGGTGTGAAAGGTTATTAAGTTAGCTTTCCAACGCATCTGGTCCCGCATCTTTTGGATGTTCCTAGTTGGAGTTATGATCAAAACATTGAAGGGATGATGATGTGGAATGGAAGATGTGCGGGAACTGAAGACCACTTCGTGAATGATCAAGCCAGTTGGCCTTCCACCTTCTCACGTGGTTCCTTCAGTTCACATCTACCTTAGAGATTTGTTTTTAGTATAAATAGCCTTTCTATGTAAATGATAAACAACTTTTGATAAATTGAGATTATTCCAGTGATTTTTGCAGCCGAGCTGCTTGAGTGATTACTCAACCCTTGTTCTTCCTTGTTCTTCTTGAACTTGTGGAGAGATCTCTCTGAGATCCACTAATTCGTGCTCTACGGGTTCCAGTACGGCTGCCCCGTCTTGTGTGGATTAGCTCCGGTTGTGGTTCTGCGGTCGTTCGGAGATCGAGTCGAAGTCTTCGCGGTTTCAGTGTCTCTCTCCCCGTCCCTTGGTCGCATCCGACCTTGGCCAGGTATAAAGTCTTTACCCTGCTGATTTTCAGCAAGTTATCCTTGATTCCAAAACCTACTGTGGTGAAGATCGGGCCCCTTTCACGATCCAGTTCGGCATATATCATGTGGTAATCAGAGCTATCGTTGTTACGGTAGGTTTTTTTTTATCACCCACCCTCCCACCCTTTTCAATCTATTACTGTTTTCACCATCCACATATTCATCCCTGCGTTAATCTTTTACATATATTTGTTTGTCCTATAGTCCAAAGCCTAAAAAAATACCTATAGCCTTTTTGACGGTACTGTTATCTTGTGTTTGTGTTCTTCAAGTTGCTAGTCGCCACCGTTTATACATATATCTTTTGTTATCAGCACCCCTGTAGTGTTATTAAAAAAAGAAGAATAAAAAAAGAGAGAGAAGAAAGAAAGAATAGAATAAAAAAAGAACAAGTGAAAAAGAATCTGAAGAATTTTGAGTTACGGTTGATTGCTTAAATTTTCAGTTTCATCTCCAAGTTGGTGGTAATTTTGATAGCAGCAACTTTTTTATCTTTTGAGCACATTTTTTTCCACTTGATTGGCAGTACCGTAGCCCTCCTTGTTTAGCCACCTATAGCTCCACCAAAAACCTGAACCGGGACTTTCGATTTGTAATCCTTACGACCTCTTTACCACTTCACCACACCAGCACCTTCACAGTTCTTGAGATCAGGCAAGAACTTGGGTAAGTAAGAGGTGAGATCGAGTGTTTCCACAAATATTTACCATTCCACATTGTTCTTGCTGCTCCTAACATGGCAGGATCCAACTCAAGTGTTCATGGTGGACACAATGGAGATGAAGAACATCCTGTTTCTCAGGCTGAGCTGTGTCGCATGGCTGATCAACTCGTAGAGGCCATGGGAAGGATGCTTGATGAGCGAATTCCTGCAGCAAGAGGTCGAAGACCACATCGTCGACATGAAGAAGATCAGCGAGGAGAATCAGGAGATTAGAATTCCGGCTTCGGCAATGGCCGTGGAGGACGTGGTGGTGGACACCGTGCTGATTTTGATAATCAGCATGGTGGCCGTCGTACTGATGGCCGCCATGTACGTTTTGAAGATGAAGAATTTGAAAACTTTGATAATGATGATGATGATGATGAAAATCCTTTTGCCAATCATGGGCTGTATGTGCGGCGCCGTGATCGTCGTCGGCGTACTGATTATGAAGATAGAGAACATCATCGTGGTCGTCGTAATAGAGATGACCCAGACAACAATGCTCGTGTCAAGTTGAAGATTCCAAAATTTACTGGAAAGGAAGATGCTGATGCATATCTTGAGTGGGCTGAGCAGTGTGATCAAATTTTTAGAATACATAATCTTTCTGATCAAAGGCATGTGAATCTTGCTTCCATTGAGTTCTCCGGCTATGCTCTCACTTGGTGGAATCAAATACAAGAGAATCAACTTGAATTGGGAAATTTCAGCTGCTGCATCCTCCACGCATAGCAGGGACATTGTGTGCCACATGTGCCATGGTCATGGACATATTGCAGCCCAATGTCCAAGTAGAAGGACCATGATTGTTAATGAGCGTGGTGAATGGGAATCAGAAAGTGATCCAGAAGATGATGGACCAACATTTGATGAAGAAATTGAGGATGAAGGGAATGAGATTCAGCTTGACCAAGGAGAACATAATTGTTTTTATTTCACTTCGTGTGCTCAGTGTTACTGCAGAGAAAGAAGAGAATGGGCAGCGACACAATCTTTTCCATACTAGAGGCATGATCAAAGATAAGCTATGTCGCATCATTGTTGATAATGGCAGCTGCAACAATATTGCTAGCCAAGCGTTGGTGGACAGATTGGGATTGAAGTCAAGACGACATCCTAGTCCATACAAGATGCAATGGCTTAATGATTGTCGTGCGCTGCGTGTCAGTCATGTAGTGACTGTGCCATTCTCTGTTGGTAAATATAATGATCAAGTGGAGTGCGATGTGCCGATGTGGTACCTATGCAAGCATGCCAGCTGCTGTTAGGTAGACCATGGTTATTTGATCGTGATGTCCAGATTTTTGGAAGGACCAATAAGTTGTCTTTTGTGTACAAAGGAGAGCGAATTTCCTTGCTTCCTTTGACACCGGAAGAAATTTTGAAGGATGATATAAAGAAGAGACAGCGAGAGAGCGAGAACCACTTGCGAGTGATCCACAAAAATAGTGAGGGAGAGTTTCCACAGCCAAATAAAACCCCACAGCTGCAAAGAACCTATAACTCGGGAAAAGAGGGTTTAGTAATGATGGGTAGGAAGGGGATCTAAAAGAATTGAGTGAACCCAATGCCATGTTCTTTGTACTCCTGTACAAGGACAGGTTTCTTTCTACTAACACCTTACCCTTTACCCTGCCGAGTACTATTTTGAATGTATTGCAGGAATATGATGATGTCTTTCCGGACAAAGTACCACCAGGGCTGCCACCTAAGAGAGGGATTGAGCATCAAATTGACTTGGTTCCTGGTGCTTCACTCCCAAACCGGGCTGCATACCGCACCAACCCAGAGGAGACAAAATAAATCCAGCGACAAGTGGAAGAATTAATGAAAAAAGGGTATGTACATGAAAGTCTTTCACCTTGTGTTGTCCCTGTTCTTTTAGTGCCTAAGAAAGATGGATCTTGGAGAATGTGTGTGGATTGTCGAGCAATTAACAACATCACAGTACGATTTTGGCATCCCATTCCTCGCTTAGATGATATGCTTGATGAACTTAGTGGTGCTAATTTTTTCACTAAAATTGATTTAAGAAGTGGCTATCATCAGATCCGTATGAAAGAAGGAGATGAATGGAAAACAGCCTTTGAAACAAAATTTGGATTGTATGAATGGTTGGTGATGCCCTTTGGTTTAACCAATGCACCTAGTACATTTATGAGATTAATGAATCATGTGCTTAGAACTTTTATTGGTAAATTTGTTGTGGTTTATTTTGATGATATCCTAATCTACAACAAGACTCTTGAAGAACATGTTGAACATATCCAGTGCATGCTTGCTGTCCTGCGTGAACAAAAATTGTACGCTAACCTTGAGAAGTGCACCTTCTGCACCGACAAGGTAGTTTTCCTTGGTTTTGTTGTTTCAGGACAAGGCGTGGAGGTTGATGATGAGAAAATCAAGGCTATACATGAATGGACGCCTCCACAGAACGTGAGCCAAGTGAGATGTACGGGTTCCAGTACGGCTGCCCCGTCTTGTGTGGATTAGCTCCGATTGTGGTTCTGCGGTCGTTCGGAGATCGAGTCGAAGTCTTCGCGGTTTCAGTGTCTCTCTCCACATCCCTTGGTCGCATCCGACCTTGGCCAGGTATAAAGTCTTTACCCTGCTGATTTTCAGCAAGTTATCCTTGATTCCAAAACCTACTGTCGTGAAGATCGGGCCCTTTTCACCGATCCAGTTCGACATATATCAGGTTACCCCCCTTAGCCGTGCATGCCACCGGGAACCGTCCACGTCAACGATGACCAAGCGACCACAACATATGACACGTGGACGACCGCCAACTCATCCTGGAGCACCGACACCTCATCCTGGGTCCACACAACACGAACCAAAGAACTAGAGGCCGGCCCAGGGGGTTCACAGAGCAGAGGCGGTGCAGGGGAGTGGGTCTGGGCCCTGTGGCCTGTTCGGCCGAACATAGGCGGTTCGGCCGAACCGCCCCCAACTGCCAACCGCCTCCCCTGAGCAAATCTTGAGCATCCAAGTGAAGAGGCGGTGGATCCTACGTTCGGCCGAACTGGCCGGGGCTCCCCCCTTGGTCCATGGCCATTACTGCACCTCCAACCCGCCATCAACTGCTATTTAACGAGATGCCCAGCTGCTCATTCAACACACACCAAGCCAAGGAGCTCATTTCCACTTTCATTCTAGTACAGTTAGGATAGTTTAGTTGGGAGTTAGAGTTGAGTCGAGCTGTGCCTCGGAGGTTCCGGAGTCGTCTTCAGAAGCTCTGGTAATAGAAATTGTATCTTTTACTTTTCCTTTTGTAAGACTTTGAGTTATCAATATAGTTATCTTTATCACTTGCCGCTTGTTGGCGGTCGTTACAACCCAAATCCGACCACCAATACTCGGGAATAAATGAGGTTATATGCAACATTCCATGTACTTAGGTTTTATTTCTAATAAAGTTCCACGAGTTTTGGTGAGTGTCATGTTTGCAGGTACAATATTCAGAAATACGTGCTATAGGGGTCAGAAATGATAAAAAGGCCGAACGACATGTTCGGCCGGTTATCCCCCTTAGCCGTACGGGCTAGCGGGAGCCGTCTACGTCATCCAATGACTGTGCAAGCCACGTAGGACGACCGCCAACTCAACTTGGGCCACTGCCACGTCACTCTGGGCCAGAACATGTCAAGACCAAGCATCAAAGAGGAAGCCCAGAAGGTCCACGGAGCAGAGGCGGTGCAGGGGGGCAGGCCCGGGCTCCAGGCCCAGTTCGGCCGAACCCAAGACTTCGGCCGAACCGCCCCCAAAGCTGCAACCGACCCCAGGGATGCACCAGAGCCACAGGATGCAGAGGCGGTGGGATGGACGGTTCGGCCGAACCGACCTGTTCGGCCGAACCGACCTCCTTCGGCCGGGAGATCAGGAAAGTAGAACCGACCCCCCTGGCTTGCTTGGCCGCTACCCTACCTCAACCGACCCTGGAGTGCTATAAATAGGACCCTGCCACTCACTTGTAACACAGACTCAAGCCAAGGAGCTCTTCCACTTCATTTCTAGTAGAGTTAGGATAGTTTAGTTGGGAGTTAGAGTCGAGTCAAGCTGTGCCTCGGAGGTTCCGGAGTCGCCTTCAGAAGCTCTGGTATTAGCTCTTGTATCTTTTACTTTATCTTTTGTATGACATTCGAGTTATCAATATAGTATCTACTTTATTCTACTTGTGTCTTATATAGTTGCTTCTACTTTAATCTAGTTGCTTCTATATTGTGTTTAGACTATAGTCAGTTCTAGTTCCTAGTGCTCTTAGTTCTTGCTTAAGTCTCTGTCTTGATTGGTTCTTCGATTCTGCTCACACTAGCGGTGACTTGTCATTGGGGTGTGAGTTCGAGTTGCTTGCTTCTGCTAGCGAAGTAAGTAGTTATTGATCTGTGTAGGAGTGGTTCCTAGACTTGTCAGTAACCTTAGTTTCTGCCCATCGCAACGGAGGTGGTAGCCGGGAGGTGGTGACAGCCCTTCCGGTCTTTGTAGCCCATCACGTTAGTTCCGGTGTCCTAGGACCCAAGATTCAGGGTAGTCGGCACCCCTTCTCATCCCTTTCTGTGTGTCGGATGCCCTGTAGTCCCCAATGAAGACAATAGACTTATTCCAGACCTACTAGTGCTGGCTCTTTAGCCACTGTATCTCTAACCTCTTGGCCTAGATAGATAGAGTCCCCAGGAATCCTTTATCTCTTCTCGTTATCCTCCCAACTATCTATACCTTCTCTCATCTATCCGAGTATCCCTTGAGCTGTGTGTCCGGTACCCACTCCTATCTAATACCGTTTATCCCCTGTCTTGTCTAGTCGTGTACCCTTCTCTGATAGTCTCGAATATCTGTTCACTAGTATTCTTGCCAAAGCTTCCCTGCGGAAATATAAATTACGATACCTCGGGATACTCCCAAGTGAAGTGCTACAGCGGTGATTCTGTGCGCTTGCAGAATATTTCTATATTTTACTAAGCCATAAGGAAAACCACTGAACACTCCTTGCATCCAGTACCAGGATTCCCAATTCTAATATTGGATCGTAAGAAGTGCCAACAAGCATTTCTGGCGCCGTTGCCGGGGAAGCATTTGGCTAGATTACTTTTGAACTTTTATCTTGAGCTATCTTAGTTGAGTACCGCTACTCAAGCGGGTTTACCCTTGCTCTGTTCGTTGGTCTTTATGGAACAGAGCAGTGCATGACTGGTTTCCAACTACCGTCAAACCTCTAAGAAAATCCGGAGTCACTTGTGAGGAAAGTACGACCCCGTGTTGTGCCTCCTCAGAAGCAACTCCTTCCGACGAACCCAGTCCTTCCCGTCATTGACCAGGCTACACCGAGGATGGCCAGCAAGACGATCCGTGAGTTCTCGGCTCCATCGAGCGAGAACGTACGTGTCCAAGCAAGGCAAAACAATGGTTTTATGCTAACCGCGAGGCTATAGACACTTGGGATAAATGCACTAGCGCGTTCTTGCTAAAATTCTTTCCGGTTGGGAAAACCAACGCTCTCCGGAACAAAATTGCTAGTTTCCAGCAGTTAAAAGATGAAACAGTCCCGGAGGCATGGGATCGCCTCCAGGACTATATTTCTGCTTGTCCTCACCATGGTATGCAGAGTTGGTTCATAATCCAAACTTTCTATCACGGGCTGAGAACCTCTGCCCGTGAGTACCTGAATGCTGCTGCTGGAGGCTAGTTCTTCTCTCTTGAGGAGAGTCGAGCGAAGGCCCGTACAAGCCACCGGGAGCCGTCCACGTCACCGATGACTAAGCGAACACGATGTACGACACGTGGACGACCGCCAACACACCGACACGTCATCCTGGGCCCACACAGCATGAAGTACAACACCAGAGGCCGGCCCAGGGAGTCCACCGAGCGAAGGCGGTGCAGGGAGGCGGTTCGGCCGAACACAGCTGGGGGTGGTTCGGCCGAACCCCCCAGTTCTCCCGAATCAAGCCCACCGCCTCACAACCGACCTTGGGAAGTGATCTTGACCGTAGAGGGCAGAGGCGGTGCAAAATGGGTGGTTCGGCCGAACTGGGCAGTTCGGCCGAACCGACCCCCTTCGGCCGAACGCGGGATCTTCGCCCGAAGATGCTGGAACCGCCCCTGAGCTTTCTTGGCCACCGCTCCACTTCAAACCGACCCTCCATGCTATAAATAGGATGCTCCAGCCCCTGCAACAACACACGACTCAAGAGGAGAAGAAGAATAGGCGTCGCTAGGTTCCGCCACTCATATCAGTAGAAATAGGGAGAGAGGAGAGGTGAGCGTCCCGGAGAGGAGCCGGAGTGTCGGCCCCTCTTCCCGCTGTACCTCTACGGATGCGACTTCACTTCGAGTAACATCCGGGGCATGTCTGGTAACTCTTGTATCTCTCTCTGATTAATTGAGCATTCAGTTCTTACTTTTATATGCTTGCTGGTTCTTCATTCAATGCTTAGTTGATTGGTATAACTGTATACTGGTTGCTTAGCCTGGGTGCTTATCTTACTATAGGAGATAAGTAGTTATTGACTAGTGTAGGAGTCTAAGTTTATATCTTTGCTCGAGGACGAGCAAAGAGCTAAGCTTGGGGGAGCTTGTTGGCGGTCGTTACAACCCAAATCCGACCACCAATAATCAGGAATAAATGAGGTTTTATGCAACATTCCATGTACTTAGGTTTTATTTCTAATAAAGTTCCACGAGTTTTGGTGAGTGACACCTGTGCAAGTACATCTACGAAAAATACACACTATTGGGGCCGAAAATGACCGAATCGGACGAACGACTCCGTTCGGCCGGTTACCCCCCTTAGCCGTACAAGACGCCGGGAGCCGTCCACAAGGTTTAGGGTAACTGGCACCCCTTCTCATCCCTCGATACCTTGGAATACTCCCGGGTGAAAGCTACATCGGTATCCGTCCGCTTGCGGATTTATCTGTAGGCCGTAAGGAGTGCCAACAAGCTTTCTGGCGCCGTTGCCGGGGAACGGTAGCTGTTCTGATTCCGAACTCAAGTTGTCCGTGTATCCCACCACCATCCACCATCCATATGGATCCCATTCTTACCTTACGCCAACACTCGGCTCCAAAGGGCGCTTGTTTGGAGCCACAACCATCATCACATCCCATATCCATACCCGGCTATGAGCTACGTCCCGGCTTCATAGCTATGGTTCGTGAGCAAACGTTCTCAGGAACGAATGCCGAGAGTCCATACGCGCATTTGCGCGAGTTTGAGCAACTCTGCTCGTGCCTGACTATTGCGGGCATGACACAAGAGACGCTCATATGGAAGCTATTCCCGTTCTCATTGACGGGAGGAGCGAAGAAATGGTACTCTCTGGCTGTCGGTACTACGGAAGGGAGTTGGGAGACCCTTAGAGAGAAATTCTGCCTAAATTTCTTCCCAGTCTCCAAGGTAGCCGGCCTCCGAGCGGAAATCATCAACTTTAAGCAATTAAAGGGAGAATCGTTAGGAGTTGCTTGGGCTCGTTTCCAGCAAATCTTAGCAGCCATACCAGACCTAGGCTTGTCGGAACCCATCATCCTCCAACACTTCAGCCTTGGCCTCTGTCCCGTAGCCGCTACTTTCCTGGATTCTGCTTCAGGAGGGTCGTTCCTTCATTTGGTTCGCAGTGCAGCGAGGATAGTCCTAGATCGTATCCTGGACGACACCCCCTACACTGGAGTCTATGACGAACTCCCTGATGAAGAAGAGAAGCAGCCTAAACCTGAAGAGCCTGTACACCAACAATCCAAATCTATCAGCTCTTCCAATTCATCGGAACCCGACGCTCAATTCGAACCACAACCTTACTCTAGCCTGGACTACTATCCTCCACTCTACACCACTCCCTACGATTCTGATGATGGTCTATTCGATGACATCGACTTTGCCATACGTCTCCCACGTGGACAATGTGTAGAGCAAAAGGATCCACCACCCGACAAGGAAGCACTAGAATATCAAAGAGAGTACTTAGGTCGTCTCTCTGCCATCAAGAGTCGGGAATGGCTAGACGAGGCGGAAGCCTCGACCGAGGTCGTTAAAATGCCCAAGAGAATCCGAACAATCTTTTGTGAAGTTATGGGCATGGACAAAGAAATCGGGTATGACCCGAGCCTCGGAATCAACATAATCTCTAGCTCTTTGGTGCGAGCTCAACTCCCCGATGAACCATGGTCCTCATCTCAGAAATATCTAAGGTTCACATTTTGAAGGGTCCTCGACTGTTTAGGGATCTTGCGGGTCATACCCGTTAAGATTAACGACCCTGAACTCTTTCTAGATTGTTTTGGTGAGTGTCGCTTGTGCGATTCCACACATTCCATCTTTATTGATAGGCCAATCATGAAAATCCTAGAGAAATCACCAATAATCCAGCTAGAGCTTAGGATCGGAGAAGAACTAGTTCCAGTCTCGTATTCTTATTCCTTGAACACACCTATACAGGCGGAGCCCGATCCTGATCCTAAAGAGGAGGTCATGTCAACATCCTTGATAGACTTAGAGCAACCTTTCCTAGAAGAAGATGCCCAATTCCTTATGGAGGAAGAAGACATTCATCCTCCAATCGAGCCTAAGCCTCTTCCCTCTGGATTGAAGTGTGCTTCCCTCTTTAAGGATGAACACACTACAGTGACCATCAGTGACCAGCTCTCTGACATTGAAACCCAACAGACTTTCACGGTCCTGGAGGAAGATCGGTCAGTCTTTGGACACTCAATCCAAGACTTCAAAGGGATTACTCCTAACCTCCATACTCATCATATCCCTATCCCATCTTACCTTGGGGTCGCTAGGAAAGTGTCACGGAGATTCGTCTTTGATCGGGGAAAGACTAGATTCAAAGCCAGAAGCCAAGCCCTACCGAGCCGCAGCAACTAGGCACGCTAAGCAAATGTCCAACGAAAACATCTTCCCTTGCTTTGGCGTCCTTGGGCTAGTCATAAGGGCTCCCATCTCATTGACTCCATCTCCCGGAAATATCTAAGCTTGGGGGAGCCGTATTCTCTACACCACTCCCTCACCCTCAAACTAGTGGTCAAGCAGAACATCCAGCGTGAAGAACAAGAACACTCTGCAAAGACCGTCAAGGAGATGTGTAGGCACTAATGCAATCTGGGCGTACTAGACCACTCTAGTTTGGGCAAACTAGGACAATTCGGCCAAACCATGTTGGCTCGACCGAAGGACCCCTCTTGTGCAGCAGCGGCAGCCTTGATCCTATCTCTATCCCATCTTGTCTCGAAGTCGCTAGGAAATGTTGGGAAAGCTGCTTGTCGATCTCAAGTCAGAAACCATCCTCCCTCACTTTCCCGAACACGACCAAGTGTTCACATTTCCCAGCCGCCATGACCACCCAATCCTTATCCAAAGACCTTTCCTCACCCAGGGGTTCCCTCTCCAATAGTATCACGAGCAAAACTGTCAAAACCCCTAAAGCCTTCTGATTGAACATCCCGAGGAGGAGGAAGAAGAGGAGCCCATGGATGAAGAGCCTGAATGGAGATCTGGTGCAAACACACAAGAAATTTAACAATCTCGGTGAGAAGGTCACCGAAGGCGAGCCTTGGCAGACGGACAAGGATCAACGTCCTCTGCCAAGCACTCACCAAATTCAAGAGGCTCGCCAAAGCCACATGACATCTAGGCCTTTACGATCCATCTATAGAGTAGATGTCGTGTGGTTGTATCTTTTAGAGCACCATTAGTTTCAAATTCAATTTCCCTTTGATTAAATCATTGTTTAGGAGGTGCTCTCTTTATTTCCCTTCCAATATTTTGTTTCCAACCTTAGCTTGATGAATAAATAAAATCAGTGTTGAATGCAGAAAGAATAAAATTGTTGCTCCGGTTGGTGCATTTGAGCCAACCGGAGATTGCCCTGTTTAACAAAAAGATACATGAGTACAGGCATGACATAGTGGAGGAAAGGACGAGAACGAGCAGGCCGACCCGCTGACTCAGTACCTTTCAAGGTTGAATCCCTACCAGTGAAGAGTCCAAGCTTGGGGGAGGACCCCCGTCAGGTATGTTCCGAATTACTCAGCACCTTGGTCATTCAATTGAAAAATATTTCCCTTAACTCCCAACCATGCATGGAATGAAACATATGCCTCTCACTTTGGAAATGATGAATAGTTGCTCTGTCATTAATTTTGCTAGTACTTTGTTGCAACTAGTTGCTTGACTATGCTTGAGTTATTTGGCATGAGTAGAAATGAACCTGAAAACCTTGTGGGAGCATATGCCTTATTCCAAGTCTAGGTTGTTGTGGGAATTGATATAGTGAGACTTTGGTTGAATTCTATTTCTGCTCTTAGTATGGTGAAAATCTCGGATGTTTATGCTTTCAAAAAAATAACACAAAGTTCCTCATTGGTCATAATACCTACCAGAGCCATATGATAGGATTAGTTCTAAACTTTCTACCATATGCTGCTTGTCATCTTAGTGAGCCTTGTCAAACTGTTGTAACCTTTGAGGGATCTTTCATGCTTTCAAGATCGAGATTCACAAACACTCCACCTCTCACTTGCAATTCCTACTTGGGAGTTAGCAAAACCATACCATCATCCATTCCATAAATAAAATTTCATGTTCTTTGATTCCCTCTCCAAATATCTTTAAAGTAGAGGCATGGGCTATGCAAAAAAAAAGGCATGCCAAGTGGCATGGCAAAAATATGAGAAAAAAAAGGAAAAGCATGTCAAAAGACATGGCAAAAATATGAGAAAAAGAAAAGCATGCCAAAAGGCATGACAAAATATGAATAAAAGATAGCCCATGCTCTCGAAAAAAAATAAATCAAGGAGAGGAAGAATCGTTCCATGAAGTTCCACCATATTCCACACCGCATATTCCACACACTTGCACTTCTCGATCTAAGAGTGTGATTTGATTCTCCTAAGGTCCGGTCCGATGACTAAGCGAACATGATGTACGACACGTGGACGACCGCCAACACACCGACACATCATCCCGGGCCCACACAGCAAGAAGTACAACACCAGAGGCCGGCCCAGGGAGTCCACCGAGCGAAGGCGGTGCAGGGAGGCGGTTCGGCCGAACACGGTGAGCGATTGAGTGAGCCAATGAGGAACTACCTTTCTTTTCACAAAAGGGTGAAAACTCCGAGATAGGATCCTGAAAAGAGTAGAGTGGAATAAAGCTAAGTTAAACTGTTCATTCTTTCAACCGCCCAAGATAAGGAGATTGCTATAAGCCCCATAGGTAATGCTGGAACCGCCCCTGAGCTTTCTTGGCCACTACTCCACTTCAAACCGACCCTCCATGCTATAAATAGGACGCTCCAGCCCATGCAACAACACACAACTCAAGAGGAGAAGAAGAGTAGGCGTCGCTAGGTTCCGCCACTCATATCAGTAGAAATAGGGAGAGAGGAGAGGTGAGCGTCCCGGAGAGGAGCCGGAGTGTCGGCCCCTCTTCCCGCTGTACCTCTATGGATGCGGCTCCACTTCGAGTGACATTCGGGTCATGTTTGGTAACTCTTGTATCTCTCCCTGATTAATTGAGCATTCAGTTCTTGCTTACTTTACTTGCATCGTTCTACGTTCAGTGCTTAGTTGATTGGTATAACTGTATACTGGTTGCTTAGCCTGGGTGCTTATCTTACTATAGGAGATAAGTAGTTATTGACTAGTGTAGGAGTGGTTCCTAGACTTGCCAGTAACCTTAGAATCCGACTGTCGCAACGGAGGTGGTAGCCGTAAGGTGGTGACAACCCTTTCGGTCTTCGTAGTCCATCACGTTAGTTCCGGTGTCCTAAGACCCAAGGTTCAGGGTAACCGGCACCCCTTCTCATCCCTTTCTGTGTGTCGGAGGCTCTGTAGTCCCGAAGCAAGTATCTATCTGTATCTTCTGCTCTGCTCAGTCAATCGGTAGAATACCCAACTAACTTATTTGCTTAAGAATATGAGCAGGGTTTTATTCTTATGGTTATTTGTAAGACACATGCATTAATGAGAATAAAAGCTCTCTTATGGTATTTGATGACATAAAAGCAAGCAAGTGGATGTGATCCCATGACACTAAAATAGACAATGACAAGTCAATAAGAATGACAAATGAGACAAGGACTTATGCATATTGGTTGGTCTCATCTAGAGAAAGCTTGTCAAAGGATATTGGGATAATTTATTTGAAGAAATTGGGATTCCTTTGGACTTGGTCCTAAGCTATGGTTTGAGTAAACATGAGACATAATCTTATAGTTAGCAAGTGGTCTCATATGGATTAAAGCTTATGGACAAGTCATATGGTATCAACGGCATAGAAGGTCACATTGGATATATCTCGGGTTTAATTGAAGACATAAAATTCAAAGTGGTATTCATGGTGATGCAAAGCAAGCCTAACTTAAAGTGGCAAGATAGAATGAAAGAGGTCAGGCTAGATAGCCGTGTCCAGGTACCAAGCAAAGAGAAGGGCAAGTTGGTCTTGTAGCAGAGGAACTTTTCTAGGGTGAAGACTAGTATCGTGGTTTGGTCTCTAAACATTAATAGAGCCTTATCTAGTGAAGCAATGCAATGCATCTAATCATTATTGAATCAAGTA
>OAMR01000499.1:173656-186524 GCA_900205405.1 Echinochloa crus-galli | reverse complement strand
AGCTGCCAAGGTAGCTTGTAGGCCAATGCCCCTATCCTGCGGAGTATCTTATAGGGTTCCCTAGCTGCACTACTCCTCCCAAACCACCCACAACTCACGCCAAGAGGATCAATCACAACCATACCAACACATGCAAGCATAGCATTTAATATTCAGTGGATAATAGGATAGCAAGGTAACAGGATAATAACAAAGGCAGTGCAGGTTCATCATGCGATTAAAGTAAAGCGCTAGCATTCTAATAGCATGTCTAATAGGTATTTCAGAGATTGGTCGGGCCTGAACCTGGGACTTGCTCTTCCAATTCGTAGAGGTAGTTGGTGTAGTAGGTGCCCTCCTCTGGACTCTCCGGACCTCCTAGGATTGCGATACATAAAATAAGACGCGGCTACTAGCAAAGAAACACCAAAACAGCAAGAAAAGAAGACCCAAGGAACACCAAACTCTACACTAACGCGTAGGTCATGATTTTAGAAAAATATAGAAACTGGTTTCATATTTTTCCGAGCTACGGTTGATTTATTATTAATTGTTATAATTAATTCAAGTTATATTTGTATTTGTAAAACCGAGGTGGAACCTAATCACATTTTATTTATAATGTGGCAGCACCAGAGCGTCCCACGTCATCACTGCTGACGTCAGCATGATGTCATCAGTGGGGCCGGCTTTGCTGACGTCATCGTGGGCCCGGATGATGTCAGCGTTGACTTGGTCAACGTTGACCAGTCAACGGTCAATGGTCAGCGGGTCAGCGGGGTCAGATGGGCCCACATGTCAGCCTAAGTCAATCGATGACAGGTGGGGCCACGATGTCAGCGCTGAAAAAAAGGAAAAGGAAAAAGGGTTAACGGGCTGGACTTGGGCCAAAAGCGGTTGGGCCGAGAGTTCAGGGGTGTTTTCTGGACTTGAGTGCGGGACTTTCGGCCCACGAAAGCAAGGCTGTTGGATCCGGTGTGGTGGACTGGGTCCACGGTGCGCCGTGAGGGTGGTCCATGGTGCGCCAGGTCTACGGGATCGGATGCGGCTCAGCTGGGATCTTCTGCGGCTCGGCCGGCTGGGCTTGGTGTGGGCTGCGGTGTGGCTTGGCTAGCGCGACACGGGAGCACGGCGGCGCGCTCTAGCGCGCGGCGCCGGCGGCAACAACGACAGCGGTTAGGGTCAAGGGAAGGTCGGCGAGGCTCGGTTGCACGAGGCACAGGTTCGGCTTGGGTTCGCGGAACAGGACGGCAAGGCCAGGGAACTTCTCGGCCGGTGAGGTGGGCTCCCGGCATGAGCGCATGGCGCCACGGCGGCGGCGACATGGCGGCCGGCGGCGATGGCTCTGACCACGAAGGCGCGGCCAAGGATTTGATTGGGAGAGAAGGATGGGATCAAGCGGGTGCGAGGCCTGCCTCACCCCGATTCTGGGCTCGCGCGCACGCAGATAGAGCTTGGAGCTCGTCCGCGACGCGGCCATGGTGTTCGCACACTCCGAGCAGCCTCGGTGCGCAGCGGCATGGCGGCCGGGTTTAGCAAGGCGGCGACGGCGGGCTGCGATGCGGATCAGCGGCGCGACGGGGACCTGCACGGGTTCATCGGCACGAAGGCCGGGGCAGAGGCTAGAACGGCGGCGGCGCAACGGCAACGGAGGGAAGGGGAAAAACAGGGGAGACAACGGGGTGCGGCGGTGCGGTGGCTCACCGAGGAATCGCGGTCGTGCGCTGCAGCTTGGTGACGACGTGCGGTTCGACGGTGGTTCGTCAGCGCCCCAGGTCCGGCTCCTCCTTGAGCTCCGCGCCGGCGACGTCTTCTCGATCGGCGGCTCCAACTTCGTCGGCGTCGCGGCGGCAGGGTGCGGCTCCGCTCCGGCTCCTCTCCTCCCTCTCCTCTCCTCCAATTGGCTCTCCCTCTCTTCCTCTTCCTCGGTTCGCAACGAAGGAATCCCCAAAAGGGGCGGCGGCTTGATCAGGGAGGTGCGGCGCTGTGGGGGTTATAAAGGACGGCGCTGCTAGGGTTCCGCGGGCATGGATGGCGGAAGATGGTGGCCGCGACGCATCAGGACGGGCCGCGGCGTGCTGCGCTGGAATTGGCCGAGGCGATCTGAGCTGGGCACCGGGCGTGGGGGAGAAGAAAGAAAGAAAGAAGAAGAACAGTGGGGGGTGTGGGTCCCACACGCCAGCGGCGGTGAAGGGGTATGAGGGGGGGTGCGGCTGCTGCTTGGGCCGATGTTGGGCCGAAAAACTGGCGGATTGGGTTGGTTCGGGAACTGGGAGAGGAGTTCAAGGGGGAAAAGTAGACTTCTGGAGGTTTAGAAGAGTTTGCAGGCTGGGCCAAGGTAAGTTAGTGGGCTGGGTTAGCGATTAGGTTAGTTTAGGCCCACGAGGGAAATAGGGGTTAGAAAATTAGTTTGGTTAATGGTTTGAATTCAAATCTAAGATTTGAATTCAAGTCCAAACAAAGAACCAAGAAGCCCCAACAAAAACCAAATCACATCTAATTTAATCCTTAGCACTTCAACTTGGATTTTAGTTTGAATTTAAGTTCACCTAGGATCATAGGGGGCAAATTGGAAGACAACCTTATATGTTTGTTGGCATGCACACAATTCACCACAAAATTTTTGAAATCCCGGATTTTTGCACTCAACAATTTCTTGCGAATTTTCGGAATGTTACAAATGGCGTCCGGAGCACGGGCACGAATGCCAAGCAAGGCGCGACGTGTGGAGCTCACGGGGCTCCCAACACGGGACTAGGTCTAACGAGACCTAGCCGACGGGGCTACCGTCCTCGGTGGATCACAAACCATGCCTAGCACCTTGTTCCCATAGCGCCGTTGGCCCCATCGATAACCACTGACAAGCTAGAGAGTCAAGGCTGAACATCAGAGGCCAGCAGGATTGCTCCAGCCTTTGAAGATACCTGAATGGAAATGGGAGGAAGTTGGTATGGACTTTATCACTGGTCTGCCTCGCACTCAGAGAGGATTTGACTCCATTTGGGTGATAGTGGACCGCTTGACCAAGGTGGCACACTTTCTACCAGTGAAGACCACTTATACAGGCGCCCGATTGGCAGAGCTGTACATGGAGAGGATTGTATGCTTGCATGGAGTACCAAAGCGGATAGTGTCTGATCGGGGCACTCAGTTCACATCGCACTTCTGGAAAAGGTTGCATGAGTCGATGGACACAAAGTTGCATTTCAGCTCAGCTTACCATCCGCAGACAGATGGGCAGACAGAACGGACGAATCAGATATTGGAGGATATGCTGAGAGCTTGCGCTTTACAATATGGTGCCAGTTGGGACAAGAGTTTGCCGTACGCGGAATTCTCGTACAACAATAGTTACCAGAAGAGTCTGCAGATGTCACCATTTGAGGCTCTGTATGGCAGAAAGTGCAGAACACCATTGTTCTGGAGTCAGACTGGGGAGAGTCAGGTTTTTGGGCCTGACATACTCAAAAGGGCAGAGGAACAAGTGCAAGTGATCAGACAGAATTTGCAGAGGGCACAGTCTAGACAGAAGAGCTATGCTGATGTCAGAAGGAGGGATCTCAACTTCAAAGTTGATGACTTTGTGTATCATGCACCGGCATACTTCATGTATTTGATGAACAGTGTGTTCATGGACTATCTTGACAAGTTCGTGGTAGTGTTCATTGACGACATTCTAGTTTTCTCCAAGGATGAGGAAGAGCATGAAGAACATCTGAGGTTGGTGATGCAGAGACTTCGTGAGCATCAGTTGTATGCCAAACTGAGCAAGTGTGAGTTTTGGTTGAAGGAAGTAGCATTCTTGGGACACGTATTGTCCAATGGTGGTTGATTATTTATTATCATGTTCATGTTTAATGTAGGTTAAATAATTAATTTCTGGAAATTAAAATCAAATATAAGGCATAGAAACATTTTTGTTGCATTCATGCTGCTGCATTTGTTTTTGTATTGCTTGTGGTTCAAACGAGAATTTAAATCTAATTTAAATTCGCATTTGAACCGCTTTGTTTTGAGCTCTAGATTCCAAGCCCAGAGTTCACTTTTGGTCCCTGAACTAATTTCCCTAGACCACTTCTTCCCCCTCCTCTTTCTTCTTTTCCTGTGGCCCACATCCTCCAGCGTGGCCCAGATCCGTGCCTTGGCCCACTTCACTCCTCTCCAACCAGAGTCTCCCCGGTCCATCTTTCCTCGCGGCCCACCGCTGGCCCTCGGCCTGCTCCCTCTCCCTCTGGCCCAGCATCACCGCCTCCGCTCCAGCCCACTCCGCGAACAGCCCCAGCGGCCCAGCAGCCCGCCCAGCCAATCCAGCACGCCCCGCTCCACTTTTGGCCCAGGAGCCAGCCCAACTTGGTGCCCCCTCCTCCGCTCACTGCCAGGCGGGCCCCGCATGCACAGTAGCATCGTCTACCTCGGGCCAGAGCCCAAGCCGAGCTCGGCGCAGCGCCGCCACCCCGGCCCAGGGCCCGAGCCGCCTCCGCACCTCTGTGGGCCCTACCGAAGCTTCGGCGAAGCTTCCTCCGCCCCTCCTTCCATCCTCGCCGCACCCCATGGATGGAAGGCCATCCCCTCCATTTGGAATGGAACGCCGCCGCCGCCTCTCCCCGGCGTGCGCCCCACGCATCGCCCCGACGCCCTAGGGTCTCTCCCTGGGCTATAAAAGCCACCTCCGAGCGACCCCAACCTCACCAATCCCTCGCCTCGAACCTCCCAAGTCACTGCGCCGTTTCCCCCTCGCCATTAACGCCGCCGCCCGAGCTCCGCCGGTCGCCGTCGTTACCTCGCTCTAGTGCCTCTCCGACCCGGCCGTTCCTCGGAGCTGCTTCACCACTCAACGAGGAACACGCCGAGCCGCAGCACTACCTCTCCCGCACCCCGGAACGCCTTCGCCCACGAACCCCGACGCCCGCCGTCCGCCCGTCGCCGTCGGGCACACCATGTCACCGCCCCTTCCTCCACTTGTTCCACTCAGGTAAACTTGACTCGACCCCCTGATCATCTTGCACCCAAGCGCGCCCCAAACCGAGCCCCCACCGAGCACTCCCCGACCTCGTCGGAGCTTCGCTCCGCCTCTCACCACCGCACGGCACCACCACTGCCCAATCGACGGCGAGAACCACCCAAGTGAACTCGCCGTCTCGCCCTGAGTCCGTAGAGCCCACTCTCATCGCTAGCCGATGCCCAGAGCGCCGGAACGGCCTCACTCCGGCGATCCGCCGCCGCGGCTCGGAGCGGCGCCGCCGCAGACTCATCCCCTCCGGCGACCCCCTCCCCAGATTGAACCCACACCATCCGATCTGCATCCGACGGCTCTGACCAAGGTCAACCGAGCCGCGTACCGGTCAGCGCTGGTCAGCGATGGCTTATTTGCTAAAGAGGCCCCCACTTTTCCCAAAATCAACCCGCCGTCCAAGACAGTTCAAAAGTATTTACCTTTAGGTCCTGTTTTCTTCGTCTTAGCCCTTGAGTTTTCAAGTAATCCAACACGCCATCCAGCCCTGCCATTTTAGCACGTTAGCCCTTCGGTTTATATGCATAATTACGTATAGGTCCTCGGTTTCTCGCAGATAGGTCCCTGGATCTTAAAAACTCCTTAACTTTCTCGTTTTAGCTCCGATTAGAGTGATTTTCGCGCTCATGTGTTCGTAGCGAAGCGTAGAATAGATCTAAAACCCTTTTTTGTACTGTTTTTACTGTTTGGTGTACTGTTTCTAATAGAATACTTTTGTTTGCATGTATTGGCTTGTGGATGCTTGTGTGTGGTGATCGAGTCCAGACGGTGAGCCGTATCCGTTGGAGTTCAAGCACGAGGAGGACTTTCAGGAGCTAGACTTGCAGCAGCAGTAACAACAGCCGTGCTCCGAGGAAGGCAAGTACATAGCACGGACAATCCTTGCTACCCATCACACCCTTTAATCACATTGCCATTACATTTGCATGTGTCTAATAATGCTTACCATTAAGGTTGTACCTAGAATTTATTACCCTTGTCCTTGTTACCCTATGGGTTATTGCATATGGGTAGTATTTTGCTAGGCGCTACAACAATTACTTGCTTAAATGTTAATATTGACTAATGGTTCACTTAAATAAATGTAAAACTTGCTTTTTAGCAACTTGGATCAGGGAAGCTGGGGTTTGTGTGTTTTGCCTGACCCCAGTAACTCTCCCTAAGGACTGGTTCGTAAAAGCGGCAACCTGGGAGCCTGTCGCCGCCGCCGGAACTAAATGGGCTCTGGTCTTGGTTGAGTAGCTTGTACGTCTCTAGCTTGTCAGTGGTTACCGAGGGGCCAACGGCGTTGGCGGAGGTACGGCGCGAGGTGATTTCCGATTCCACCGAGGACGGTAGCCCCGTCGGCTGGGTCTCGTTAGACCAAGTCCCGTGTTGGGAGCCTCCGTTAAGGGGGTTCCGCACGTTGCGCTTTTACTTTTCCTGTTGGCCTTCGTGCCGCGCATTGGACGCCATCGACCCCCTCATGTTGCTACATGGGCGTACGTCGATCTCGGTGCCTAAGTTCTCATCACCGTATATTACTCCAGCGGCGAATGGCTTACACTATACAATTGGGTTACAACTGGAGTCCATTCACTTGTAGTAAATTGGATGAAGTTAAAATGAACCAACTAAAAATGCTAATGCAGTCAAACCGAGTCAAACCTTTTTGGCCTCATACCCCGTGTGTTAACACCAAAAATTGGCACCAAGAAGAGGCTGACGTGTGGGCCGGATTTAATAAATAATACCATTCGGCAGCAAAGATTTTTCTTCAAAGCATTCGGCAAAGACGTTCTGCGGTCGGGAACCCATCGTCGTTCGGCAAGGGGACTGTTCCACAGATAAAAACGGAAGCATTCGGGAACGTGTGATGACGTGGATTAAATATAAGGAAAAGGCTGATTTGATGATGGGTATGAGATGAATATGGCGCTTCGATGTTTATCTTTGGAAATAAATATTGTAATCGTAATCGATTAGGAGTCGTGTCAAAACCTGGGTATAAATATAGACCCATGGTGATTGTAATAGGGAGAGAGAGGCTCGAACTCTCGACCCTGTCTCTTATACACATCTAGATGTGTATAAGAGACAGATGCGGTAGATGCAGGTTTTTGGGTCGTTTTAGAACTAATCATCCGGTGGATTAGAGCTCGAAATTGACCTGATAGATCTATCATCGTTGACAAAGTTTGTTCCTTCTTCATGGAACCCGATTTAGCTATTTAGCTGTATTCGGCAGTCCCTTCACGAGTGAAACATGTTCGTGACTTTGTTTTAAACAATGAATGCTTTTAGCCTTCCATGTTTAGAGTATATCATGTGGTAGATTGATCTATTCTTGGTTGGTGGTGTGATTTTAAACAAGTTGTATCATGCGGTGGATTAACTTGTTTGTTGTTATACTTGACGGGTTCGAAAGTACCTAGACATGCGGTAGACTAGTGCTTTTAAAACTATGCATTCTTGTTTATTAGAGATTTACGATCGTGCTTTCACATTTATCATGCTTTATGCCCGTTAACCGGTTGTATTTAAAGTATTGTAACGATCATCGTAGTGAAGATTATTCAATTAAATACCGATCTTTCATCATGGTGACATCATGCGGTCGGCAGTGTACTTCTTGCATGCTTTGCCGATTATGTAATGCATGCTTAAATTGCTGACAGATAGCTTGTTTATAGCTATATGTCGACCAAAAATTGGCTTTGTAAGCCGTAGAGATGGAACTGTCTGGTATCAGCCAGCACGTTCCAGGTTTTCATCTAAACATTTTCTTCCTTTGTCAGTTTTAGGGAAAATTGACTGGCACGTATGGCACGCTTCCGGATTCGAAAGCCCGGGCCACGTTTGAAGCCAGCTTTGTTCGGCTTGCTGTGTGCTTGGCGTGAACTGCAGATTTTGCGTCAACACACTTTTTGGCACGCCCGGTGGGACACACAAGCTTTGAAGATGCCTGAATTAAAGGATATTTTGGAAATTACTCTTGAAGAATTGTCTGAGGAACATCAACAAATGGTGAAGACTGCTGCAGATCAGTTCATTAAGAAGTGTTTGCTGTCTTTTGCTAAGAATAGGAGTGGTGCACCGTTTCTCAAGTCAGATCTGCCAAGAGTTCTACTGCCTGGACAATCTGATCTTACTGAAGATGAAGAAAGGAAGAAGTTCTATGTCCTGTTATACAAGGCTCTGGGGGCTCTGGGGAAATGATGACCAATCACAATGCTGCATTTTTGAACAGCTTTCGGCACATAATGGTCAACATCTTTGGTCAGCATGTGGATAAGCCTTTCGAGCAAGCACATGGGCAACTTGGTGGCCCGACATACTTCAATGTTCAAACATCAGCTCAGAAACCTCATGGTAAAGGAACTGTTGAAGAAACTGGAACTTCTGGTTCTAAGGGTGCGAATGGCCAATCAATTCAACAAGATCCTCAGCATGCAATGCTGAAAACTCGCACATATGGTGATGTGGCATTCGGCACTACGGGAAATCCACCTGCTTCTGCCTACAAAATATCTCCTCTAAACAACAGGCTACAGAGGGATATGTATGGAAATGGATATTCAGAGTTCATCGATTATAATGCTATTGATGCTCTCCCTAATCCTGGATATGTTAGTGCGACAGGGATGCCCGTTGGGAGGCCAGGAAATCAAGATGCCAATGTTGATCTCATGGTGCAAAAAATGACCGCTGTAGCTGGGATGCTGCCTGCAATTCGTGAAAAGCTGTTCGGGATGGAGTTTGAAGATCTGGGTCAGTTGTCACACAGATTGGCGTTGATGAGTAACCAAGCGTATGGTTTCAAGAAGGATGCCAGATTTGCCAAACACAATGATGTAGCTGACATTTACAATCAATTCCTTGAAAGAGCAGATCAAATAGATGAGTATGAGGATAACGAGGAAGTGGCTGCAGCAGAGATAGTGTGGGGCAAAGAGCCAGTTACGGTAAACCAGAAGTGGATCAAGCAGACTAAGGGCACATATGATTTCGATGTGACTAAGGCAGATAAACTGTTTGATTTCCTTGTGAAGGAAGGCCGGATCAAGCTGCCAGAGGGGCATTCTATGCTTCGGCCTGATGGTGTAAGAGATAAGAAGTATTGTGGATTCCATGATAGAAACTCTCATTCCATCAATGAGTGCAGAGTCTTTAGAGTGAGGATTCACAAAGCTATCCAGGAGGGGCATCTGAAATTTGACAATAAGATGAAACTAGACAGTAACCCGTTCCCTCAGAACATGATTGGTTTCTCAGTTAATATGGTGAACGCTGTCGAACCTGAAGAGAAAGGAAAGATGAAAGTTTTGACTTCAAAGAAAGCAAGACCGGATGGCTCGGTTGATCCCACTCGACAAATCACGATTGAACAGATTCACAAAAAAGAGTCTCGTTTCCCGAATGGTCGATTTGAAATTGGAAAATCCTCTAAACCTAGAGTCACTTCGCGTATTCTTCTCAATAAATGGCAGCGACAGCAAGAAAAGGAACGCTACCAGAGGCGCAAGAATGAAGAGGAAGAAAGAAGATTTGAAGAAGAAAGGTATAGAGAAGAACAAGAGGAATATATACGAGAACAAGAGCGTGCACATTGGGGATGTGCCTTCTTCAGACATTGTTGGAACGAGGGTTTAAAGCTTCCCACATGGAATAATTGTCCTGAATGCAATGATAGATATGATGAATATAGGCAAGATACTGCCAATCGCCGGTCCGTCCATGAAAGAATTGGAAGTGTTTGCTGTCTTTTGCTAAGAATAGGAGTGGTGCGCCGTTTCTCAAGTCGATGATCGACCGAGGAAGAGGTATGCTGATCACAGATGGATGGATCATGAAGAGGAAGGAGAAGATCATGGATATGTTTGGCAAAAAGGACAGTGGTGCCCACCTGGTTTAAGAAGGAGCCAAAAGAGAAGAGTACAGCGCCTAAGAAATCAAGAATTGAAACAGGCAGGAACTAGGATGAGATCAATATGGCGCCCAAAAGACAGACCTGATGAACCTGGTCATTCGGCTCCTACATGCATGGTATGTTTTTTGCCGAATGAATTCATGGCTCCATCTAATCAAATTGTACAGGAAGAAATATTGTCAGAGATAGATGAAGCCGAGCAATTTGGGTTAATGGCACAATTGATGCTAAATAAGCAAGCTATTTTTGAGAAGCCAGTCAAGAATCGACACATGAAACCACTATACTTGAGAGGATTTGTCAATGGAAAGCCATTAACTAAGATGTTTGTTGATGGTGGAGCTGCTGTTAATGTGATGCCATACACTACATTCAGAAAGCTTCGCATGGGCCCTGGAGATTTGTCACCAACAAGCATAGTTCTGAACGATTTTGCTGGAAATCCTTCAGACACTAAAGGATGTGTACATGTGGATTTGATGATTGGATCTAAAATACTGCTTACAACTTTCTTTGTTATTGAAGGCAAAGGGGCATATAGTTTGTTGTTTGGAAGGGATTGGATCCATGCAAATTGCTGTATTCCATCTACTATGCATCAACAGCTTATTCAGTGGATAGATGATGAAGTGGAAATCGTCCAAGCAGATGATTCGATAAGCGTGGCAAATGTAGAACCAGCCTTCTGGGAATATCAGGGCATAGATTGTTTCTCAGGCAAAGACTGGGAGAAGGTCCTGTTGAACCAATTAGCAGTGATCAACAGCCGATCAAAGCAGTCGGCTCTCATAGTAATTTTTGATGGAAAATCCAATTGATGGAACTGATGGGAAGTTAGGACGTGGATTTGTGTCGGCCGATAAATTGGAAGAAGTAGACATCGGAGATGGTTTCAAACCAAGGCTGACGTTCATCAGTGCTAACTTGGATTCAGTTTTCAAAGAAAAGTTGATTAAGTTATTAAAGAAATACAAAGACTGCTTTGCTTGGGATTATTCGGAGATGCCTGGTTTGGACCGTTCTATTGTTGAGCATCGGTTGCCGATCAAGCCTGGTTATAAACCTTACAAACAACCACCCCGAAAAATATACAAGGAAGAAGTGTTGGCCGATGTGAAAAAAGAGATTGAAAGATTAATAGAAGCAAATTTCATTCGGCCATGCAGATATGCAGAGTGGATCTCTAATATTGCTCCTGTCTATAAAAAAAAATGGAAAAATGAGAGTTTGCATAGATTTTAGAGATCTGAACAGGGCTACACCCATGGATGGATATCCAATGCCTATTGCTGACTCATTAGTTGATGCTGCTGCTGGATATAAAGTACTCAGTTTCATGGATGGTAATGCAGGATACAATTAGATTTTTATGGCATTAGAGGATATAGTAAAGACAGCTTTCAGATGTCCTGGACATATAGGGTTGTTTGAGTGGATTGTCATGACGTTTGGATTAAAGAATGCTGGTGCAACTTATCAGAGAGCCATGAATTATATTTTTCATGAGTTAATCGGCAAGATTGTGGAGATATATATTGATGATGTTGTGATTAAGTAACGTTGTGATCAAGTCATTGGATCATGAATCGCATTTGACTGACATAAGGAAAACTCTAGAATGCACTAGGAAACATGGGCTTAAGATGAACCCAAACAAATGCGCTTTCGGAGTTTCAGCCGGAGAATTTCTGGGATTTCTAGTACATGAAGGAGGGGTAGGAGTTGGTAAGAAAAGTATGAAGGCCATTGATGAAATTATTCCTCCAACCAATCTTAAAGAATTGCAATCATTACTTGGCAAGATCAATTTTGTAAGAAGATTCATATCAAATTTGTCACAGAAGGTGTTACCCTTTTCTTCACTACTGAAAGTCAAAAAAGATCAAAAGTTTGTATGGGGTCCTGCAATTCGTGAAAAGTTATTCGGGATGGAGTTTGAAGATCTGGGTCAGTTGTCAAAGAAGTTGACATTGATGAGTAACCAAGCATATGGCAAGTTGTACGTTTCGGCCGATGCCCAAACTATATGATTGGCCCTCATACAAGAATTTGAGGGAAAGGAAAGAGTAGTTGTATACCTTAGCCAAAAATTGCTTGATCCCAAAACAAGGTATTCAGCTACAGAGAAGCTTTGCTTATGTGTTTATTACTCCTGTACAAAGTTTCGGCACTATTTGTTAAAGGCCAAATGCGTTGTATATTCAAAATTTGATGTGATTAAACACATGTTATCTATGCCAATTTTAAATGGAAGGATTGGCAAATGGATTTTAGCCTTGTCTGAATTTGAACCGAGGTTTGAGTCGGCAAAAGCTATTAAGGGACAAATTATTGCTGACTTTATTACTGAACATCGTGATTCATCAATTAATTTGCTTGAAATTACCCCTTGGGTGTTATTCTTTGATGGATCTTCATGTAATAAAGGTGGTGGAGCAGGTATGTTATTAGTTTCACCCAAAGGTGAAGTATTTGAATTTGCCATTCCTATTCAACCTGCTGTTACCAATAATCAAGCTGAGTATGAGGCATTGCTCAAAGGACTTCAGTACTTAATAGAGGCAAAGGCTATCGCAGTAAGGATTTTTGGAGATTCAGAGTTAGTTATAAAACAATTGAATGGCGAATATGAGTGCAAAAATGATATCCTAAGGAATTACTATGAAGAATGCAAGCAAATCTTGAAGAGCTTTCAATCAGTAACTCTACAACACATTCTTAGAGGGGATAAAGAAGAAGCAAACAAATTGGCTCAAAGTGCGTCAGGTTACAGAGAAAATCAAGAGGTGTTTGCCAGTGATGTGTATGCTTTTGGAAGTAATCTGGCAGAAGATGATTGGAGAAAAGAGATTATTGATTATTTCGAAAATCCATCCCGAAAAGTTTCTAGGAAGCTTAGGTATAAAGCTATAAAGTTTGTTCTTCTTGATGGAAATTTATATTATAAATCCCTGGATGGGGTATTATTA
>OAMR01000499.1:163140-173586 GCA_900205405.1 Echinochloa crus-galli | reverse complement strand
CCAGCGTCAGCTCTAAATTCTATTATCAAACCATGGCCATTCAGGGGATGGGGAATAGATTTGATTGGTCAAATAAATCCTCCATCGAGCAAGGGGCATAAGTTTGTACTTTTAGCAACAGATTATTTCACTAAGTGGGTTGAGGCAATTCCATTGAGAAAGGTGACATCAGAGAATATGATTGAATTTGTTAAAGAGCATATCATTTACAGATTTGGAATTCCTCAGACAATCACCACAGATCAAGGGACTCAGTTTACATCTTCAGAATTCAGGGATTTTGCCGAAAGAATGGGGATCAAATTGTTAAATTCTTCTCCTTATTATGCCCAAGCTAATGGGCAGGCAGAAGCTTCTAATGAAATCATGATTAAAATTATACAAAAGAAGATTGACCAGAAGCCAAGAAGATGGCATTCGGTACTCAATGAAGCCCTATGGGCTTACCGAATGGCTCCTCATGGATCTACGCAGACGTCTCCTTACGAGCTGGTATATGGATATCATGCTATCTTGCCATGGGAAATGCAGTCAGACTCAAGAAGGATAAAATTGCAGAAAGATTTAAGCTCTAAAGATTACAATGGTTTAATGATGGACGAATTAGAAGATTTGCATATGATTCGTCTCAGGGCCTTGGAAAATATTGAGAAAAATAAAATGCGAGTTGCTAAATATTACAACAAGAAAGTAAAAGTCAAGCAATTTGCAGAGGGAGATTTGGTTTGGAAAGCATTATTGCCGATTGGAACTAAATACAGTGCATTCGGCAAATGGTCTCCAAATTGGGAAGGTCCTTTCAGGGTGGTTGAATGCGTGCCTGGAAATGCATATATCCTAAAAACTTTACTGGGAGAAAAGTTTACTGCTACTATAAATGGAAGAGACTTGAAGAAATATTATCCCAGCGTTGAAATTGATCGCTGATTGATGTACTAGATGTCAAAGTAATGGAAATAGCCGGCGATTCGGGAAAAAGCCGCCTTCAGAGCAAAAAATTCCAACAAGATGGAAAATGGCCAATACTAGAGCGTATTGCCCTTAGTGCAAATATTACATCAGAAGCTTGACAAAATTATCACAACAGGAACGCAAAAGATAAGTTTCATTGCTAAAATTCCATGATCCCTAATACAAATTAATGAAATAGCCTGTTCAGTACAGACTGGGGATGAATGGAATCAGCGATAGCGGAGCCATGACCATCAAGACGATCAATGGAGGCATCGATGTCATCGATATCCTCTAGATTGCCGTTGGCGAAGCCAAGAGGCATCCTGGAGTAGTCAGTATCGGTGTGTGTCGACATGGCGACTAGACCCACAGCGGTGCCCAGACGGACGCCATGAAGGGCCACCTCATCAATACGACCTGCTACTGCACCGAGGCAAGCTTTTGGCGTATCCCCTTGGGCATTCACCTTGTTCGCCAATGTCTCTACCAGTGCCTTCAGCCGATTGAGCTCGGCGTCACAATCTGTGAGGTTACGAAGGAACAACAGATTAATATTATTTGAAGACAGATTGAAACTGAGCGGGTTGCGGAGCTCACCGTCGATGGCCTCGAGCAGCTGCTTGCATTGGTATTGCCACTCAAGGTACCAGCCTGCTTGGGGATGACCTCCAGCTCGTGACGAGTCTCGTCACGTTCCCTCATGAACCGGCGGGCATCACCATCTGAATAGCGAAAATCCTCACCAGAATCAGAGGACCGATTGGATGAACTCGAGGAATCGGCCGCCGCAGCAGGAACCGCAGCCGGAGCCGCAGCCGGAGCGGCGACAGGGTTCCACTAGATTAGCCTGGAAAAACAAGGGGATTTGTTAGAAAAAAGGGCGAAATCTTGGGGAAAGAATGAGAAAAGGCAGACAATCATCACCTGCGACGAGCGCCGGCACGGCTTCCTTCGGGCTCATCGGCGGCCGGTCGCCGTCTGTTGTTGGCCATTGGGGTTTTCTTGAGGATACTGTGCTTAAGGAGAAAAAAGGCTTAGGATGGCAGAAGCTTGGAAGGCAGAGGGCTTGATGAAAAGATAGGGGCACACGAAGGCCTTTATTTATAGAACTAACGAAGAGATCGTGGCCGAGAGATCGTGGCGCGTATCCCAAAAATTCGGAAGGTGGAAAGGGTTCTCGAAACCGAACGGTAAAACCGAACGGTCGTGGCGCGTATCCCAAAAATTCGGAAGGTGGAAAGGGTTCTCGAAAACGAACGGTTTTGGTGTCTTTTGGGATTCATGCTGATGTCATATTCGGCTTGACCAAATTCGGCTGTGCATGATTAGTCTTTCGGGACTGATACTGTTGGAGCCAGCATTGCCGAATGAATCATTTACATTGGAGCAAAACAGAAGTAAAAGATAGCAAGACCACAGAATTAATTAAAACATTCGGCTACCAGGCTGTTTGTTACAATTATACACCCAAGTATCGAGAGATTACATTTTTGGCATTCAAAATCATATTGCTAATGTCCTCCAGTAGCTTCTTTTCAGCCTCCTGGGTCTTGGCCAAAGCAGAGAGTTTGATCTTGAGTTGTTTTTCTTCATTCAAGGCCAGCTCAGGAAGACCAGCTATCTGCTTCTCATCAGCTTCAATCTCGGCTGACAGATTTCTCAGTTCGGCCTCTAGTTCAGCTTTTCTGGCCTTCTTCAGCTCAAGTGCAGGTTGCAAATTGGCTAGCACCTCTTTGTTGCTCTGGGCTTGAATATGCAAATCTTTCACAGATTGCTTGGCTGACACCCTTCTTTGTTCTAGAGCTGGTTGAGAAGACTGATTCTTTAAAGCCTGTTTCACTGCAACAAAATGATTGTCTAATTGAGAGACTGGCTCTAGAGAGGCTTTGATATCACCAGGAAGATCTTGATCAATGGATTCAAGCACATCCCTTAGAAGATCAGCATCCTTGACTTGGTCTTGAATATCTTTTTGCAGCAAGGAGAGAATATCTTTCAGTTTTGATTGATTTTGGAAGGAGGCTTCTCAGGCTCAACAGAAGGGTTTTGAGTGTCATGCTGAGAAGAAATTGGAGAGTTTCTTGGTGAAGGTAAAGCTTCTGGTTGAGGAAGAGCTGGTGAAGCTGAAGATGAGTCATGATGAGAAGGGGGGCTCTCCAAGATTTGATCCATTGAAGTTTGTTCTGCAACTAAAAAAGGGATAAGTGCCGATGAAAAAGAATGAATAAGATGGTAAAATTTATACCAGTCAATGAAGCATCGGCAGAGTCTGTGATGGTTGTCAATTGCTGTGTCCTGGCCTGAAATAGTAAAAGATAGAAATGAGCAAGATAAAAGAGATCACTGCTGCTATAAACGGGAGAGAAAGATTATGACCTGGATAGTTTTTCTGCTGCTTGTTCTCTTCTTTTTTGCAGTTGAGGAAGCAAGTAGAGAAGGGGTCTTTCTTTTGACATAAGATGGCCTAGTGAGAATTGGGTCTAGAATGGCCTGCCTAGACATCAGCTGAGCCAAAGTAGGAGATTGATGCCCCAAAGCAGATATTGGACCTGCAATTTTGTACGGGATCGTCCTGGCAAGAGGGGCAGGTACTATGTCCTGCAAAATGAGAAGGTTACAATCAATAGCATGAATGTTATTAAAACAGATGAGGGATGAGCATATTACCTCTGAAATTGGTCGGTACTCAGGCATTAATTCAAGACAGAAGGGATGAATTGGTATGTTGAAGATGTGATCATGAAATTCTTGCCACCAGAGGGTGAAAGAAGGATGAACAGATGTTATTGGCACAAAAGGCTCAGGTGCATAAATGGTGGTACAACTTTTATAATAAAAAATCCTTCTTGTTTCTATGGAATCCTTGATGATCTCCCTGGGTTTAAGGAATTCATGAAGAAACAATCTTGGGGGCACTTGACCACAGCCCAAGTGCCTGGCCATTATGTTTGGCTGATAATACTCAAAAGTGCTCGGAACCATCCTCCCTCCACAAAATTCTGCTGGCAGAATGCAAGGATGAATGAAAGCATTAAAAATTGCTGTGGATTGTGCATCTACACATCCAGTGTCAAAGCTGAACTCACAAGGAAGGGTAAGATTATCATTGTCCAGATAAGGAAACCAAAGAGGATGAGCAAAACCCCTGGAGAAAAGCTCGAACAGTTCACCAATGTTCTTGTTGACAGATACAGTAGAGGCAGCTTATCCATAGGTTTGACAGCCTTTGGTGTGTTGAGTTTCTCCTTCCTTGTAGTTAATTGAAGGGAAGTGCCGATTGTTGTTGAGATCAATAGCGACGATTTGATGCATGTATAACTGCAGCCACATTTGGACAAACCACCAAGGACCATTGACACAGGGGATTTTCTTGCTGGTATGCATCAGGTGGGTGGTTTGATTGAGCATATGGTAGACACTTCCCAGGAGGTATTTCCCAAGTGGAATGAGTTTTCCGGCAGCCAGCTCTTCAGCCATCACGATATGATTCAGGGTTGGCTCATTGGCTTTGCCACAGAAGACCGATCTGCATAGCCACATGTTCAGAAAGGCTCTATATTCAACATCTGTCAGAGGGCCGTCAGACATGTAATTCTGGATATATTTCTTATATCCAACTCCTGTTTTCACTCCTGTTTGCATGGAGGAGCCTTTATGCTTATGTGGGCGCACAGTTCCTATAACATTCAGGCCGGTCATCATGTAAACATCGGCCAAGGTGGGAGACATTGGTCCATGACCAAAAAGGAAAGCATTTGCACCATTGGACCAAAAATGGCAGGCTGCAATCAGGAGGCTCTCATTCTTAGGTGTTTCGGCTAGAGATAACTCTAGGCAATGAGAGATATGGAGATTATCCCAGTTCTTTGTTTGGAGGCTTTTGTCATCAAAAATCCTCCTGTACCAGTTTCTCCATCCAGCGATTGGGGGCAGAGGCCAGTTCTTGAAAGCATCTTGCCATTCGTGAGGCTTTGTCAATGAAGTCTTGAATGGAATCCCCTGGGATTCGGCCGCAATAAAATTGGAGGAGTCTGATTCTCCTATGGGCCCAAGGAAATAAGATGTTGCTTTTTCCTCGATGGGAATCAAGATTTTGGCAGCTAGGGCCTATCAAGAACAGAAGGAGGCGAGAAGAAAATTTGAGATGCAATTCAAAAAGAAAAGAAAAAAGAAAAGGGGGTAATGCCGAATGAGCCTAGGGGAATGAAACTTACTCGGAGGGCTTGATCTTGGTCCGCCATTTGAAGATTGGAGCTTGAAGAAGCTGAAGAGCTAGGGTTTGGATCTGGACAGAAACTCGGGAGATTTAAGAAAAGGAAAAATGGGTATTGAGCGGATTTAGCCTAGAAAAGTTTCGTATTTCTGGTCAATTCCGAGATAAAATATCTTTTGTCCCGGAATTGAAGGGGCATGTGTTAACATCAAAAATTGGCACCAGGAAGAGGCTGACGTGTGGGCCGGATTTAATAAATAATACCATTCGGCAGCAAAGATTTTTCTTCAAAGCATTCGGCAAAGACGTTCTGCGGTCGGGAACCCATCGTCGTTCGGCAAGGGGACTGTTCTATAGATAGAAACAGAGCATTCGGGAACATGTGATGACGTGGATTAAATATAAGGAAAGAGGCCGATTTGATGATGGGTATGAGATGAATATGGCGCCTCGATGTTTATCTTTGGAAATAAATATTGTAATCGTAATCGATTAGGAGTCGTGTCAAAACCTGGGTATAAATATAGACCCATGGTGATTGTAATAGGGATAGAACAATTACACAACAAACCGGCCCCGCGCCAACTTTCGAGTCTTTTAGTCGTGTCGTCGAAATTCTTTCGAGGGGAATCATCGATCCGTCGACCTCCGTAAGTATCGACAACCTTGTATCATGCTTAGTATCATGCGGTGGATTTAAGCTTGGTATAAGAAGGCTTCCTTGTTAGATCATGAGCCATGCGGTAGACTAAGGTTTAGCTTGATGGACCAAGTTATAGGCTCTATTAGATTTTGGCAAGGTCTAATAGATTCATTAAGTTACCTTGTGTTGTTTGGGTTTTACTTTATGTTTAATTCATATAACACTCTTTTGCCCAATCTAGATTGATTAAAATTCGGTTTTGATCCATTGCATGACGAAATCACATTTCTCTACATAGCCGAATTCAAGTCAATCTAGATTGCCACGTGTCGCGGGTTCAAACTTGTTGATTTTGAATGGATCTTGACAAAGCCGGGTATCATGCGGTAGATGCAGGTTTTTGGGTCATTTTAGAACTAATCATCCGGTGGATTAGAGCTCGAGATCGATCCGATAGGTCCATCATCGTTGACAGAGCTTGTTCCTTCTTCGCGGAACCCGAATCGGCTGTCTAGCCGTATTCGGCAATACCTTAACGAGTGAAACGTGTTCGCGAGTTTGCTTTAGACAATGCATGCTTTTAGCCTTTCATGATTAGATTGTATTTGTGTGGAGCACATCAGTCAGCTTACCGAATGAATGTGATTTTTAAACAAGTTGTATCATGCGGTGGATTAACTTGTTTGATTTTATGCTTGACGGGTTCGAGGGTACCTAGACATGCGGTAGACTAGCGCTTTTAAACCTATGCATTCTTGTTTATTAGAGATTTATGATCATGCTTTCACATTTATTATGCCTCATTCTCGTTAATCGGTTGTAATTAAGTACTGCGGCTATTATTCAATTAAATACCGATCTATCATCATGGTGACATCATGCGGTCGGCAGTGTACTTCTTGCATGCTTTGGCGATTATGTAATGAATGCTTAAATTGCTGACAGATAGCTTGTTTATAGCTATATGTCGATCAAAAATTGGCTTTGTAAGCCGTAGAGATGGAACTGTCTGGTATCAGCCAGCACGTTCCAGGTTTTCATCTAAACATTTTCTTCCTTTCGTCAGTTTTCAGGGAAAATTGACTGGCACGCTTTCGGATTCGAACATTCGAGCCACGTGTGAAGCCAGCTGATTCTGCTTGCTGTGTGCTTGGCATGAACTGCAGATTTTGCATCAACACCGTGCTATACTTGCTAAGTAATTCTGTTACTTACACTTGCTTAAATTCAACAAAATCCCGGATGGGTAACAGGTTGGGCTGAGCGTGAGTCTGCTGCTGAGTTTCCGGAGGATCTGCCGTTCTTCTGAGTGTGTTCTCCCAGTCAGAGTCCCTGTGGGATCACGGCTTCATTAGTTTGAGAGTTATAGTCTTCCGCTGTATTGGTTCTTTAATTTTTATTGCACTCTGATGTAAAACTCTTTATTATGATTCAATAAAGCATTGTGTTCTCTGTTTTACCATATTTGTCATGCTATATATGTATGTGACATCCTGGGCACATATATAGCCGCACTTGGAATTTTATATAAATCCGGGTGTGACATAATGCATCCGTTCATTATTGATATTCACTCTCACACAGCTCCTAGAAGAGTATGGCAGTCAAGAGAATATGCAAGGCGATCATCAAGACCTCTCTGGACAGGAAGGAAGATCCCGGAGTACCCGTCATT
The DNA here is from genome assembly GCA_900205405.1 of Echinochloa crus-galli. Classification (NCBI taxonomy): domain Eukaryota; kingdom Viridiplantae; phylum Streptophyta; class Magnoliopsida; order Poales; family Poaceae; genus Echinochloa; species Echinochloa crus-galli. Next base: position 166,101 of record OAMR01000499.1, on the reverse strand, counting down.
CAGTGCATGATCTGGAATCGTCGCATTGATGATGCGCTCTGCGATCTGGGGGCCAGCGTCAACATCATGTCTAAGGTATTATTTAAAAAGTTACGCTACCCTACTCTATCTCCTACTACTGCCCAGGTTCAGCTTGCGGATTCAACCATCCGCTACCCCGAGGGGGTAATCGAGAACGTACCGCTCCGAATCTGGGGACGTTATGTTCCTGTGGACTTCATTGTCCTCGACACGGGGAACGATTGCTCGTTTCCCCTTGTGTTGGGCCGGCCGTTCCTGAACACCTCTCGGGCTAGGATAGATATGGACGCGAGAGAAATCCCATTCCGTATTGACGGAAGGTTGACTTACTTCAAGTTTCAACCTTGGGAAGAAAAGAGGACAGAGTCACTCACACCGGAGCAGAGGAGCGCCGAGTGTTTCCTAAAGGCTCTCATCAATGGGGAGCTGGAAATACTCGGTGGAGAGCAGCTCAATTGGAACGAGCCAGCAAAGCCGACTACTGCAGAAGAAATGGACTTCCGCATAAAGAAATACGAGGAAGAGCAAGCCCTCTGGAATTCTCCAGAGACACCGATCCCACCGCCACCGACACTGAAGAAGAAAAACAAGTGGTGGAAGAAGGTTGCATCGTCCGAGTCATCCACTCCGGGACCGGACGATGACAAGAGCAATTGAAGACAGGACCTTCTAGAACATCTCCAATTATTTATCATCACCACCAACCAGCACCAAACATGTCTACCCTACTAAAATGGCTGCATACTCACCAATTATCACAAACATGGCAGCATGGGGTGACTCCACTAAAACCAACTTTGGTCATGTCAAGTTTGCATCTTACCTACCACTAAAAACAACTCACATGACATGGGAATTGTTGGCCACAAAAAAATTCGTGGAATCAATTCGGCCGAACCAGGGACCTGCCTCCCCTCGGCCTATAAATGCTGGTGCATTGCTTGCTTGCTCTCACACACTCATACACTCTAAAAATTTCTGTTAGAAGCTCTCCCTCTCTCATTCTTGTGCTCAAGTTCTTCCCAAGTTCTTGCTCAAGTTTTGGTTCACTTGCATCACTAGAAAATCCCAAAAAAATATTTTGCTTTTGTTGCGATTTTTGTGCTGAAATTCTGGACGATTTTGTGGTGGTCACCGACACCCACAAGAACGACTAACCTTTTGTGGTGGCTACGACAACCAAGGCTGGAATCTGCGCCCAAACCTTCTCGGACGACTGACTTGAATTTTTCTGTGCTAACCTTATATATTCAGTCCTTCGGGTAGTTGTTGTTGCACTAACGTTTTGTAGGAGACATGTCGAAGCTCATCGCCACACTCCGTCGTTCCACCCGGCTTAGCCGCCGCACGGACGATACTGGGAGTCCCCCAGCTCCGTCCCGAGGTTCGAGCCGTATGGACACGGACGAGCACGAAGCAGCCGGCTCGGGATGGGGCCATGCCACGCCCCCGGCCAGGCAGCTCCTGAGCATCAACGACATCAACCTCAGGAACGAGCGGGAGCAGAACACCTTCAACGAGCTTCGGCTGAAGGAGTTCGAGCACACCCGTGTTTTTGAGCGGGACTTGCTCAGAGACACGGGTATGGATGAAGAGTTCACGGAAGTCTTCCAGGCCATTGGCTGGGAGAGCTTCTGGCACATCAACGAACAAGGTTCGTACTTGCTCACCCTCGAATTCCTTTCTACTTTGGTTTCAGAAACTGGGGGGATTCGTTTTCGGTTTTTCAACCAAGAGTTCTTTTGCTCTTGGAGGGATTTTAGTTCTGGTCTCGGATTTTCAAGCCGTTGTTCCTTGGACCCGAACAAAGCACTGAAAAGATTTGATCGGGGGGTATTTTGGAAAAAGATTTCGGGGAACACCAACTGTCATGCGCCTCGCACAAACAGTATCCATAACCCCACTTTGCGATTCATGCATCGTTGGGTGTCTATGACGGTATTCCCCCGGGCAGATTTGCGCCCTGTCAACACCATCGAGTTGCAGGTTCTTTTTGCCATGGTCAAGCAGATTCCCTACAGGGAAGGTCGCACGCATCCAAGTGCTGACACCAAGATGGACCTACTTGCCGAGAGCTGCAAAAAGGGCAATCATCAATCCGGCTCACGTACATCGAGACAGCGCGTTTCGTCGTGGATGCCGAGCACTTTGTGCAAGCCCACATGATACGGCGGACGCCCGACGCAACGCTAGTTATGATTTATCGTGGTTATACAACTGAAGTGCCTTTGCCTTGTGCAGCACTAAGGTTGTATACCACGCCGAAACTAACCCTTCAGTTGAGGACTAAGTCGGACGACTCTCCACCCTGGAGAGAGCCGGCTCGGCATAGTGTTGCAGGTGATGGACCAGTCACAAGGGGATGAGCCAGGCGTGATGCTGGGCTCGCCACCTCACAGGAGCCGGAAGATGCACCAGACATGCCACACCGACATACCTCCGCTTTTGAGGCTACTTACGACATGTACACCGGCGCTGGGACGTTCGGAGCAGGAGGCTCCGGGCAACACCAGGAGCCGAACTACTTCGCCTCAGGACGCTGGGAATACGGCCAGGACACGGACTCTGAGTGGTCCGGGAGTCGGTATGCTGGGGGTACGACCATACCTCCCCACCATACTACCCTGGATACCCACAGTCCGCGCGCTTCGACTACGGCCGGGAGTTGTCTTACATCTCCGACCGAGTCGAGGGCATCGACGACCGTACCCGAGAGATTCAAGACACGCTAGCCCGCCATTCTCAGTACCATCAAGAGAATAGCGGGATGATGGCGTCCATCCAGCATGACGTCCACGAACAAGCGGATTAGCTGAGCCAGTACCTGTCAAGATTTCATCCCAACCAGTGAGAAGTCCAAGCTTGGGGGAGGACCCCCATCCAGGTATGTTCCGATTTACCCAGCACTTTGATCACCCAATCGCATTTCTTTTCCTTCAT
>OAMR01000499.1:125880-147025 GCA_900205405.1 Echinochloa crus-galli | reverse complement strand
GAATTCGAATCAATCTAGATTGCCACGTGTCGGGAAGGTGGAGGAGGTGCGCCTTCTCGTGAAGAAGAAAGTGCAAGCGGGTGACTGGTACACGATGGATGATGAAGTCTTCTCGTAGTTAGGTTGATGTTAGTTTGTTAATGTAAATACTACCAGAACTGTAACGCGTTGGACGCCTCCACTTGCTTTTGGTGACAATGTAATCGAGGGCTTTTGTGTGCTTGCTTTTGGTCACAATGTAATGGAGGCCTTTTGCTTGTGCCTAATGGACAACTAATGTAGTGTTTAGTGCAGTTGCAATGGCAATTGTGCTTCGTCTTTTTAAACGCAAAAAGGTACAGGTACGTGATCAAACAGATGTCTAATTGACTTGCTAATTTGTGCTTAAAACAAACAAGAGCTCAACCACTGAACTGCATACTGGTATAACTCCATTTAAACTCAAATAGAATTGACAGCAATAATGATATAATTAAGACACTCGAGATAAATATTGTAACGATAGCCCCTTTCATCAAGGGTCATTACAGAAGCATTCACCATGGGCAATATATATTTCCAGTAATGCCACTTCACAAGGGTCATTACACAAAAGGCCCATTCATCAAACCTAATTGTTCATCAGTTTGTACTTGTTGATCGGTACCTACTTGTTCATCTCGACCTCCTTTTGCTAATTCATGGAGGGAGTAGGTCAGTACACAAAAGACATGATTCCTAGGTGACAAAACAAAAGCATCAACTAGCTACTGCTTCCTGGTGGCTGCAATCCTACAGGCAGTAATAAACCCAACGCTTGATCGCCACGCGTAGCTCCTCCACCAAACGCTCGATCTGTCATTTTTAAAAAAATAAAGAATTACAGAGACATGTACATCAAAATTTGCATATGGAACAAATAGAACATAGGGAATGAAGGAATACCTGGGCGTTCGGAGGGGCCCTACGGTTGATGAGCCTGCAGTGCTCATCATCGCTGTCAGCAGTGCAGTCCGCGAAGATCCTGACTCGCGGAAAGTTGAGCTCGTACGTCACCTTGTTCCCTTTGTCCTGAATTAAGGAATAGAGACATGAATTAATACTAACTTTTGCAATAAGTGTATATGGAATTCATATTGACCTTGATGTGTCAGCAGACATTTGCATGATATGCTTTTCTGATAAAACACATAACAACATGCACATCCAAAGAAACAGGACAACATGCACATCCAAAAAAACACGACAACATGCACATCCAAGCTAGAACAGGATGTTGATTAAAATTGGATCAAGACATGCACATGTAAAATGTGATCAAGAGGCCTACCATGGTTTGTTGAATAACAACTATAGATGTAACTTTAACTACATCAAAGACAAGCCTTAGTTAAACTTCTGAAAGGTTTTCAAGTGCGCTGGATGAATTCATTTGAATCTAAGATTTATTATTTTAAACAAGCCTGATATTAAGAAGGAACAACATATCTATATAACCTATATAATTGGTACCCACTAAAGATTTCTCTCATCTCTCATGAAGCCACATCATCACCTCCCACTAAGATGCACTAAAAACCCACAAAGATATATTAATTGATATTTCTCTCATGTGCACATCATCTTGAATTCTCAAACATGAATTTAAATCTGAAAATTAGATGATGGAAATTTATAAAGTTTGAAATTGGCTGATGGGAAACTAAATTGATTTTTACCTCACTTGCATAGGTAGTTATGAAAAAAAAGTATAGCCTCTCCCAACTTGGTACACATTTTCTACTCATTAGATGTATGTATTATCCATTCAAAAGTAGAATAAAAGTTTATGGTTTCCATTAAGAGATAGCTCATATGGCTCTCAGGGTAATTTCTACAAGTGCACTATTTTTACGAGCAACTAAATAACCACAATGATTCATTGTTTATTGAAAACTTTTTCAAATCCGTTTATATGGCTGCAGTGAGGTAATTGTTATATGCGATGTGAATGTACAAAATTGATAATGCTACATAATATTAGATTGCGATTTCAGAGAATGCAAGCACATCCAAAAATACAGGACAACAGGACAACAGGCTGGGTGTATTTGCTAGTAAATTTTTTAGATAAGATAAGATTAATCTGTTGTAGTATAACATATCATGATGACAAGGGAGCACTGAATGCCTAAGATGGTTCATATTAGTTTTTGCCATTTCTCTTCATAACTATATTCTGCATAATTGTGTTCACATTTGCATACTAGGTACCATGAATACATAAAATGGTAATACTACGCTTACTCATAGAATTAATTACAACTCAGGAACAACCTTTCACACCAAGAAAACAATCACTTAAACTCTCTGAATAATCAGTAGTATTAATATTACGTATTCCAATTGCATAGGGGGCAAATTAATTTGGTAGGAGGAACAAATCTTACCGGGCGTTCCCAGTCAAAATCCGGAAAACGTCGCGGGTACTCCTCCTCCGACGACGACTCGCTGGCCGAGGCATCCACCGTTTTGGCCTTCTTGACGATGGGGTGCTGAAAACCCTCACCGGACTTCCGCATCCTTGACTTCCGCACCCGTCGGCCGGAGTCTGCATCCTTGACTCCTGGCGGAACATCGGGGACGGGATCCGGGCCCTCCGCCGAGGCCGGGGCCGACGCCGCGAGGCCCCCCGCTAACGCCGACGCCGCGGGTCCCCTCCGTACCGTCGCCGCCGCAGTCTCCGGGCGGCACCTCGATGACCCCGCCAATGCGGGAATCGGTGCACAATGGCGGCGCATCGAAACCCTGGACTCCGCCGTCGACGAGGAGTTCATCTACGCTCTGTTGGCCTGCACTAGCTAGATGGGATTGCGTGAGGGGCGGTCGGTGGGGTGGTGTTGAAATGGAAACTGATCGGAGTTGAGCGGCGAGAACGAAGGGGCAACGGTTCCTGCTATATATGGGTAGACTACGAGAACGAAGGGGTGGCGTCGGTTCCACAGAAGTCAATGACGCGTGGACCCAGCCACTTTTTGGCCCACAAATCAGTACAGAAACATCGGGCGATGGTTTAGTTCCCGAACAGGGCATTCCTTCATTCCTTCATTCCCTATGTGTTCCCTATGCGCCAGCCACCATCCACCAGCCAAACGAACAGGGCATTCCTTCATTCCTTCATTCCCTATGTGTTCCCTATGCGCCAGCCACCATCCACCAGCCAAACGAACAGGGCATTCCTTCATTCCTTCATTCCCTATGTGTTCCCTATGCGCCAGCCACCATCCACCAGCCAAACGAACATGGCATATGGGTGACCGAACATGTCATTTTTATATGCAGAAAGGTTCACATTCAAATAATTACAAATACAACCAAGATTTTGGTTACACTAAATGGGGTCAACTGGAAAAGTGATGAGTTACGAAATTGTCATAACTCATCAAGATCTACGATCTTTATTTACGTCGTTTTGTCAAATTCCAAAGTGGTAATAACACGTAGTGGCAATTGACCATAAATGGGTGCAATAATAAGACTTATTAATTTATTACATAATTTAAAATTAGAACTGACCAAACAAAGTCATATAAAATCAGTTGTGATTTGTTATTGTTTCAGATGAAATAGTTTCATTTTCATATGTTAGATCACAGTGGTCCAACAAAGTAAAAGAGTAAAGGAAATAAAAGATCAAATAACATGTGTACTACCACATTGTCAAATATTGTGGATATTGATGTCACTAAGTGCTTTACAGATAAACATTAGACAAAATATCACACATTACAACAAAGTTCTCTAGCCATTCATCCTTCTTCTTCTTCTTCCTCTAGCCATCATATGTCCCTATTTGGCATCATATTATCCATGCACTAGGTGGGACCGACAGGTGGGACCTACGTGTCAGCCGCATATCGCCTCCTCGCGATGAAATCGCTTCCTCCCAATTCGACGGCGTGTCGGGCAGATATGAAAACGCAAACAAGACGCCTCCCCTTTTGTTTCTAGTCTTCTCGCAGAAGCCATCCCATCATCCTCGCGCGTTTTCCTCCGCCTCCCCTCGCCGGCCATTGCACTATTTCCTCCGCCTCCCCTCGCCGGTGCCATCGCCTTCTTCCCCTACTTCCATCGCTCATTCCTTCTCGCCCACCTACATCCCCAAGATGGAGCACCGCAACCCCACCACCAGGACCCTGTTCCGCAACAAAAGGGGTCGATTCATGCGGAATCCCCAGTTAGCGGGGAGCTCGGCAAGGCGAGGTGGCCAGGTGAGCCCAACCCTTGCAGCATCTCCAGATTTTTAGATTTGTAGATTGAAGTTCTTGATGCTTGCTACCTGGAGTTTTTTTCGATTAAAGTTCAGTTGAGGGAGCACTGATTGGGGTTTTGTTTATGGTAGACTGATTGAGGGAGCACTGATTGGGATTATGCGATGTGTTGAATAAATGAAAGTAGCACTGATTGAATGTTGTATTTGGGGTTTTTTTGGAGGTTTATTTATTATAAATGATAGATTGTAATTAGATTTCGTACCACTGATTGGAACTCTGGAGGAATGCAGCAACAAAACATAGGAAATATATGAACTATGAAATTATGTATAACTACAACTTTGCAATGTGTCAAACTTTACAAGTTTGCCATTTGAGATCTTTGTGATGTTATGACAGGGCAACCTACTGCACATATTTATGGACTATGAGGCCACCGAAGAAGAACCAATCTCCCTAAACGACTTGCCAGAGTGTCCAACGAAGCCTGTGGTTCATCAGGTGAGGGCAACTGCTTGTTTACTTCAAAATAGGTTCACAACTTGTTCATGTGTTTTTGTATAAATTGTGCCCCTGTTTTGCTTGGATTCAAGGGAAAACGTCGAAAGGCTTTTCAATTATGCTGCAAAAAGATCACCTGCACAATGGAGGTAAATGCGGGTAGCGATGATGAAGACGATGTTCCTCTACTGTCTGCAAAGGAGGTGAAGTTCATGCCCTTCAATTAATCATAGGGGTTATTTCAAAACTTTTGTAAACCCTTGACATCTTAGTTCTGTTTTTCCATTGAATTTTTGCCAGATTCGAAGGAAGGTGGAGGAGGTGCGCCTTCTCGTGAAGAAGAAAGTGCAAGCGGGTGACTGGTACACGATGGAGGATGAAGTCTTCTCGTAGTTAGGTTGATGTTCTTAGTTGGTAACCTAATTTGTGTGATGCCTGTTACTATGTTACTTAATTTCTGTGGTGTATGTTATTACAACTAATGTAGTGTTTAGTGCAGTTGCAATGGCACTATTGTGGTACTCTATGAGGCTATATATAATATATCCCTGCTGAATGGTTGTGTCACCTACTCATGGGTCCCACATCTGCATATGAATCATTTACATCACAGTGGTGTAACAAAAAAAAAATAAAGGAAATATCAAAAAAAGAGGACCAAGGCTTCGAACCCAGATCCTTAGGTTCAGCAGTTAAGCACCTCACCAATATACTGCGCGTTAGGTTCTGATTGCATACAATTTCTGTGTACATTATGTCTAAACAATGGATTAATTAGTCCAATCCCAATGTGCCACGTGAGTGCCCTTCAATATTGTGGATATTGATGTCACTTAGTGCTTTATAGATAAACATTATACAAAATATCACACATTACAACAAACTTCTCTACCATTTGGGCTTATGCAAAAACATTTGTAAATACCATCATCAATGTACTTGTCATCAACATCAAACAGAGAACTCTTTGGCATCAAATTGTTATGGCAGTAGACAAAAAAATCGAGATAAATCATAAACCAATGCTTTCTATGAGATAGCTTGACATTTCCCCAAATGTTTGAAAAATGAAGCACGAGATTTTGTCAAATGAAATCATTTTTAAAATAAAAAAATTGCTTCAACTAGTTTTTTTAATACAAAATTTGAATAATTTCAACAATGTAAAGTTAGTAAGATAAGATGGTCTAGAGGCTATTGCTAGGCTTGTAGCCAATGTTGGCCAGCTTTGGCCGGCTATGGCCAGGCAGTACCTGGCCGCGGCCAGGATTCTTGTGGCTGGCCGAGGCTATGGCCGGCTAGAGGGTGGCCGCAGTTGGCTGGTAGAGGCCGTAGGTGGCCAGAGGTGGCTAGGGTACATGAAGTCTTATTGCACCCATTTATGATCAATTGCAACAAATTTGGGCTTATGCAAAAACATTTGTAAATACCGTCATCAATGTACTTGTCATCTTCATCAAACATCACTACACAGATCATCGACAACGTCATAAACTAATCATTCCTCACACACTAGCATTCAGTCACTTAGTGCTTTACAAATAGACATTACACACAAAATCCAACATTACAATAAAGTTATGTAGCCATCACAAATCTTGAATGCATCTAAAAGTCACGAGGAACTCTGGCATCAACATGTTATGGTAGTACACAAAAAATCGAGATAAATCATAAATCAATGCTTTCCATGAGATAGCTTGACATTTCCTCAAATGTTTGAAAAATGAAGCACGAGATTCAATAAAATAAAATAAAAAAAGGAAATATCCAAAAATAGAGGACATAGGATTCGAACCAAGATCCTTTGGTTCAGCAGTTAAGCACTTCACCAACACACTACGAATCAGGTTGTGATTGCATACAATTTTTTTGTACATTATGTATAGACAATGATGGACTAGTCCAATCCCAACGTGCGACGTGAGTGTATATGTTAGATCAAATAACATGTGTACTACCACATTGTCAAATATTGTGGATATTGATGTCACTTATTGCTTTATAGATAAACAGTAGACAAAATATCACACATTACAACAGAGTTCTCTAGCCATACATCCTTCTTCTTCGTCCTCTAGCCATCACAAAGCTTGAATGCCTCTTCTGCATATGTCCTAAAAGAACTCTTTGGCATCAACATGTTATGGCAGTACACAAAAAAATCGAGATAAATCATAAATCAATGCAGTTTAGCATCTCACCAAATACAGAATATCACACATTACAACAAAGTTCTAGAGCCATTCATCGTTATTCTTCTTCCTCTAGCCATCACAAAATGTTTCACAAAGTATGCATTTTAAGAATTTGAAAATCAAGTGGATGTAACATAATTTTATTTTAATATTCTACTTCACAGTGCTACTATAACAACGACATGGTATCCACCTTTCCAAAGTCAATGACTTAGATGTAAAAGTGAATGAAGATGACGAGAACACAACAAATAATAAAAAATCACGAGAAACAGAAGATCAATCGCCCAACAAACATGTGCCGACATGTATGACCCACAGGTCAGTCACCCATCCGGAGCCGCTTGAAGCAGTTGTGGGCCCCACGTGCGCGGCGTGTACCATTGACCCACATCCACCGCGTTAATGGAAACTGAAAGGCCGCCGGTTAATGGAAACTGAAAGGCGCCGACGCCACTGCGATTGCGTACATGAAACAGGTTGAGGGCGAGGATCAAGGGCAGTGGCGTCCGTCTTTGATCAACAACTTGCAATCCCTACATTGGCGGAGTCGTGGTGTTAATCTGGCTTGGCAAATGCGGAGTGTTGCCCTCCGCCTAGGCCTCCGCGGGCCGACGTTGCCAACGGTGGTGCTGCGAGGCGACATTCAACATTGCGAAGGCCCAGCACACTGCGGTAGGGAGCCCAGCCGGAGGGGGTGTTGCATGTATTTCTGTAGTGATGAATGTCGGCTTCGTTACGAATGCCATGTCTACTTCTCTCGTGTCAAGTATGGCTACTTACGATAATATTGTTGGCAAATGAAGCATTTGGTTTTGCGAACAGTTTACTTTGTCGGCACTTACGGATTTTATTTCAATGGCATTCAGCAAATTTTATGTTATTTGTGTGATAAATGTTGTTCTGTTACGTAATTTGTGTGGTAAATGTTGTTGTGGTACTTTCTATTGAACGATTTGGTTGATCGAGATGGTCTAGAGGCTATTGGTAGGCTTGTAGCCAAGGTTGGCCAGCTTTGGCCAAGGATGGCCAGCTTTGGCCGGCTGTGGCCAGGCAGTACCTGGCCGCGGCTGGCCGCGGCCAGGTTTCTTGTGGCTGGCCGAGGCTATGGCCGGCTAGAGGGTGGCCGCAGTTGGCTGGTAGAGGCCGTAGGTGGCCAGAGCTGGCTAGGGTGCGGCTGGGGTAGGCGCAGGGGTACATGAAGTCTTATTGCACCTATTTATGATCAATTTCAACAAATTTGGGCTGTTGCATAAACATTTGCAAATACAGCTTGTGCCTCAACTGGTGCAACAACACCATTATCAATATACGTGTCATCTTCATCATCCTAATCATCAACATCAAACATCACTACACAGATCATCGACAAAGTCATAAAGTAATCATTCATCACACACTAGCATTCAGTCACTTAGTGCTTTACAAATAGACATTACACAGAAAATCACACATTACAATAAAGTTCTCTAGGCATCACAAAGCTTGAATGCCTATTGTAAAATGTTATGGCAGTAGACAAAAAATGGAGAGAAAAATTTGGATGAACATTTGACCCGGGCCCAGGTGCCGACAGGTGGGGCGTAATTGCCAGCAGTGTAATTGTTAACACCAAAAATTGACACCTGAAAGAGGCTGACGAGTAGGCTAGGCTCCGTAGAAAGATTCCATTCGGCAGGAAGACCTTCTTCGAAGCAATCGGCAAAAGATGCTCTGCGGTCGGGAGTCCATCATCGATTCGGCAAGGGAGCTACTTTATGGAAAGCGTTCGGGAACGCGTGATGACGTGGATCGAATATAAGGAAGAAGCCGATTTGATGAAGAATATGAGATGAATACGGCGCTTCGACGTATTTCTTTGGAAATAAACGTTTTGGAATCGTAGTCGACTAGGAATCGTGTCAAAACCAGGGTATAAATATAAACCCATGGTGATTGTAATAGGGATCGAACAATCATACAACAAACCAGCCTTGCGCCACCTTTTCGTAGTCTTTAGTCGTGTCATAGAATTCTTCGAGGGGAATCATCGATCCGTCGACCTCCGTAAGTATCGACAACCTTGTATCATGCTTTGTATCATGCGGTGGATTTAAGCTTGGTATTAGAAGGCTTTCTTGTTAGATCATGAGCCATGCAGTAGGCTAAGGTTTAGCTTGAGGCAAGTTACCGGCTCTATTAGATTTTGGCAAAGATCTAATAGATTCATGAAGTTACCTTGTGTTATTTGGGTTTTACTTTATGTTTAATTCATATAACACCCTTTTTGCCCAGTCTAAATTGGTTAGGTTCAGTTTTGATTCATCGCAAGACATGATCACGTTTCCTTACATAGCCGAATTCAAATCAATCTAGATTGCCACGTGTCGCGGGTTCAAACTTGTTGATTTTGTATGGATCTTGACAGAGCCGGGTATCATGCGGTAGATGCAGGTTTTTGGGTCGTTTTAGAACTAATCATCCGGTGGATTAGAGCTCGAAATCGATCTGATAGGTCTATCAACATCGACGAAGCTTGTTCCTTCTTCATGGAACCCGAGAAACTCTTGCCACCAGATGGTGAAAGAAGGATGAGTCCCTCAATGAGTGAAAACATGTTCGTAACTTTGTTTTAAATAATGAATGCTTCTAGCCTTCCACGTTTAGAGTATATCATGCGGTGGATTGATCTATTCTTGGTTGGTGGCGTGATTTTAAACAAGTCGTATCATGCGGTGGATTAACTTGTTTGATTCTACGCCTGACGGGTTCGAGGGTATCTAGACATGCGGTAGACTAGTGCTTTTAGACCTATGCATTCTTGTTTATTAGAGATTTACGATCGTGCTTTCACGTTTATCATGCCTCATTCCCGTTAATCGGTTGTATTTAAGTATTGTAACGATCATCTAATTAAATACCGATCTTTCATCATGGTGACGTCATGCGGTCGGTAGTGTACTTACATGCTTTGCCGATTATGAAACGAATGCTTTGTATTGCTGACAGATAGCTTGTCTATAGCTATATGTCGATCAAAATTGGCTTTGCAAGCCGTAGAGATGGAACTGTCTGGTATCAGCCGGCACGTTCCAGGTTTTATGTCTAAACATTTTCTTCCTTTGTCAGTTTCAGGGAAAATTGACTGGCACGCTTACAGGATTCAGACGATCGGGCACGTGTGAAGCCAGCTGATTCGGCTTGCTGTGTGCTTGGCGTGAGAAGCCGATTTTGCGTCAACACACTTTTTGGCACGCCCGGTGGGACCACAAGCTTTGAAGATGCCTGATTTAAAGGATATTATGGATGTTACTCTTGAAGAATTGCCTGAGGAGCATCAACAGATGGTGAAAACTGCTGCAGAACAATTCATCAAGAAGTGTTTGCTGTCTTTTGCCAAAAATAGGAGTGGTGCACCGTTTCTCAAGACAGACCTACCAAGAGTTCTACTGCCTGGTCAATCTGATCTTAATGAAGAAGAAGAAAGGGAGAAATTCTCTGGCCTGTTATACAAAGCTCTGGGGGACACAATGACCAATCATAATGCTGCATTCTTGAACAGCTTTCGACACATAATGATTGGCATTTTTGGTCAGCAAGTGGATACGCCTTTCGAGCAAACATATGGGCAGCTTGGAGGACCAACAGACTTTAATGTTCAAAAACCTCATGGTAAAGGAGCTGCTGAAGAAACTGGAACTTCTGGTTCCAAGGGTGCGAATGGCCAACCAATTCAACAAAATCCTCAGCATACAATGCCAAAAGCTCGCACATATGGTGATGTGGCATTCGGCACTACGGGGAATCCACCTGCTTCTGCCTACAAAATATCTCCTTTGAATAACAGGTTGCAGAGGGATATGTATGGGAATGTATATACAGAATTCATGGATTATAATGCTATTGATGCTCTCCCAAATCCTGGATATGTTAATGCAGGAATGATTGCTGGAAGGACAGGAAATCAAGACACTAATATTGACCTCATAGTGCAAAAAATGACCGATGTGCTGCAAAATCAATTCGGTGTGAAGCCCAAAAATCAGGGGTACATGTACTCCTCTCCTTTCCCAGAATGGTACCAAAGAGTGTCATTGCCTAACAGAGTCAAGGTTCCTACAGAATTCACTAAATTCTCAGGGCAAGATGATACTAGCACTGTGGAGCATATAGCTAGATACTTGATGCAGCTTGGAGAAGCCTCCGCAGATGAAGCCTTTAGAATCAGATACTTTCCTGTCTCTGCAAATTTCTGTTAACACCAAAAATTGACACCAGGAAGAGGCTGACATGTGGGCCGGATTTGGTGAAAAGATAAACATCGTTCAGCTAAGAAAGCTTATCTTCAAGAACGATTCGGCAAAGGCATTCTGCGGTCGGGAGTCCGTCGCCGATTCGGCAAGGGAGTTGCTCTATGGAAAGCATTCGGGAATGCGTGATGACGTGGATTGAATACAAGGAAAAAGCCGATTTGATAAAGAATGCGAGATGAATACGGCACTTCGACGTATTTCTTTGGAAATAAACGTTTTGTAATCGTAGTCGACTAATGCGGGAATGAACCACATATTACTATATTGGTAACTCCTGAAGTACATCTCAAACCAGATATGAAGTCTATAATGTAGTTATGTTATGTCAACCTGTAAGGCTGTAACTAAAAAACTGACTCGGTCATGAGGTAACACTGGTACCAGTAGTATATCTCCAGGAAAGACCATAGCCAGCTTTATATATAAAGCATCCTCCAAAGGATACTGGGATTACCAGTTTACAATATAGAAAAATTGGCATTGATGAGTAACCAAGCGTATGGTTTCAAGAAGGACGGCAGATTTGCCAAACACAATGATGTAGCTGACATTTATAATCAATTCCTTGAAAGAGCATATCAAGGAGATGAGTATGAAGAGAATGAAGAAATAGCTGCAGCAGAGATAGTATGGGGCAAAGAGCCAGTTACAGTGAATCAGAAGTGGATTAAACAAACCAAGGGCACATATGATTTTGATGTGACTAAGGCAGACAAATTGTTTGATTTCCTTGTGAAAGAAGGCCGAATCAAATTACCAGAGGGACACTCTATGCTTCGGCCTGATGGTGTGAGAGATAAGAAATATTGCGGATTCCATGATAGAAATTCTCATTCCATCAATGAATGCAGGGTCTTTAGAGTGAGGATTCAGAAAGCTATCCAGGAGGGACATCTAAAATTTGACAACAAGATGAAACTAGACAGTAACCCATTCCCTCAAAATATGATTGGGTTTTCAGTCTCAGACAACATGGTAAATGTTGTTGCACCTGAAGAGAAGGGAAAAAATGAAAGTTTTGACTTCAAGAAAGGCAAGACAAAGTGGCTCAGTCGATCCCGCTCGGCAAATCACGATTGAGCAAATTCACAAGAAAGAACCTCGTTCCTCGAATAGTCGGTCTGAAATTGGAGAATCTTCTAAACCAAGAGTTACTACGCGTATTCTCCTCAATAAATGGCAGCATCAGCAAGCAAAAGAGAGCTATCAGAGGTGAAAATATGAAGAGGAAAAAAGAAGATACGAAGAAGAAATGTATAGGGAAGAACAAGAAGAATACATTAGAGAACAAGAACGCGCACATTGGGGTGTGCATTTTTCAGACACTGCTGGAATGAGGGTTTAAAGCATCCCACATGGAATAATTGTCCAGAGTGCAATGATAGACATGATGAATATAGGCAGGATACTGTCAATCACCGATCTGTCCATGAAAGAATTGGCAGAATACATCCCAGTGATGATCGGCGTTTTGAGACATATGAGAATGATAATCAAACAAGGAAAAGGTATGCTGACCACAGATGGATTGATCATGAAGAGGAAGATGATCATAGTTATGTATGGCAAAAATGACAGTGGTGCCCACCTGGTTTGAGGAAGAGTCAAAAGAGAAGAGTGCAGCGCCTAAGAAATCAAGAACTAAAACAAGCAGGAACTAGGATAAAATCAATATGGCGCCCAAAAGACAAACATGATGAAACTGATCACTGTCTCTTATACACATCTAGATGTGTATAAGAGACAGCATTCAACCTACTGTCACTAATAATCAGGCAGAGTATGAAGCCGAGCAATTGGGATTAATGGCACAGTTGATGCTGAATAAGCAAGCTATTTTCGATAAACCAGCTAAGAATCTCCACATGAAGCCACTGTACTTAAGGGGATTTGTCAATGGGAAGCCATTAACTAAGATGTTTGTTGATGGTGGAGCTGCTGTCAATGTGATGCCATACACTACATTCAGAAAGCTTGGCATGGGCCCTGGAGATTTAACACCAACAAGCATAGTTTTGAATGATTTTGCTGGAAATCCTTCAGACACTAAAGGATGCGTGCATGTGGATTTGATGATTGGGTCTAAAACTCTGCTTACAACCTTCTTTGTTATTGAGGGCAAAGGATCATATAGTTTGCTGCTTGGAAGGGATTGGATACATGCAAATTGCTGCATTCCATCTACCATGCATCAGCAGCTTATTCAGTGGATAGATGATGAAGTGGAAATTGTCCAAGCAGATGATTCAATAAGCGTGGCTAACGTGGAACCAGCTTTTTGGGAGTATCAAGGTATAGATTGCTTTTCAGGCAAAGATTGGGGAGAAGGTCCTGTTGAACCAGTCAGCGGTGATCAACAGCCGATCAAAGCAGTCGGCTCTCATAGTAATTTTTAATGGAGAATCCAATTGATGGGACTGACGGGAAGTTAGGACGTGGATTTGTGTCGGCTGATAAGCTAGAAGAAGTGGACATTGGAGATGGTGACAAACCAAGGCCGACTGATTCATTAGTGGATGCTGCTGCTGGATATAAAGTACTCAGTTTCATGGATGGTAATGCAGGATATAATCAGATTTTTATGGCATTAGAGGATATAGTAAAGACAGCTTTCAGATGTCCTGGGCATATAGGGTTGTTTGAGTGGGTTGTCATGACGTCTGGATTGAAAAATGCTGGTGCAACTTATCAAAGGGCTATGAATTATGTTTTTCATGAGTTGATCGGCAAGATTGTGGAAATATATATTGATGATGTTGTAATCAAGTCATTGAATCATAAGTCTCATTTGGCTGACATAAGGAAAACTCTAGAATGCACTAGGAAGCATGGACTTAAGATGAACCCGAACAAATGTGCTTTTGGAGTTTCAGCTGGAGAATTTCTGGGATTTTTGATACATGAAGGAGGAATAGGACAGATCACAATTGAACAGATTCGCCAGAAAGATCTTCGGTTAATTTGCAGAAGGAGACTTGGTTTGGAAAGCGCTATTGCCGATTGGAACCAAATATGCAGCATTCGGCAAATGGTCTCCAAATTGGGAAGGTCCTTTCAGAGTGGTTAGATGTGTGCCTGGAAATGCTTATATTTTGAAGACATTATTGGGAGAAGAATTTGCTTCTGCTGTAAATGGAAGATATTTGAAGAGGTATTATCCCAGTATTGAAATCGATCGGTGATTGATATATTAAATTGCCGAACAGCCGATATTCGGGAAGAAATCGTTAAAGAGGGAAATTAACAGAGAATTTGAAGGGAAGGAAAGAGTAGTTGCATACCTTAGCCGAAAGTTACTAGACCCTGAAACGAGATATCCAGCTATAGAGAAGCTTTGCTTATGTGTTTATTACTCATGTACAAAATTTCGGCACTATTTATTAAATGCCGAATGCGTTGTATATTCAAAATTTGATGTAATTAAGCACATGTTGTCAATGCCAATTTTGAATGAAAGAATTGGCAAATGGATTTTGGCCTTATCTAGTATGCTCGAGAGCAGGAACGTGCGCATTGGGGGTGTGCATTCTTCAGACACTGTTGGAACGAAGGTTTAAAGCTGCCTACAAAGAATAACTGTCCTGAGTGCAATAATGGGTATGTCGAACATAGGCAAAATGTTGCCAATCGCCGATCTGTCCACACAAAGATTCCATTTTTTTGGGGGCAGCTTAGAGTCAATCTAATGTTCATTTTGTTATCATTAACATGAGATGCAATGTGTGTTATCATCGGAAAGTTTCGCTCAAAGGGCTCCAAAACTTGAAAGAAGCAAGGGCCATTGCAGTCGAAATTTTTGGAGATTCAGAGCTAGTTATAAAATAATTGAATGGTGAATATGAATGCAAAAATGATTTCTTAAGGAATTACTATGAAGAATGCAAGCAAATCTTGAAGAGCTTTCAATCAGTAATTCTACAACACATTCCTAGAGGGGATAACGAAGAAGCAAATAGATTGGCTCAAAGTGCATCAGGTTATAGAGAAAATCAAGAAGTATTTGCCAATGATGACTGTGCTTTCGGGAATGATCTGGCAGAAGGTGATTGGAGAAAGGAAATTGCTGATTATTTGAAGAATCCATCCCAGAAGGTATAAAGCTATAAAGTTTGTTCTTCTTGATAAAGATTTATATTATAAGTCCCTAGATGGGGTATTATTACGTTGCTTAAATCAAGAAGAGGCAAAGAAGCTAATAAGCGAGGTGCATGATGGATTGTGTGGAGCACACCAGTCAGCTTACCGAATGAAATGGGTTATTAGAAGAACGGGATATTACTGGCCGACAATATTGGAAGATTTGTGATCCAAGGAAGCTTTGACATCAGCAGGAAGATCTTGATCAATAGATTCAAGCACATCCCTCAAGAGATCAGCATCCTTAACTTGATCTTGAATGCTTTTCTGCAGCAAGGAGAGGATCTCTTACAATTTTGTTTGGTTTTCTTCTGACAGATCTTGACCGAAGATCTACATATGATTCGTCTCAAGGCCTTGGAAAATATTGAGAAAAATAAGGTGCGGATTGCTAAATATTACAATAATAGAGTGAAAGTTAAGCAATTTGCAGAAGGAGATTTAGTTTGGAAGGCATTATTGCCGATTGGTACTAAATACAGTGCATTCGGTAAATGGTCCCCAAATTGGGAAGGTCTTTTCAGAGTGGTTAGATGCGTGCCTGGAAATGCATACATTTTGAAAACTTTACTGGGGGAAGAATTCACTGCTGCCATAAATGGAAGATATTTGAAGAAATATTATCCTAGCATTGAAATTGATCGCTGATGAAGAAATAAATGTCAAATAGCCGGCATTCGGGAAGGAGCCGCCTTCAGAGCAAAAATTCCAACAAAAGGAAAATGGCCAATACTAGAGTGTATTGCCCTTAGCGCACACAAATTACATCACAAGAGCAACAAAATTATCACAAAAAGGATGCAAAAGATGAGTTTTATTGCCGAAATTCCATAAATCCCTAGTACAAACTACTGGAAGAGCCTGTTTAATGAAACAGCCTGTTCAGTACAGACTGGGGATGGATGGAATCGGCAATGGCATCGCCATGGCCATCAAGACGATCAATGGAGGCGTCAATGTCGTCGATATCTTCTGGATTGCCGTTAGCGAAACCGACCGGCATCCTGGAATAGTCAGTGCCGGTGCGTGTCGACATGGCAACTAAGCCCACGGCGGCACCTAAGCGAACGCCATGGAGGGCCACCTCGTCGACGCGGCCTGCCACCGCGCCAAGGCGAGCCTCTGGTGTGTCCCCTTGGGCGTTCACCTTGTTCGCCAGCTCCTCCACCAGCGTCTTCAGCCGATTGAGCTCGGCGTCACGATCTGCGAGGTTACAAAGGAGCAGCAGATTAATACCATTTGAAGACAGATTGAGATTAAGCAGATTGCAAGGCTCACCGTCGATAGTTTCAAGCAACTGTTTGCGCTGGTGTTGCCACTCAAGGTCAGCAATCCCAGCTTGTTTGGAGATAACCTCCAACTCATGGCGCGTCTCGTCGCGCTCCCTCCTGAAACGACGGGGGTCGCTATCGGAGTAGCGAAGATCGTCCGATTCAAGAGTTCGATTGGACGAACTGGAGGAATCGGACGCCGCAGCAGGAGCCGCAGGAGCCACGGCTGGAACCGCAGCAGGAGCCGCAGCCGGAGCAGCGACGGGGTTCCATTGGATTAGCCTGAAAAAACAAAGAGATTTGTCAGGAAGGAGGGCAAAATCTCGAGAAGAGTAGAGAGAGGCAGGCAGTCATCACCTGCGGCGAGCGCCGGCGCGACTTCCTTCGGGCTCATCGGCGGCCGGTCGCCTTCCGTTCGCCATTGGTGTTTTCTTGAGTTTACTGTGCTTGGGGAAAAGAAGAGCTCGAGGAAGGCAAAAGACTTGGTGAGGAGCTAGCAGCACTCGATATGTTTATTTATAGAACCCACAGAGGTAATCGTGGCCAGAGATCGTGGCGCGTATCCCAAAAATTCGGAAGGTGGAAAGGGTTCTCAAGACCGAACGGTTTCGGTGTCGTTTGGGATTCATGCTGATGTCACATTCGGTTCGACCAAATTCGGCTGTACTGAGCTTTTCGGGACTGACACTGTAGAAGCCAGCGTTGCCGAATGATTCATTCACAATGAGACAGAGACAGAATTAAAGAATGACAAGACTACCAAAGCTAATGAAACATGTGGACACCAACTGTTTGATACAAATCATACACCCAAGTACTTTGAGATTACATTTTTGGCATTCAAAATCATGTTGCTGATATTCTCCAGTAATTGCTTGTCAGCTTCTTGGGTTTTGGCCAGAGCAGAAAGTTTGGCTTTGAGCTGCTTCTCTTCATTCAGAGCTGCTGAAGCCTCCTTGCGCAACTCCTCTCTCAGACCAGGAATTTCGGCTATCTTCTTTTTATCAGCTTCAATTTCAGCCGATAAGTTTTTCAATTCAGCCTCCAACTCAGCTTTCCTGGTCTCTTTTGACTCAAGTGCAGACTGTAGGCCAGCTAACAGTTCCTTGTTGCTCTGAGTTCGAAAGTGCAAATCTTTCACAGATTTTTTGGCTATGGCCCTCCTTTGCTCCAAGGCTGGTTGAGCAGATTGATTCTTCAGAGGCTGCTTCACTACAGCATAATGATTGTCTAGCTGGGAAACTGGATCCAAGGAGGCTTTGACATCAGCAGGAAGATCTTGATCAATGGATTCAAGCAAGTCTCTTAGAAGATCAGCATCTTTGGCTTGATCTTGAATGCCCTTCTGCAGTAAGGAGAGGATTTCTTTCAATTTTGCTTGGTTTTCTTCTGATAGAGCTTGACCAGAAGATGTTTCTTCTCCTTGTTCGGCAATTAAATCATCCAGGGCAAATGAGTAGCTAGATGATGAAACAGATTTTTCCTGAAAAGAAATTCTTGATGGATTAATAATGATTTATTGGGGAATTGAGAAGATTGGATGATTTTATTTACCTCTGTTCTGATTTCCTGAATGGGAGAAGGAGATTTCTCAGGTTCAATGGCTGGGTCTTGTGTGTCATGCTGAGGAGAGATTGGAGAATTCCTTGGTGAAGATGCAGCTTCTAGTTGAAGAGGTGATGAAGTTGGGGCTGAATAATGTTGAGAAGAAGGGCTCTCCAAGATTTGATCCATGGAAGTTTGTTCTGCAACTAAAAAGGGATAAATGTCGATGAAAAGAATGAATGAGATAGTAAAATTTATACCAGTTGATGGAGCATCGACAGAATCTGTAATAGCTGCTGCCTGCTGTTTCTGAGCCTGAAATCATAAAAATAGAGATGAG
Organism: Echinochloa crus-galli; assembly: GCA_900205405.1. Classification (NCBI taxonomy): domain Eukaryota; kingdom Viridiplantae; phylum Streptophyta; class Magnoliopsida; order Poales; family Poaceae; genus Echinochloa; species Echinochloa crus-galli. The sequence goes on along the minus strand of OAMR01000499.1, from coordinate 128,509 downwards.
CATGATGAAGAATAGCATTGTGTTTAAAGGAAAAGACTATGACCTGAATGAGTTTCTTGCTGGCTGTTCTCTTCTTAGGAGCTGAAGAAGCAGGCAGAAAGGAAGTCTTTCTTTTGGCAGAAGATGGCCTGGTAATAATTGGGTCTAGATTGGCTTGTCTAGACATCAGCTGAGCCAAATTAGGGGATTGATGCCCCAGAGCAGATATTGGGCCTGCAATCTTATACTGGATCGCCCTAGCAAGAGAGGCAGACACTATGTCCTACAAAATGATAAAATAATCAGAGGGATAAATATTATTAAAACAAGATGAGGAATGAGCATATTACCTCTGAATTTGGTCGATAGTCAGGCATCAATTCAAAACAGAAGGGGTGAATTGGCATGTTGAAGATGTGGTCATGAAGTTCTTGCCACCAGAGAATGAAAGAAGGATGGGCAGATGTTATTGGCACAAAAGGGGCAGGTGCATAGATGGTAGTACAGCATTTATAATCAAAAACCCTTCTTGTTTCTGTAGAGTCCTTGATAATTTCTCTGGGCTTGAGGAATTCATGAAGAAATAGTCTTGGGGGCGCTTGGCCACAGCCTAACTGTCTAGCCATCATGTTCGGTTGATAGTACTCAAAGGTACTCTGAACCAGCCTCCCTCCACAAAATTCGGCTGGCAAAATGCAGGGCCGAATGAAAGAATTGAAGATGGTTGTAGCTTGTGCATCTACACATCCAGTTTCAAAGCTAAACTCACAAGGAAGGGTGAGATTGTCATTATCAAAATAAGGAAACCAGAGAGGATCAGCAAAGCCTTTGGAGAAAAGCTCGAAAAGTTCACCAATGCTCTTGTCTACAGATACAGTAGAAGCAGCCTCCCCATAAGTTTGACAGCCTTTGGTGCTCTGAGTTTCCCCTTCCTTGTAATTGATTGAGGGAAAGTGCTGACTGTTGATGTCAATAGTGACAATCTGATGCATGTACAACTGCAACCACATCTGAATGAACCACCAAGGACCATTGACACAAGGGATTTTCTTGTTAGTGTGCATCAAGCGAGTGGTCTGATGGAGCATGTGATAGACACTTCCCAGCAGGTATTTCCCAAGAGGGATGAGTGTACCAGCAGCCAAATCTTCAGCCATCACAATGTGATTCAGAGTTGGCTCATTGGCTTTGCCGCAAAAGATAAATCTGCACAACCACATGTTCAGAAAGGCCCTGTATTCAACATCGGACAGAGGACCGTCAGACATATAATTCTGGATATATTTCTTATATCCAACTCCTGTCTTCACTCCTGTCTGCTTGGAGGAGCCTTTGTACTTGTATGGACACACGGACTCTGTAATATTCAGGCCGGTCATCAAGTAGACATCGGCCAAAGTGGGAGACATTGGTCCATGACCAAAAAGGAAGGCATTTGCGCCATTGGACCAAAAATGGCAGGCTGCAATCAGAAGATTATCATTCCTAGGAGTTTCAGCTAGATGCTAAAGATAGCTCTAGATAGTGTGAGATGCAGAGATTGTCCCAGTTCTTGGTTTGGGGGCTTTTGTCATCGAAAATTCTCTTGTACCAATTCCTCCAGCCGGCGATTGGGGGGCAGAGGCCAGTTCTTGAAAGCGTCTTGCCATTCGTGAGGCTTTGTCAGTGAAGATTTGAAGGGGATCCTCTGAGATTCGGCAGCAATAAGTTCAGAAGGGTCTGAATCTCCCACGGGCCCGAGGAAATAAGTAGGTGCTTTTTCCTCGGTGGGAATCAAAAGTTCGGCCGCTAGGGCCTACCAAGAACAGAAAAAGGGCGAAAAAGAAAATTTAATATGCGATTCAGAAAGAATGATGCCGAATGTACTTGAGGGGGATTAAGAATTACCTGGAGGGCTTGATCTTGGTGCGCCATTTGAAGATTGAAGCTTGCAAAGGTCGATGAACTAGGGTTTGGATCCGGACGATGCTTCGAAGATTTTAGAAAGGAAAAGCGGGGATTGAGCTAGGGAAACCTAGAGACGTTGAGTATCTATGGTCAATTCCAAGATAAAAATATCTTTTATCCCGAAATTGAAGGGGCATGTGTTAACACCAAAAATTGACACCTGAAAGAGGCTGACGAGTGGGCCAGGCTCCGTAGAAAGATTCCATTCGGCAGGAAGGCCTTCTTCGAAGCATTCGGCAAAAGATCCTCTGCGGTCGGGAATCCGCCATCGTTCGGCAAAGGAGCTGTTCCACAGTTGGAAACAGAAGTATTCGGGAAAGCGTGATGACGTAGATCGAATATAAGGAATAAGCCGATTTGATGAAGAATATGAGATGAATACGGCGCTTCGACGTATTTCTTTGGAAATAAACGTTTTGTAATCGTAGTCAACTAGGAATTGTGTCAAAACCAGGGTATAAATATAAACCCATGGTGATTGTAATAGGGATCGAACAATCATACAACAAACCGGCCTTGCGCCACCTTTTCGAGTCCTTTAGTCGTGTCGTCGAAATCTTCGAGAGGAACCATCGATCCGTCGACCTCCGTAAGTATCGACAACCTTGTATCATGCTTAGTATCATGCGGTGGATTTAAGCTTGATTCAAGTAGGCTTCTTTGTTAGATCATGAGCCATGCGGTAGACTAAGGTTTAGCTTGA
>OAMR01000499.1:94162-117289 GCA_900205405.1 Echinochloa crus-galli | reverse complement strand
AAGATCAGCAAACAAAAACCCTTTGCCAAACAAGAAGCACAAGCCTTCAAGCAAACCTCAGCTCCAAAAATGATGAATACCATCAACAATACTGGGTGGGAGTGATACCCAGACTGTTGCGATGCTAGGGTCTGCATATAGCGTCGACGCATGCTTCGTTGCGGTACTCCTACACCCATGTAGCGACGGCTGTACGCGTTGTGATTTTGTTCAAGCATATGGCGACGACCAATCTTTGGTTACGTGACCGTCTACGTGTATAGCGAGGGAAATCAGCGTTGTGATTTTGTTCAAGCATATGGCGAGATCAATCTTCGGTTGCATGACCGTCCACGTGTATAGCCACGGTAATTTGCGTTGCGCTATTGTTAAAGCATATGGCGACCACCCGTAGTTGGTAGCATCACCATCTATGTGTATAACGACGACGGTTATTATTGTTGCGAATTGGTTCAATCTTATGGCGACGACGCATAGTTGGTTGCGTGAATCCCTTCGTGTATGGCGACGACACATAGTGCTGCAATTTCGTAGGATCGTATGGCGACGAACCATATTTGTTGCGTGACCCTATTCGTGTATGGCGACGGCAATTAGAGTCGCGATTGGGTTGAAGTATAATGCGTCGACGACCCCGAGTTTGGTTGCATTATAGCTCAAGCATATGGCGATGGATTACGACTCCCTTGTGATAGCCTACATACGAATTGCAACGGCAAGTATCGTATTGCGACACGATTCTATCATTGCAACAGATCTTGCTTGCAACAGACCAGAGAGGTCGCAACAACCGCTATCGCGACGACGCCTTTCGTTGCAATAACCTGTGTTGCAACGCCACCGGTCGTCGCTACTGCACCTAATTGCATCGTCAGGCACCATCGCAACACGTTCTTTTTATTGCGACACCGTTTTGGAACCGTTGCAGCAAAATATTGCGACGGATCATATTGCAACGCCTGCCGACGGAATGAAACCGTCGTAATCTATATGTATTGCGACCAAATACCCCATATAGCGACCACTTGGAGGCGTCGCCAACAGCACCAAACGCTGTAGTGTCGAGTACGAGGGGGACTTTCTGGAGCAGCAACAATACTTTGAGGAAGGCATGTTATAGCACGGACAATCCTTGCTACCTACCCACTTTGTAATAATTTATTTCATACATGCATGTGTCCAAATTGATGTACTTTAAGGTTGTACCTAGTTTTGATTATCCTGTCCTTGATTGTCTTAGGTTTATGCATATGGGTAGAATCTTTGCTATGCGCAGCTACTATCAGTTATGTTTAATTATTAATCTTGACTTAATGGTTCACTTTAACATTAATGATAAAACTTGCTTTTTAGCAACTTGGTTTAGGGAGCTAGAGCATGTGCTTCGTGCTTTGTTCTAGTGTCTCTCCGTAAGGTCCGGTTCTTAAAGGGCACCCAAGAGCCTATTGCCACAGCTAGAACTATTATGGCTCTGGTCTTGGACAAGTAGCATGTACGACTCTAGCTTGACAGTAGTTACCGATGGTCCAATGACGTTATGGGATGGGAGATCCGTCGGCTATGTCCCCGTGAGACACAGTCCCATGTTGGGAGTCCCTGCAATGGGGAACTCCACAAGTTGCGCATTGTTGGGTGCGATACCCATGCTCTGGACGCCATTGATTATGGTGTGACTCCGTAGGCGTAAGTCACTCTCGGTGCCTGGGCCATGCTTCCTGTGTTGTACCATAACAGCAACTGTTTTGCTAGGGTGTCTTGTGAAAAGCCTCATAGCGTCCCTATGCGGTCACACCTCGGAAGTGTGATTTGTAGGGTCGGATCCACCTCCGCATGGCTGGGTTTAAAGTTCCTTTGAGCTTTTACGCGACTGGTAGGTAAAGGACGAAACCTCTACCGAGTGTAAATCTATCATGATAGCCTTGCTCAGGGTCATGAGCAGCCTGGATCCTTTTTTATTAGAAGATGAAGTTTATTTTTGCTTAATGTCACTTATACATTATTAAATGGGTTGCAACTGGGTTTTATCCACTTGTAACTTGGATAATGTTCAAAAGGCAGTCTATGAGCAGCTTTTACACACCGTCCATGACGAAATGCAGGCTTCATATGCTAAGCTGCGTGAAGAGTTTGAACAAACATTGAGCCAGTGTCCACCTATTGCAGCAGAAGATGCCGCCTCAACTCTCACTCGCCCAATTGTGCCTCGTAGCAGCTGTGGGAGTAACGTGCATCTCATAGAAGATCCCAACATAAGATTTCCTGTGGATGCGATCACTGCACCAAGAAGTTGCAAGTTATATGTGATGGAGAGGTTAACTAAGACCAAGGTGACCATCGGTCAAGCTCAGCCTACTAAGGAACGAGAGGTGTTGCATTGCCGTGAATTGTCATTGGTCACACTTGATGCACTTGTCAGAAAGTAGTACGGCATAGTGGAGTTGGAAATTCTTGGGCAACATGACAAGGCCAGTTAAGGGATAACCTTGGTTGCATTGTCACGTGGTGCAAATGCTATATATCATATAGCGATTCCGAATCGGATACAGAGGACGACGATGGCAACAACTATCCTGCACAAGGGGGAACCAAGTTAGCCTAGCCCTCAAATTGATCCAAGTCCGTCTTGTAGGGAACCAAGTTTGCCTCCTAGAGAACCAAGCCACTCTCCAAGTCTGGTGAAGGCACGATCATCTCAGAAGCGGCGACAAACCCCTTCCAGCCCTCCTTAGGATAACTCAAAGAAAAAACCGATGAGTGGAAGCCTAACATCCCTCCTCCCTGGTAAGGAGGATCATGTGGTACCAAAAGAAGCAGTTGTGCATTTTCAGAAGATGTGTTTGTTCCACAAATAGGGAGTAACAAACCTCCGCTGAGAGATTTCGAGCGTATCACGTCCAAAAGGGCGTTGCGTTCCTTTAGCGAGCAAGTGCACAAACAATCCATTGCGGAGAGGGAGGAATCATCTAAGACGTAGTTCTACAAATAAGCTAATCTCTCATCACAAGAACTCCGTAGTCTACAGTATGATGATGCTGTGGAATTGCCAGTCGCCCTACTAAGCTGGAAGTTAGAGTTGGGGAAAGACCTTGTTCGCCCCACTAATACCCTAACCTGTTGACGAGGATGAGGCAATTGCATGAATGGTACAAATCTCAAGGGGGTCAAATGTTTGGGGTCGGATGCCCAATCAAATATTTCGGCAAGAGGGATGAGGAAAATGATCATACCATAATACAGATTGAATTCGAGTGTTTATACGAGTTCTGCCAACAAGATTCTCTCGACGTCAAGATCCAGTTCTTGTGGTGCTTGTAAGTATCCAAACTAAATCTCTTCTATTGTTTTGATGAACCAATGTGATTTTATAACTTGCTCCTTCTATAGGATGGAGGCCCGAACATGTAGGGAAAGGGGGATTCAAGATGTAGCCTTCTTGGACCCTACTTGTGTCAATGAAAAGGTGTTGGGAAACTCTGACATCGCCTGTTATATGTACCTTGCTTTTTGCACGCTGAGAAAGAAACAAACAATACTTCTGCCGTACAACTGCAAGTAAGTGTGTTCCAAGTAACATGCATTCACTAATGAAGCCTTTGTCTAATTTTTTACATGTTTCTAATGTTTGCAGGGAGCATTATGTTCTCTTTGAAATATGCCTTCTACAGAGCCTCATCAGGGTTTCCGACTCAAGACAATGACCTCGAGAACTCATCCAGCCAGCCATTGACTTGTTAAAGAAGTACAACCTCCGTTTTCTATTATATGACGTTGCTTAGCTCACTTTTGAGCTAACCAACATCATATATTAAAGGATGGAGGTAGTAAGTATCTAATGTTGAGTTGGTTCATTCTATCTAGTCATATAATGTTTTATTTCATCAATCCAATCACATTTACTATTTAATGTTGTATAGAATGTTCGGAATGTACTGTAAAGCATACCCGGGGCAACGTAGACCTTATTACAAAAAGTTCATCATAGATGATGCCAGGTGGATTAAAGACAGCCGATGGGTAACAACCATTGCGGGTTCTATGTAATACACTATATCCACTGCTACATTGGAGATGACTTTACCGCTTTAGACAAAATGGTTTGTACTAATCGATCAGTCTAACCATGTGTTCTGCTAATGCATTTTTTGAAACCATATGCTAAGGCATTTGTTTCTTCCCCATGGCGTACGTGCTGTAAAATGAAATAGGTGCCCCGGAGATGATTATAAGCGAGATAATGGCACTCCAAGAACAACCAGCTGGTTTCATCCTTAATCAAGTTGTGAGTGTAGATGGTGAGCTTAACATTCTGAAGACGTAAGAACTAGTGTCATTGTTGGAACATGTAATAAGTTTGGAACTTGTTGTAAGATTGAGATACTTTTTTTTCTCGAACCACGCCGAAGAACTACGATTGAGATGGTTTTCATTGTCGAATTGTGCTTGTCATGTGATGTGACTCCTGAATATGTGGTATATGTTGTGCTGTGCTATGCTAAGCTGTGTATATGTTTTGTGCCGTGAATGGATATGTGTTGTATATAAAAACATGAAAAAAATCACAAACGGTTTGAAACACAAACTGCTTGTGATGGTAAGCACATCACAAGCAGTTTGTAACATAAACCGTTTGTGATGTTTGAGATATAATGGCACTCCAAGAACAACTAGCTGGTTTATAATGGAACCGTTTGTGTTACAAAACGGTTTGTGATGGCAAGGACAGAAATCGGTTGTGATGGCCCATATCACAAACCGTTTATAAAGCGTTTGTGATGTCATTAGGCATCACAACCGGTATATCACAAATGCCGAGCAAACCATTTGTGATGAGGGTTAAAAACCGTTTATGATGTTGGGTTATGTAGTAGTGTGGTATATCTATATTACATGTTGGTTAACACTACTGACTAGCGCAATGCAAAATAGAGGTTGTAATTAAGTTTTTTGAGTGGAAAATAGGGTTTTTATTCATTCATTTTGAAATGTCTAATCCAGGAGTACAGGAGAGCGAGCCAAACAATTCATGTCTTACATATCCTAAAGGATAAGCATGCTTTAGATGATGAGTGGCAGCTGTAATGAAGTGAACCAAACAGACTCAGACTTAAAGCTAAAAGAAGCCAGGCATTGCAAGCAAGCACGGCCCTACTGCAGTACCCAAGCTTGGTTGCAGCTTGGCTTTGATCCTACCCAGCCGGGAGTGGTAAGGCAAAGAACCAAACACACCTTTTGTGACTCAACGTGGATGTAATTTATTATCTTAAAATTCTGATAGACCGTACCTTGATGTGTCAATCTGTTAACAGATTATTAGATCTATGGACCTAACTTTTAAAAATATTATTACAAATGACAAGAGCCTTTTTTAAAATAAGGAAACGGGATGGAACATTTTTTAGATTAGTCACCATACGTAAGCTAGATTAATCATTAACATTAAGATATTGCGCACGCCATACTCTTGGAGGTTTTATAGATAAGCCAGTTGAGTGTACATGTGGCTAGCAAGGTATAGAAAATCAGAAACAATCGGAAGACAGCAAGACCAATACTCCATCGCGTGCTAGCGAATCATGTACGTATCGTGTTGTCCTTTTGCCCAGTACTAATCAACAGCTGGCTCTGCCAGCAGCCGGACTATGATCTGCTAATATAGTAACCATTTCCAGGATTGCGCAAATCGAAGGAGAGTAAAATACTGATCAGGATTTGTACGTACTAATGTATGTTGCTCTGTTGTAATAAAGTCGATCTCCAATTTTTTTGAACAACTGCAAGATTCCGTGTGTTTCACAAGGATTTCCTTCTAGTATGCTGTTACAGTTTTGTTGTTCAGTAGTTCACAGAGGCTATTCTTTCTTCTTAGGCAAATTTTGCTACAGGGCACTATTCGATTTCGATATTGCTGTGGGACACTGTAAAAAAATTATTGGTCACAACACACTAAACGGTGTGTTTCAGCAAAGAAAGTAGCGTGTTCCAGCTAAGAAAAAATATTTTAGTGTGTCACAACTAATTTCACAAAAGTGGAGTGTCCCACAGCAAATTTTTCCTTCTTATTAGTTGGAACACAGTTTGTTGATGCCATATTTCGTTAGGCCAACAAGAACAGATCCTGCAGTGTAAATCTTTTTCCTAGAGACCACAACAGGGCTCAATCTATCGTTAGTACTTAGCTCAGTCCTAGTAGCACTTGGGATCGTTCCTGTGGACAACGGAAACAAAAATTCCGCTGAAAATGAACTGTTTCACGTACGGAAGAATGAATATAAATACTGTTTTCTAGACAACCTCAATACATATGGTATTACAAGTAGACAAGTTTTTGCATTGTGATATTTGCGAGAAGATATTTAGCCTTCGAGCAAATATAGCATAAAAACTGCCACCCTCGAGCTTAAACATTAATCTTTAAGATATCTCAAGCCACTAGTGGAGAAACCTTCCTCAGTTGAGAATGCCCTTTAGCACCGGGTTTTCAACCGGTGCAGAGCTTCCGGTGCTAAAGGGTAGAACTAAGACATACCTAACATTATTTTCAAGGAAGATAATAACATACTCTGCATGACTTATCTTAAAATAACAAAAATAACTAACTAATATTTAATAAATAACATTATCTTCAAATAAGAGCATGGCTCATTAGAGAAATAACTAACTAAAATACAAATTTAATATCACAAGTTACCCAATAACAAATTTAATAACTAACTACAATACTAAAAAAAATTTAATCCTAGTTACCCAATAACAAACATTTCTATAATTTGTTTTCTATATTTCTATCTATTAAACATTTCTCTAATTATAGTTAATATATTCGTTTTCTAAAATCAACTATACCTTGAAGTTAGCTAATAACCAACAACTCTATAATCCAATACAGATTTAATATATAACTAAATACAAATTTAATATATAAGTAAATACAATACAAATTTAATGTATATATTCCATTATAAAAAATCATGCTCACCAACATTATAACTAATCACAATACAAACTAACTAACATACCAACATTTCACTAAGTCATACATAAAAAAACAGGCTCTAAAACACACCACGAACACAAGCTCTCTCTCCATTTTGGTTCACAAATTTCTCTATTTCCAAAACATATAAAGAGTACAAGCTAATAAAAGACATAAGAGAATGAAAGTGTGTACCGTGCAGAGCCCTTTAGATGAGTGAAATCTTCACAAATTTTTTTTAAAAAATTGGCAGCACCTCCTGTCTACTCGAGCACAACACGAACATAGCTCTAAGTGTTCATGCTGGCTCGGCATGGATAGGAAGAAGGTCTAAATAAGAGCTTGTTAGCACCGGCTGGTACTTGCAACCGATGCTGATGATTTTCAAAAACATCAGCACCGGTTGCAGCCACCAACCGGTGCTGATTGTTCCCCATTAGCACCGGGTGCAAACTAATGCTAATGAGGCTCAGACACAATAGCACCGGATGACTGTTACGGAAAGAACAGTCATTGTGTGAATTGTTATGGAAAGAATAAAAAAATCCCTGTGAATTGCGGGATCTTTCGGTTGGATGTGCACTTGGTATCCTTTTAACGTGTATGCTGTATTTGCGGCGCTCTTTTGTTTCCTGGTCACTTTATTTGCAGAACGAACTTTTTAAGGTACTAGTTGGTATGCACGTGCCACAGGCACGTGTTTTAAAAAGGGTATAAAAAATCTTAAACTCAATAAAAGTTGATTGTAATTTAAATAAAATGTTCAATTTGCAAGACACACGGTCAAGTTCTATAAACTTTATTCTCAATGCTTGTTCTCTTTTGCAAATTCACAACTTGAAATCACACTCGCAAACATTCGCTTGGAGCTCACCTTTCAATGGCTCAGTCATCAACTGATTCATCACTACCTCACAACAGAGAAACCGAAAAGAGATAATAATGGACAAAATATCGAACTCAAGTCTATACTAAACCCATTTCTTCTATGCGCTTAGCAACAACATTTAACTTCAGGCAATTTCATTTGAAACATAAGCCTTATTAACTATTTGAGATAAGCACATATAGCATAGAAATTTCTCACCATGTCTCACAGCCACCATTCAACTTAGGAGTTGAAATATAATATCACGACCACCATTCAACTTAGACATGGAATACCCTAAACCCTTACAACCACCATTTAACTTGAGCATTGAAATATAATATTACAACCACTATTTAACTTGGGCGTTGAAATATAGTATTACAACCACCATTTATTCTAATGATGTAATAAACACATGGGCCGACGAATATCATTGCACACAAACTTGAGACTATTTTTCTTAGGAGAACTCCTGTATGCAAAGAACAAGATGGTGACCAAGTCAACGAAATACGTAATAAAAAGCATTTTACATTTGGAAGTCAAAAAGCATTACCACAATTGCAGAAATCCCATCCAAACAGCTACCTAAAATATAATCTTCACAGAAATATTAACTCAACTTTACAGAAATAAAGCGTAGGTGTGTGCCTGTACTTGGTACTTCAGTAGCCTTGCTTCAAGAGTGTGCATCATAGAATCTAAAGAACACAGAAGGGCAATATCAGTTAGTGTGTGTTCTCCACCTTTCCAATGAAGTGGCTTCTAATATTTTCTTTTAAAATCCAGTGAGCAATGACATGCTCTCCATATTACATAATGAGATCACCACATGCAACAGTACAGTACTATCTCATGCCCAAAACTGTAGCTGGTGAACAAATATCTAATTATGGAATTTAACTTAGTTTGCAACTTATTTTGGGCCAGAAAATCCAACATGATCTATCTGGATCGAAATTCCAGTAATTCAATACAGGGTTTCATGAGTACATTTGCAGTCCCACATTTTCCATTTACAGAAGAAGTTAACTTAAAATCTTGAAAGTAATAATTTTAGCAAACAAAAGGAAAGAATATCTTATCAAACACAAGTTTAAACAGTAAAGACTAAACTCTAACTTCAGTTCTAGTGTGTATGCTGGGTAAATCTTCTAAGCATAGTGTATGGTGAACAAAACAATTAGTTGACAGGCATCCTTCAGGTGAGTATTGGTCCTGATTAAGAGCTAAAGCAGCAGCATTTTTCCTACTCTCCCTGCTCTGTCTCTCTCGACATGATATGAGCTAAAGAATGCAGTGCCTGAATCAATGAATCCTTCCATCTACTGGGAATTGGGTTTATGGTCCAATCTATCAATTTACATGATATGATCCAGTTTATCGTGACTAAACTGTGAAAACAAATATTCTCACCTACAAGGCAAACAAATATTAAGTACGTAGGCACCAGGAACATACATTGTATATGTGCAGTCTTGACTTGTTAACCTTCTTCTCCAGATGCAGCACAATCACAAAAGCCCCCAATCTTAGAACACCATGTATAATGAAGAAACTTCTTGTAAACTCCTTGTTATGGAAAGAACAAAAAAATCCCTGTGAATTGCGGGATCTATCGGTTGGATGTGCCCTTGGTATCCTTTTAAAGTGTATGCTGTATTTGCGGCGCTCTTTTGTTTCCTGGTCACTTTATTTGCAGAACGAACTTTTTAAGGTACTAGTAGCTATGTATGTGCCCCAAACACGCATTTTAAAATTCATAATAAATGAAAATATATATCAATAAAAATCTGCGTTAGTAAGAATTTTTTTAGCCTTGAGAATATCCTTTTTACCAGATTGCATGTTTGCATACCTTTCCCTCGCTTTTATCGCTTTTGTTATGTAATTTAAAGAAATCCAAACCAAGACAAGTATATATAAACTATACATATGGACAAACGAAGAGGATCAACTTACGTGTACAAATCTTTTAAAGTGTTTTACTTTGAGTTTGGCGTTGATTAGTAACACAATTATCTCCACCTACATGTACTTCAGTATCTTTAATAGATCTTTGTCTCTTAAGAAGCCGAGAAGGACGTTCAATAAAAATATTGGTAACATCTCCAAGTGCCACACGACTTTGTGTTTTTATTTAAATAAACAAACACGAAAAATTAATAAAAATATAAACCACTATGGTATTGAGGACAACAAGTAATTTGCATAGAAACAACTTAGTCTCAGTCTGACGCTGATTAGGTTGAGAATTATCCACTCCTCCGTTGACTACCATAGCTGTAATAAAAATTTATCTCTTGACCGGCTGAGGAGGACGCCCAATAGAAGTATTGGTAATATCTCGGAGTGGTACATGACATGGTGTGCCGGCTTCCATCCCCAATACAGCATCAACGCCACATAATCTTATAAAAAAACATATAAAAAATATTCATACAAGCGACAGATGGATGATGGACAAGATTTAGAGGGGGTAATCTATTATGTAAATGATCCTCTATATTTGAACTCCAGCTAGTAATCTATTCATCTATTCATACATTCATATATAAGTGAAATAAATGAGCTTACCATTACTGATGGCGTCCGTGGGGTGGCTAACGGCCCGAAGGTGCGGCCGTGCACATGAAGGAGTGTTGTGCCGATCGCCCGCTGCTGGTGGGAAACGACCAACCTAAAGAGGGACCAATCAATTATAGGTGCCAGCAAAAAAACACTGAAAGGAAATAGACAACATTTGCTAGACCTAATGAATCAAAGAAAGGAAACAAATAATGTTCCTTTTAAATACTTTCCCTGAAAAAAGGAAACAAAGATTTACAGAATCAAACCCGGATTTGTAGGTGAAAATGACGCTCTAACATCAAAAAGTAAGGAAGGGAAACATAAATTAACGAAGAATTTCAGCTCTTACATGGCATTAGCTGATTAATAACTTGCCCACATTTTCCACAACAAAGATGCAAATGAACACAAAATTATTGGACGTGTATTCGGCCATAATCGTCAACCAAGAAAATATTTGAGCTGATTGAAAACTTGCCCACTATTTCGACAGCAAATATTTTGGAATCAAAATTTATTGGACCCGTCTCCGACCACAATTATCAAGCAACTAAACATTTCAGCTGCTTGAAAAGATGCCCACATTTTTCAGAGCAAATATGGATGGGAACCCGAATTTATTGGACTTGTATCCGCCACAATCATGAACCAAGAAAACATTTAAGCTGATTGAAAACTTGCCCATATTTTTTTGCAGCAGATATAGAAGTGAACCCAAAATATTAGACCTATATCTGGCCACAATCTTTAACCAAGAAAACATTTCAGCTGGTTGAAAACTTGCCCACATTTTCCACAACAAATATAGAAGGGAACCCAAATTTATTAGACCTGTATCCGGCCACAGTCATCAACCAATGAGACATGTCATATGATTAAAAATGTGTTTTCAATAGCGAATATGGAAGGGAACCCAAATTTATTGGACTTGTATCTGGCCACAATCATCAACCAAAGAAACATTTGAACTGATTGAAAACTTGCCCATATTTTTCATAGAATATGGAAGGGAACCCAAATTTATTGGACTCATATCTGGACACAATCATTAACCAAGGAAATATTTCAACTGATTGAAAATTTGCCCATATTATACATATTACATATGGAAAGAAAAAGGGTGTCGTGAGTAAGATCTAGGTGGGCCTGTTTTGATTGAAAAAAGTTTTGGATTTTGGGGAAATCCTTCTCTAGCGCCGAAAAAATTGGTCAAACTTTTAGCATGGCAGATGTGTCCTTTGTGAGGAAGAGGGTGGGCCTAATCTTGGTAACAATTGTTCTCAAAATGTAATTCTCGTTATAGTATAGATCGATAATTTCCTTGGATTGTGGTCGAGCTTGATAAACAAATCCCAACAAATGTGGATAGATTTGTGGCCCTGTGTTGGATCCCAACGAAAAGAGGGTGGGTTTGTGATTCACCAAACACCAATCCTGAAGATCATCAATCATTACGTGAAAATTAGAGATAGACAATGAGGTCTTAGCAACGCGTTTACATTGTTCGTTACAAAAACTGATAATGGTAACGGATGTCATTAGCGTCCGTTATGAATAAGGGCCACCTCATCCAACAACGTTAACTCCGTTACCATTAACATGTTATTGGTAACGGATATCAACAACGCCAGTTACAAAAGATATTGGTAACGGACATTAACAACGTCCATTACCAATGTGCACCATATTGGTAAAAAACTTTAACAACGTCCATTACCAATTAACGAGCTTGAACAACGTCCATTACCAATGTAGTGAACATAGTTTTTTTATTTTTCAATATTTTTTCTTGAACTATGAGTATATAAGGGATGACCATAAAAAAATAAGATCAATCGGAATCAAGATGTGGCTTGTAGAAATTTTAAAAGATTCATAAATGTTTATATAAAAGGGTTGGATCCTCTTCCTAACCACAAATGATTGTGTGGTCTAGTGGTTGTTGGAGGCTCGCGAAGCAATAGGACTCGTGTTCGAATCCTATGGAGGACGGCGTACTGTTATCGGTAACGGTCATATGCCTTTTACCGATGACGAGTCTAGTGAGTTCTACTCGTAGGGGCATGTGGTTTGTCAGCCAGTTGATGACTAAATGCCATACGTAATTCTATTTGAAACAACCTTTGCCCCTGAAAGAAGCTACCATCGCAAAGGCACATATGAATGTGATATGTAAGATCCAGTTGTATATATATACTACCTCTGTTCTAATTTATATGACGTTGGCTAGTATACATTTGAGCTAAGCAACGTCAAATAAAAAAAGAATGGAGGGAGTACTATGCATGGGATGGTCATGACAATATGGCTTTGCTTTTTTTCGGTTGAGATTCTTTCTTGGGCCATTGACAGTAAACAAAATGGTGGAAATTACATTTCTTCGCAGTTTCCACTCGATAGCGTACAACTTGACAAGTTCATACCAAATTTCTCAAAGGCACTAACACAGGTACTGGTTATTAGAGTAGCCGCGATGCACCTCACAGTGGTATGCCATTGACGTGCGCGATGGCGTTGCTCGTGTACTGCCTCACGCTTATTACGCCGGCGGTGACCTCCTTCCCGGCCGGCGAGGCTGTAGCGCCGGCTTCCTCCAACCCATTGGCGCACGTGCCCTCGTTCGTAATCGCGGCGCTGAGCCACGTCTTGGCGTTGGACACCTCCCACCTGGCCTGCCTGCTGCTCCCGCCGTCGCCAGCAGCGGTGGTCATATGGGACGCATCCAGTCGGCTCAGCTCGGCCGACGACTGCCTCGCCAGGTTGGCCGCGGCGGAGATCATGCTCGCGCAGTCGCGCAGCGCGGCAGTCTCGCTGGGCCTTCCACCGCTCACCTCGGCCGAATCAGGGCCGTGGCGGAGGATGTCCTTCACGCGGGCGGAGACGGCACGGAGGTGCGCCGCCGCGACGTCGGCCGCGACGCGCGCGAGCCTGGCGTAGCTGGTGTGGAACTCGGAGGCGTAGGGGAGGAGGGAGTCGTAGCAGAGAGCCGGGTACAGCGTGGTGGCGCAGCGGGAGCGGAGGAAGCATGCCGCAGCTGATGACTCAGTCGTACAACTCTCTGCGGAGCTTGGCGCGGGGGCCGCTGTGTTCGTGGTGGCTGCTTGTGCTGTGCCGACTGCAAAAACAGTGAACAGGAGGACGAGGTGGTGGGTGGAGATAGCTCGGGGCTGAGGCGCCATTGTTTTCAGTCCTTCGGCGACTCGATTATCGTCGTAGACTCAAGAGTTGACGGCTTTCTACGTGAAATGAGGCGGCTTTATATATAGGACTTATAAATAGTGGCTCATAGTCATAGCCCGGGGGCCCCGCGCCCTGGTGGCTGCTGCTCATAAGCACTTCTCCAATAGTTGAGCCAGCTGCTAGCTTATACATCTAAAAGTTTGTGTCAAGAGACATGTCCCCCGTCAACTAAGAGTCACATGCTAGCTTTTATGTTTATTAGACCACACGTGTCAACCTCACACAATTTAGGATTGTGTGCATAAGACTATCTCTTAAATAAGAGATATCTCATATGCCTCTCTCCTATACGTAGATAAAAAATTAATAAAGTATGGCTATAAGCTAGCTGAGCTGGTATTGTTGGAGGAGACCTGAATTGTAGCAGGGCAGCGGGTAGCAGCCCGGTGAGCCAGCAATATACTACGCTGCCTACTTGATACGTACCATGATGTGATTAGAAACATCACAGGCGTGAGATGGCACCACTAACCCAACACAAGGTGCTTCAGGTACGCGCTTGTGATGCATGCTTCGAGGCACCACTACTTATAAACTTGAAGTATAATGGATCTAATTAAATCTAAAAAGTACAAACAAAGACAGAGGAAATCCACCATCCGGCTTGGAGGAGGACGTCATGCCCGTCGTCGTACTTCTACAATAACTCATTATCATTGTTGCCCAGAAAATAGAGCTAATGGATGGAGAAGTCATACATATAAAATTATAATATTGCTATCATCAACTTTTATCAGAAAATAAAAAATATCATAATTAACATGCCAAGAAAAACTATAAACAACATCAAAGCAGCGGAACCATAAATAAAATATATTTATTCAGAGGCATTTCGTATACTTTTCTACTGTATAAACAATTTTCACATTTGTCCAAATTGATTTAGAGATCAAACTAGAGAAAATTCATCAAAAAATGATTTCAAAAAGTTAGGAAAGAGGAACATCAAAACTACCCTGCCATCCATGGCACACTCGTGCGCTACCCAGTCACTGGTTTGGACCGCTGGGTCATGGCCTATCATGACATGTGCGGCCCAGCTCAGTCTTACGCGGCATGGGTCGTTTGGTTCGGCACAGCACGGCCTAGCCACATGATTTTAGTTGTCCACCTCATCAAACGGTTGTCCCCACGAATCGGGAGCATATAATCGTGCCGCTCGGGCGCCCCCTGCCCCTAGCTCTCATTTTCCCTTTCTATCACTTGTGTGGGTTGAGCCGGCTGTGCCGCCGGTGATGCTTGCGTTGGCGTGCCATTGTCGTGCTATGGCCGGGCTCTCTCCCTCCCCTTCTCTATACTCTCAACACCGCACATGAGTGAGCGATGGCTGAGCTTTGGTCATCGGTGATGGCCCAAATGGAATGGTGGTGCCACCTTCACCGGACGGTAAGCGCCTTCACCGAAGGCTGAGTGCGCTGTCGTTGAGTGGCTGCACGGTTGTGCCCTTGGCATCTGGCGAGTCCGAGCCTCACGCAGATGATGGAGCGTTGAGCGGGACTCACCTTTGTGTCCCCACTCGGTGGCGACGCGCCGTGCGGTGGTTTTGATGGCGTTGGGACCAACAGGTACATCCCCGTCTTGTTTCTTGCTAGCGTTAGACTTCTTTAGATCATGCAGCAGTTGTCGTGTGGATCCAGTGGCCGCCACCTTGAACTTGCTCTTTCTTTGTTTCTTCTTCTAATTCTTCCCCAAAACTAGATCTAATCTGTAGATTAGGTAACTGACACAGTGGTTAAGATATTTTAGTTCACTAGGAGTAGATCTAGCGGGTAGAACTTGATAAACTCAAAGGAAAACTAATAAATCTAGGTCTAAAATGTACAAACAAAAAGGGAGTGAGGAAATCCACCATCGGGCTTGCAGGAGGAGGATGCCATGGCCGTCGTTGTCAAGAGCAGTGTCAACATGATGGATGTCGGTACTGGTGAAGTGGTTGTAGAGGTAACGATGATGGCAGTGGTGCTAGGGCGTCGACACTTCCTGTCCCTTTAGCGCCGAGTAGATCGGATCTAGGTTTTGTTGGTAGGCTAGTTGTGGGCACGGTGAACCACATATCGCATGCCCCCAACCCTCACCTTCATTTTATATTGGCTTCGTTATGGGGGCCCGCAACCTGGAGTTGGTTGTGTGCTTGTGATCAGGGTGCGGGCCAAGAGTCCGACTCGGTCGTTGTACCAAGTCGGTCGAGATCAATTTAACGCTTTGAAGTAGTTGTGTCGACGTTATGAAGGGAATGACGATGAGGTACGTGCCTTGGCTAACTAGAACGACGCCGCTACTGCACAGGCATTGAAGGATGACCTCAAGTACGCTTATGAATCAAGTAAAAACAAGAGCATGAGGGGAGAGAAAGAAGATGTCAGTTCCGTGTTAGTATAATAATTAGCATGTCCTGATCTTGCAGAATCACTAATTGTTGCTAGGTTGGATGTAGGTGAGGATCTTTGTCACACCCGGTTTTAGAAAAAAAACCACGTGAAAACTATATGTATGTCAGGATCAAGTTTCATACATATAGTGACATCATCAGTGAATAACAGTAACAGTATCATGTAAATAAACTATACAAATGACTTACGAGTCTATCAGAGTTATGCAGCAAATGATGGAAACGAAGGCTTCAAACTTTACAGGCAATCGACTGAGGGTTACGTACACGTAGAACTCAGCACAACCTTCATCAATCTTGACACATGTCCCTCCTTTGAGCAGCAATTAGCAAGGATGAGTACACTTATGGTTGGTACTCAGCAAGGCCACAAGAAATAACTAGTGAACAAATTAATTATCAACTTTAAGTAAATTAGTCAAGCGAGGTTTAGGCTGCTCATGACTGTGAGCATGGCTGTTATAACACTTTTACAGTCTGCAGAGGTTGGACACTTTCACCATAAGTCGTGTTTTCTTGCTCATGCCTGAGGGAGCCAGCCTCATAAAAACAAAAAAGTGTGTGTGGCTATGATACACTACGAGGCCTTTACAAAGAAACTCTAATAAGTGGTAACCCACTAAGTGTCACACCCGGATTTTCACAGAAACCCGAATGCTGCTATATGTCTGCCCAGGAAGTCCATAGAACACATACAGCTAACAAATATGATAAACAGAGTACATATGATCGAATAAAATAGTTTTTGCATCAGAGTTTACCTAAAATACAGCGGAAGTCTAACTCTCTCGATAGGTAGAGCCTCGAGTCCACAGGGACACCGACTGGTTGACCACAGCTCAGAAGCAGCAGACTCCTTTACTTCATCTATTATCCATCCGGGATTTTGTTGAATAATGGCAAGCGTAAGTAATTGTCTTACTTAACAAGTATAGCACGAGTGTATGAAGGCTCAAAATAAGGCTAGACACGACTGAACTGCATTAGCAGTTTTAGTTGGTTCGTTTTAACATTATCCAAGTTACTACAAGTGAATGATATCCGAGTTGCAACCCAATTAATAAAGTGTAAGTGTCATTAACCATTAGTAATCATCAAGTTCTAATCAAAAAGGATCCAGGCCGCTAGTGACCCTGAGCAAGGCTATCATGATAGATTCTACACTCTACAGAGGTTTCACCCTTTACCCACCAGTCGCGTAAAAGCTCAAACGAACTTTAAACCCGACCATGCCGAGGTGGCCAAACCTCTTAAACCACACTTCCGAGGAGTGATCGCATATGGACGCTACAAGGCTTTTCACAAGACACCCTAGCAAGACAGTGGCTGCTATGGTACAACACGGGTAGTATGGCCCAAGGCACCGAGAATGACGTACGCCTATGGAGTCACACCATAGGGGGGTCAATGGCGTCCAACGCGCGGGTATCACACCCAACAACGCGCAATGTGCGGAGTTCTCAATCCCTTAGACTCCCAACACGGGACTGTGCCTCACAGGGACATAGCCGACGGATCTCCTGTCCTCGGTGGATCAAACCATACACTCACGAGTGGTTCTCATAGTGCCGTCGGCCCGTCGGTAACCACTATCAAGCTAGAGACGTACAAGCTACTTGACCAAGACCAGAGCCATTATAGTTCTGGCGGTGGCGACAGCTCCTGGGTTGCCGCTTTAAGAACCAGTCCTGGGGAGAGACACTAGAGCAAAGCACACAACACATGCTCTAGCTCCCTGATCCATGTTGCTAAAAAGCAAGTTTAAATCATTATGTTGAAGTGAACCATTAAGTCAGAATTAACAGTTAAATAAAGGTGACAGTAGCTGCGCATAGCAAAGATTCTACCCATATGCAATAAACCCGAGGTAATCAAGGACAGGATAAACAAGACTAGGTACAACCTTAGAGGTACATCAAATTAGACCCATGCATATATGAAATGATTTAATACAAGTGAGTAGGTAGCGAGGATTGTCTGTGCTATAACTTGCCCCAAATCTAATATAATTAATCATAGGCTTCAGCTCTTGATCTTCAAATTCTTCTCCTTGACAGCACTTGTTCCTTCTAGTCGCGGGAATCATGGAGCACAACATACAAGCAAACAAACAAGAATAACTAAGAACAATACACCAAACAGTAAAATAGCATAAAATAAGGATTTAGAAATAATCTACGCTTCTCTACGAACACGTGAGCGTAAGAATCACACTAATCGGAGCTAAAACGAGAAAGTTATAGCGTTTCTAAGTTTCAGGGGCTTATTTGTGAAAAACCGAGGACCTATGCGTAATTTCATATTAAAACCCGAGGGCTAACGTGCAAAATGTTCAAGGCTCGGCTTCGGGATGTGAAAATAGGAAACGCCAGGGGCGTTTTCGAAAACCAGGGGCCTCTCCGTAACTACTTTTGGAAAGGGCTAGGCGGCGGGTTGATTTCGCAAAACATGAAGGGCTCTTTAGCAAATTGTCGGGGCTGACCGACGCTGACCGTCATCTGACTGCGATCAAGTCTAATCCAAGCCATTGGCCTTGGATCGGACGGCCAAGGTTGGTTGGGACGATTGGGTCGCCGGCGGGAAATTCGGGACGCGGCGGCGCTGCTCACAGGGCGGGGGCGCTTCGCCGGTGCAGCACAAAATCGTGCTAGCGACCTCGGTTTGCTACGGTAGTTGGACAGGGAGGGGGCTGGGGCCACGGCGGATCTTCTAGGTGTGAACAAGTTTGCGGCAGAGCGGTGACGGAGGCGCTCGGCGACGGACAGCGGCGGCGAATCTTCGGCAAAACGGATGCACAGCTACAGAGCGCGAGCTGCGTCGCTACTTGGCCCTAGAGCATCGGGAGGAGATGGTGAACGGGGCATGGGGGAACAAGTCGACGAAAGGGCGTCTCCGGTGGCCAACGATGGCGAGCGGTGGGGGGCGGAACTCCGGCGAGCGCACGCGAAGACTGGAGAACGGGAGAGAGGGCAAAACGAGGCTCGGGAAGCTGCTTACCACCACGTGAAGCTCACAGGGTCGTAGAGGGAGTCGGAGCTGCACTGGAGCGGGAGATCGATCAACAACGGCCGGCGAAGCTCCAATGGCGGCGGCGGCGTTGAGATCGAGAGGGGGCGCTTGGGTGCTCCGCGAGGACTTGGTGATGCTCTAGGGGCGCGGTGTCGTGCTTAAATAGCTCCTAGGGGGTGCGGGAGGGACTCGGGTGGCGAGGCGGTACAATGCCGGCGACAGCTTTACCCCTTTTCAATTGGAAAGCATTCCTTAGGGAGGAGGCGGCGGTTTAAGGAAAGGTGGCGGCGCGCAAAGCTGCGGGGAAGGTCGGCGCTGCGTCGTGGGCCGCACGGGAGGCAGCTCTGGTCTTGGGCCGGGGCGGGAAGTCGAGCTCGAGTCGACTTCGACGCGTCTGGAGGTAGGGGATGACAAGGAGGGCCCCATCTGTCAGTGATAGGAGGGAGGCGCATGTATGGGCCGGTTCGTCGGTGTTGGGCCCAGGTGGCTGGGGTGTGCGGCTAGCGGAGCGGCTGTGGCAGGGTGGGCCGCGTGGGGCGAGCTGGTTGCTGGGCCGCGCGAGGGGTTAGGAAGAAAGCGGCGGGCTGGGCTGGGAAGGAAAGAAAGAGGGGCCAAAGTGAACCATCGGAAAAGTCCAGGGAGCGAAAACGAACTATGGGCCAAACAATTTTTCTAGAGGTTAAAACAAAGCGATTTAAACTGGATTTAAATTCTTATTTGAACTAAACACAACCAAAACTCAATGCAGCGGCATGAATGCAACATACAAAGCAATTTTTTTTATATTTCACAAATTTTTTTATTATAAATTCCCTGTAAATTAAAAAAAACTTGGAAAATTTTAGAAAATTGAGAAAATCATTGTATTAATTACATTAAAAATTCACATCCCAAAATTCGAAAATTTTGGGGTGTGACCCTAAGGTTTCAATTCGAAGCAAAGCATAACCCTCCCTAATGACGTTTGTATCTTAGCTAAGCCCACAGCTCAAGAGGACCGGACTATACCTCGTCTATGCCTCCCCATTGCCCTTTCGGTAAGCTATCCCAAACTCGAATCTCCAATTAGATCAGAGTCCATTGATCTTATGGTTGTACTGTTTTCTTGGGTGGTCACTCCATATTCCAATTAAAATCATCATGGTATTATTAAATAAGCATAGGTAGAAGGATGGATAGGAGCATTTGCCTTTCTCCAACAGAATTTTCAATACTTAGTGTCTTCAACTCAAACTTGTTCATTTAAGCTTTGAAGCTCTCAAACCGTGTTCCTTCTTCTCATAGCGATCATCGAGCACAAGCATACAAGCACACAACTGATGAGGACATCACCTACAACACGAGTACATCTACACCAGCAGCACCTTCTCCTACACTCCAGACGCCACACCCTGGGCCAATCACGAGGGCCCGTGCAAGAGAATTTAACTTCGTCATACTATTGAAGAATGAAGGCCTAAAAGATCTCAAGTTCGAATCCAGTTCGGAGTCCAGGAGCAGCACACATTAAAAACGACGCCCCGGCCACATACCGAGTCCGTTCTGGATGTTCTTTATATGGATGGAAAGCTAATTTCAAGGAGTTTCCAATGGCACCGGTCTCATGCCCAAATTCGTCCGGAGTCAACGGGAATCGTCGAAACAAGTTGACGTCCAGAATCTGCCAAAGTGTTGCGTCGACAATTTTGTTGGGCCTTAAGCCCAAGTTGGGGGCGCCCCACCTCTGGTCGCCCCAACCCTAGGACGCCCCTCTTTATGTACTCAGTAGCCGCCATCCTAGAAAGATGAGTTTTGTTTTACATCTAGCTTTAGCTACTCTCGAACACGCGCAAATCAGCGCTGTCTCGTGTGATTCAGAACTCCACCTTCGAGTGATATTAAGATTGCTCGCCTCTTTTTCTTGTTCGTTCTTCGATTGCGCACAGGAAACGATCATCGTGATCAGGCTGATCTTGCAACCGCAAGTTCGGTAACCACAGGGAGTTGGTTCAGCGATTGCATTGGCGCTACGGGTTCGCTCGTCGTAGTCGGATCGTGAGGGTCAACTTCCACCAAGTCGAATCTATCTCCACTCACCGAAAGATCGGGCACTTCAGCTCTATCATGGACGACACCTCGTGTGCTTGCATGATGGTTAAGGGGGGTGGTTCGGTCGGAAAAGCATTCCTTAGGGAGGAGGCGGCGGTTTAAGGAAAGGTGGCGGCGCGCAAAGCTGCGGGGAAGGTCGGCGCTGCGTCGTGGGCCGCACGGGAGGCAGCTCTGGTCTTGGGCCGGGGCGGGAAGTCGAGCTCGAGTCGACTTCGACGCGTCTGGAGGTAGGGGATGACAAGGAGGGCCCCATCTGTCAGTGATAGGAGGGAGGCGCATGTATGGGCCGGTTCGTCGGTGTTGGGCCCAGGTGGCTGGGGTGTGCGGCTAGCGGAGCGGCTGTGGCAGGGTGGGCCGCGTGGGGCGAGCTGGTTGCTGGGCCGCGCGAGGGGTTAGGAAGAAAGCGGCGGGCTGGGCTGGGAAGGAAAGAAAGAGGGGCCAAAGTGAACCATCGGAAAAGTCCAGGGAGCGAAAACGAACTATGGGCCAAACAATTTTTCTAGAGGTTAAAACAAAGCGATTTAAACTGGATTTAAATTCTTATTTGAACTAAACACAACCAAAACTCAATGCAGCGGCATGAATGCAACATACAAAGCAATTTTTTTTATATTTCACAAATTTTTTTATTATAAATTCCCTGTAAATTAAAAAAAACTTGGAAAATTTTAGAAAATTGAGAAAATCATTGTATTAATTACATTAAAAATTCACATCCCAAAATTCGAAAATTTTGGGGTGTGACCCTAAGGTTTCAATTCGAAGCAAAGCATAACCCTCCCTAATGACGTTTGTATCTTAGCTAAGCCCACAGCTCAAGAGGACCGGACTATACCTCGTCTATGCCTCCCCATTGCCCTTTCGGTAAGCTATCCCAAACTCGAATCTCCAATTAGATCAGAGTCCATTGATCTTATGGTTGTACTGTTTTCTTGGGTGGTCACTCCATATTCCAATTAAAATCATCATGGTATTATTAAATAAGCATAGGTAGAAGGATGGATAGGAGCATTTGCCTTTCTCCAACAGAATTTTCAATACTTAGTGTCTTCAACTCAAACTTGTTCATTTAAGCTTTGAAGCTCTCAAACCGTGTTCCTTCTTCTCATAGCGATCATCGAGCACAAGCATACAAGCACACAACTGATGAGGACATCACCTACAACACGAGTACATCTACACCAGCAGCACCTTCTCCTACACTCCAGACGCCACACCCTGGGCCAATCACGAGGGCCCGTGCAAGAGAATTTAACTTCGTCATACTACTGAAGAATGAAGGCCTAAAAGACCTCAAGTTCGAATCCAGTTCGGAGTCCAGGAGCAGCACACATTAAAAACGACGCCCCGGCCACATACCGAGTCCGTTTTGGTTCTTCTTTATATGGATGGAAAGCTAATTTCAAGGAGTTTCCAATGGCACCGGTCTCATGCCCAAATTCGTCCGGAGTCAACGGGAATCGTCGAAACAAGTTGACGTCCAGAATCTGCCAAAGTGTTGCGTCGACAATTTTGTTGGGCCTTAAGCCCAAGTTGGGGGCGCCCCACCTCTGGTCGCCCCAACCATAGGACGCCCCTCTTTATGTACTGAGTAGCCGCCATCCTAGAAGGATGAGTTTTGTTTTACATCTAGCTTTAGCTACTCTCGAACACGCGCAAATCAGCGCTGTCTCGTGTGATTCAGAACTCCACCTTCGAGTGATATTAAGATTGCTCGCCTCTTTTTCTTGTTCGTTCTTCGATTGCGCACAGGAAACGATCTTCGTGATCAGGCTGATCTTGCAACCGCAAGTTCGGTAACCACAGGGAGTTGGTTCAGCGATTGCATTGGCGCTACGGGTTCGCTCGTCGTAGTCGGATCGTGAGGGTCAACTTCCACCAAGTCGAATCTATCTCCACTCACCGAAAGATCGGGCACTTCAGCTCTATCATGGACGACACCTCGTGTGCTTGCATGATGGTTAAGGGGGGTGGTTCGGTCGGAAA
>OAMR01000499.1:30437-63344 GCA_900205405.1 Echinochloa crus-galli | reverse complement strand
CAGCGTGATGACAGGACGAAGGAGGTTTTCAAGGCTACTAGTATTTCTTTGGAGATCATTGTATTAGAGATGGCAAATCTTGGTTGGAAACTTAATTTTAGAATTGGTTTTGTTTCTCAGCTTTCGTCTTTCTCCCCTTTGGTAAACAGCGGTGATAGCTGATTTTGTAATAAGTGAAGGCTGTGTACGTTTTGTAGAAGCCGGAATAAAATTCCATTATCTAAAAAAAAAGCTACAATTTTATCACCGCCCGTGACTGCCAAGTGTATTAGAAACCGTGGCTTCTGACAGTTTGAATTCAGTCACTAATTTGGTTGGTAACCATGTCTGCATTTCTCCTAGGAGATTTACTACTGTATTTGATTCCTTATGTGCAGCTTCAGTCATCAGAAGGTCGAATGACAATGACCTGACTGGAAGAATTTACTAAGTATTGACTCGGATTCTTCTGATTAGCAATTTAGCATATATACTTTTTTTTGCGGGTATACTTTTTACTGATCTGCTGGCTGATGCCCAGTGTAGAATTTGTATCGATCTCTATTACACGTACCTCTGACGTGAGGAAAAAAGTAGATGCTACAGGATGCATCTGGACGCTAATACCAAGTTTCTCAAGATGCACAGACTCGATGGTCAGCTCTTGTAGACAGCATCCAGCCGTGTGAAATGAGGTTTCAGCACCTCGTGCTGATACTTGTGAGGCTATTACTGCTTCGGATGCACTGCCGTGGAAAGGGAGGCTCACTGGTTTGCGGTCGACCGCACGGAGGGTTCCGTGCGGTCGATCGTCCGACCAGGTGTTTTTTCCCTTTTTGTTAACTCTCGGTCGTCATCTTTCCATTTTAGGATTCTCCATTCGCGTTCTCTTTTCCTTTTCGTCATTTGTTTTCCGGTGCCGTAAAACATTGACCCATTCTCTTTTTCCGTGTCCTCTTTTATCTTTTTTTTCTTTAACTTTTTTGAAACGTCATTCGGGACCATGGAAAATAGGGATTAAATATGGGTGGGGGAGAGATGATAAAAGCTAGTTTCAAATAGTCATGAAATAGAAAAAATACATCAAAATATACATTATTTGAACTAAGATGTAAATTTCTTGTATCATGCTTAGTATCATGCGGTGGATTTAAGCTTGGTATGAGAAGGCTTCTTTGTTAAATCATGAGTCATGCGGTAGGCTAAGGTTTAGCTTGAAGCGAGTTATCGGCTCTATTAGATTTTGTCAAAGATCTAATAGATTCATTAAGTTACCTTGTGTTGTTTGGGTTTTACTTTATGTTTAATTCATATAACACTCTTTTGCCCAATTTAGATTGATTAAAATTCGGTTTTGATCCATTGCATGACGAAATCACGTTTCTTTACATAGCCGAATTCGAGTCAATCTAGATTGCCACGTGTCGCGGGTTCGAAAGTACCTAGACATGCGGTGGACTAGTGCTTTTAAACCTATGCATTCTTGTTTATTAGAAATTTATGATCGTGTTTTCACGTTTATTATGCCTAATTCCCGTTAATCGGTTGTAGTTAAGTACTGTAACGAAGGTTTAATTAAATACCGATCTTTCATCATGGTGACGTCATGCGGTCGACAGTGTACTTCTTACATGCTTTGCCGATTATGCAATGAATACTTGGATTGCTGACAGATAGCTTGTTT
The DNA here is from genome assembly GCA_900205405.1 of Echinochloa crus-galli. NCBI lineage: Eukaryota > Viridiplantae > Streptophyta > Magnoliopsida > Poales > Poaceae > Echinochloa > Echinochloa crus-galli. The sequence continues at coordinate 61,681 of OAMR01000499.1, read as the reverse complement.
ATAGCTATATGTCGATTAAAATTGGCTTTGTAAGCCGTAAAGATGGAACTGTCTGGTATCAGCCGGCACGTTACATGTTTTTATCTAAACTTTTTTCTTCCTTTGTCAGTTTCAGGGAAAATTGACTGGCACACTTCCAGATTCGAACGTTCGAGCCACGTGTGAAGCCAGCTGATTCGGCTTGCTGTGTGCTTGGCGTGAACTGCAGATTTTACGTCAACACACTTTTTGGCACGCCCGATGGGACACAAAAGCTTTGAAGATGCCTAAAGTAAGAGACATTTTGGACATCACTCTTGAAGAATTGTCTGAAGAGCATCAACAAATGGTGAAGACTGCTGCAGAACAGTTCATCAAGAAATGTCTGCTGTCTTTTGCTAAAAACAGAAGTGGTGCACCGTTTCTCAAGACAGACCTACCAAGAGTTCTACTGCCTGGACAGTCTGATCTCACTGAAGATGAAGAAAGAGAGAAGTTCTCTAGCTTGCTGTACAAGGCCCTGGGGGACACAATGACCAATCACAATGCTGCATTCTTGAATAGTTTTCGACACATAATGGTTAGATTGGCATTTTTGGTCAACAAGTGGATAAGCCTTTCGAACAAACATATGGGCAACTTGGTGGCCCAACATACTTCAATGTTCAAACAGCAGGTCAAAAAGCTCATGGTAAAGGGACTCTTGAAACTGGAGCTTCTGGTACCAAGGATGAAAATGGTCAACTAATTCAGCAGAATCCTCAGCCTGCAATGCAATGGAACCCTCAGCCTGCAATGCAAAAACTCGCACATACGGTGATATGGCATTCGGCACCACAGCAAATCCACCTGCCTCTTCTTACAAGATATCTCCTTTGAATAACAGGTTGCAGAGGGATATGTATGGGAATGGATATACAGAATTCATGGATTATAATGTGGCTGCACTCACACCAATAATCACAAAACATGGCAGCATGGAGGTGATTCCACTAAAACCAACTTTGGTCATGTTAAGTTTCTATCTTACCTACCACAAAAATCCACTTGCATGAACATAGAAATTTTTGCCCATACAATGTTGGAGTGGAAACAAAGGCATGTGAGTGCTGCACTCACATGGGAGTGCCCTGGCCACCAGGCCTGGTTCGGGCGAACCAGAGCCTTCGGGCGAACTGGCCAAGGCCCTCCCCTCGGCCTATAAATGCTGCCCTTGTTGCTTGCTTCTCCTTGCACCATTCACACACTCATACATTCTGAAAAAATTCTGCTAGGAGCTCTCTCCCTCTCAAGTTCTTTGCTCTAGTGCTTGCTCGGAGATTGCCCTGTTTAACGAAAAAGATACATGAGAATCCCAAAAATATTTGCTTTGTGTGATCCTTGTGCTGAAATTTTGTTGGACGATTTTGTGGTGGTCTCCGACACCCACAAGAAGGACTAACCGTTTGTGGTGGTTTGATCCCTGCAAGAACGACTAACTTTCTCGAACGACTGACTTGATTTCTTGTGCTAACCTTTGATACTCAGTCCTTTGGGTAGTCATTTCTGTGCTAACATTTTGCAGGAGCCATGTCGAAGCTCATCGCCGCACTCCGTCATTCCACCCGGCTTAACCACCGCTCGGACGATGCTGGGAGTTCCCCAGCCCCGTCCCGTGGCTCGAGTCGGATGGACGAGGATGAGACTGGAGCAGCTGGCTTGGGTGAGGGCTCTGCCGTACCCCAAGCCAGGCAGCTCCTGAGCGAGAACGACATTGTTCTCCGGACGGACCGGGAGAGAAGCACCTTCAACGAGCTCAGGCTGAAGGAATTCGAGCACACCCGTGTGTTCGATCAGGACCTACTGAGAAGAACGGGGATGGACGAGGAGTTCCCGGGGATCTTCCATGCCGTCGGCTGATACCATATAGCTTATCGGCTTGATGACAAGTGAAAAAAGTGTTGTGAGTGCCTGTGTTGCCGACAGATAGCTTGTTCATAGCTATATGCCGATCAAGATTGTCCTTGCAAGCCGTAGAGATGGAACTGTCTGGTATCATCCGGCATGTTCCAGGTTTTATATCTAAACATTTTTTCTTCCTTTGAAATTGACTGGCACGCTTACAGGATTCAGACGATCGGGCACGTGTGAAGCCAGCTGATTCGGCTTGCTGTGTGCTTGGCGTGAGAAGCCGATTTTGCGTCAACAGACCTCCCTATGGCAACCAAAATAGTGGCGTTGCACGTGTAGCGTGGCATTAGCCAAGAAACCTTGTAGTGTGGCTGTCTCATATTTCTCGTGTGGGTAGCATGGCGATGACTTCTCTAGTCACTCGCCTCGCAAACCACCTGGGAGTCCTCCAGGGCGCCCAGTGCACGTACATAGAGACAGCGCGCTCTGTCGTAGATGCTGAGCACTTCGTACAGGCTCACATCTTACGAAAGCTGCCTGATGCTTCACTTTTGATGATTTATCGCGGTTATACAGCCGAGGTGCGTCTGCCCTGTGACATCCCTAATTTTTGGAAACAAGGATTAGCACCTAATGATGGATTAAAAGGGATTTCAAGTTTAAAAATTTTCCAAGAAAGCCAAATTTGAAGAAATTCAAATTTGAAATGCAATTTGGAAGAAATTTGGCAAAATATGGAAATTTAAGTGAAAATGTGCCAAAATTGAAGGAAATTCTAGTTAAGAGTTTTGGAAAGTATTTGGATTATAAAAATAGGATCAAGTTCAATTTTGAGGATTTTGGTTCAAATATGGTATTCTGAATTTTTTATGAAAACAGTGACATGGGGTTGTTTTGAATTCAAATTTCGGAAAGAATTTGTAAATAAATTTTGGTCAAGCAATGGTAAATTGGAAACTTGGGACTTTGCACTACAACATGGATTACTTCATGATCAAAGAAAAAGATTGCTGCTATTTTATTTGGAGGGCTAAAGATTGAAAGTTGGACTGTTTTGGTCAGCTCTTTCACTGACGAAACTGAACATTCGATCGGTGAAAACTCCTGATCTTCAGAGCTCAAATTCTCTTCCAAGGTTCATGTTTTGAGCAAACACTTTATACAAGCTTTGAAGCCCAATATACCAATTACAACTTTGGTATAGAATTTGAGGTAGCTTGGCACATGAAATATAGAGAAAAGGAGAGAGATTCAGAGAAAGAAAAGAAGAGAAGAACAAGAAGAGCGGAGCAGACATGGCAAGCCGCCGTGATGTTTCCACCGCCCTTGATCATGGTGAGTTGTTTTTCAAATCTCCACGCGTCGGCGAGCTACACATCCAGAGCAGGCAGGCAGCCACGACGTGGCAACAAGATCATCACGGTGCAAATTCAAATATATACCGATCCATCGTCATCCTCCCGCCGCCGCCTTTCACCGCCGTCTCTGTCTCGCCCCAAATTCGCCATCGTCGCTGCGTCACCGTGCGATTCCTTGCGCCCACAGCAGCAGCACCACTCCAGCAACGTCCCCGACCTGCTCAAGCCCAGCCCTGACCGTCACCGTCGCCGCAAGCCATCGTCTTCCACCTCTGGTCGCCGTCAGCCGCTTCCAAGGTGAGCTCCGTGGGGAGCTAGGCTAGAGTGTTAGGAGCTTCGGTTTGATCGTGCAGATAGGTTCGCTAGGTCGTAGGGGTGCTCTAGGGCTAGCTCTTGGTCCGGGAGTACACACCGTCGAGCCGGAACGCCGGCGCCGCCGCAGAGCGCCGCCGCGCCATGGCGGACACCGAGGGGAGCTATGCTCCGGCCTCGGTGGTCTTGTTGTTGCTAGAGCGCCGCGTATGGGAAGTTCTGGTGATGCTTTAGGACCGGTCGAAGGCAGGTAGAGCACCGCCGTCTTGCCGGAGCGTCGGCGCCACCGACGTGCATGGGAGCGCCATGGCCGTCGCCGAGGGGATCCATGCCTCGGCCATGGAGCTCGTCTTGCTGCTAGGGGATCGCGTAGAGGAGATCGTGGCGAAGCTGTAGAGCCACTCCATGTCGCCGGAGTCGCCGCCGTTGAGCCGGCCGACGAGCCCGAGCGGAGCGCCGCCGCCATCGTCGTCGTCCATCGCCGTCCAGTCACCTTTAGTAGGGGTTTGACCCATGGGAGTGCTTGTCGTGACGAGCTGGTTCTTTTGAGATGCTTCTCGTCGCCGGAGACCTCGCCGCCGGCGAGATCAGGCCGGTGCGCCGCCGCCGGTTTTGTAAGGTTTAAAGAAGTTCCAGGGGGTTATCAGGAAGAAAGCCAGGCTTAGGCGCGGGAGGGCTGTTTTGTAAGAATTTTAATCTTTCGGGGGTCTTGTTGTAAAAGTGTTTTGTTTAAACTGTTTTCTTTTATTTTAAAAGCTTAAAACTTGTTTTAAATATTATAATTTGTGTAAGTGTCCAAAATTAGTAAAACTAATTTTGTTAGCTTTGTTAGATTTTTCTCTATACTTTAAAAATGTTGAACTTTATAAAAGTTCATATAAAATTTAGGTTATTTTATATGCTTTTCTTAAAAGGGTTTAAATAAGGAAAAATAGTGTTAAATAAATAAAAATTAAGTTAAGTCTTTTCAAATTGAAAATATTTTATAATAATTAGGATAATGTTATTTCTAGTATAAAAATAATTTGAATAATTCTTTTATAGCTTTTAAAAATGCTTTTAAATAGTTTTAAATGTAGGAAAAATAATATTAAGGTTCAAATGGGTGTTTTAATGTTGGCTTGCAACTTTATCGTGAAGGAAAGTTGTATAGCTAGATTTCTAATCATGCATGTTGCATTCATGGCATGTAGATACCGAATTTGTGGAACCTGAGTACATCGAGCTACAACCGGAGGAAACACAGGAATACGAGGAGGTGGTCGTAGTGGAACAAGAGCCCGAAGCTTCAACTGACGACACTAACCTCGTTGCTGAATCAGGCAAGCCCCGGAGCATCTACACCTACTATTTTACTTATTATTTCATGTGTCCAAACTATTTTAATTTATGCATTATGTCTAGGAGTTGTTATGAAACCCTTTGTATGCATGACCTCCTTGACTAAGGACATCTTTACCACCTATTCAAAAAGATCATGAAACCCTGCTTAGTAAGCTTAGCAAATACCTATCAGACATTTGTGGTACCAATTTCTATGATAATAACACATAAAATATGGAGCCTTGCAAATATGAAGATTTGCTTGCTAAGTTAGACGAGGGCTTGAAAGGTTTGGTTGTGGATGAAATTTATAGGGTAGCCTCGTCTAACTTTAAGAACTAGCCAAGGACTCAGTGGTTGTTGACCTGAGATCAAGTTTTGAACGTACTAATCACATACTGGGAGAATGGGACCAGTAAACCGATGTCACTCCGTCACACCAGGATTGGAACTATGGCTTGCTCGGTCGGTGAGTGGCAGTAGGCGGGAATGTAGTCTGAAACTCATAAGGGGGTCAGGCCAGACGTGGGGCCACTTATGGGGATGCATTCCTGGACTTTGGCATGAATAGTTTCGATCGCTGGAAGTGATGTGAGCGAAAGGTTGCCGCGTGCGGTTATCCGGAACGCGCACGTGTCGTGTGGTTAGGTTTTTACCCTGCAGGATGTACAATTGATCATGATCGTCGCACTTCTCGATATGAATACCGCTTGGTCACTGATTAGCAACTTAGTAAGATAATTATGAGAAAAGGTTGAGGTTGTGGGAAGTATCATGGGAGTGTTTGATTGAAAACTGATATATTCTTGCAAATGTAGAATTAAATAATTCCACTATAACATGGCTAAAATATTGAAATTATAAGGACTCGTTTAGTAAGCTTTTCTTGCAAAAACTTCAACCCCCATCCCACTAAATAGCCATGCATGCCTGAGTCTTGATCCTTAGTTATACTAATTAGTCGGGTAAGTCTTGCTGAGTACTTTTGTACTCAAAATACTATAATTTTGATGCAGAAGAGAAACCGGAACAGGTCTAGAGGTTCCTGAAGACCAAGAGACACGATGGGTCTACGTGTTCTCTTGACGTTATCAACTTTTGAATAGTCATTAGGCCTAAAGAACTCTAGTTTTCTTTTAAAGCTTTTGTCTTGTAAAAAGTATAGTAGTGTCTTGCACTTATGTTATGCACTACAGTTTGTAATAACTCGTACCTTTAAGTATTTTTGTAAAGTTTGTAATGTCTGTTGAAAACTTCCTATGTAAGCGATCCTGTATGCATGGAGTTGTTCTCAGTTGTAAGGTGGTGTTTCAGGTGTCGGTAGACACCTGACGGATACCTGGTTTATACTGTTTCAGGTGCATTAAGTCCTTATCTGTCATGGGACAGTGACTAATGCATTTGAGCCAGTGTAAACTGAATGGTTCCGCCACATGCCCTGTGCGGCACTAAAGCTGTATACCGCTAAGAAATTAACGCTTCATTTGAGCGCCGAGTCAGACGAATCTCCTCCACCGAGAGAGCCCGCTTGGCACAGTGTAGCAGGTGAAGGGCCGTTCACAAGGAGACGAGCCAGGCGTGATGCCGGTCTCGCCACCTCACAGGAGCCGGAAGACGAACCAGAAACACCGCACCGACACACGTCCGCGTTCGAGGCCACCTACGACATGTATACTGGGGCTGGTACATCTAGAGCAAGAGGCTCTGGACAGTACCAGGACCCGAACTATCAAGCCTCGGGACGCTGGGACTACGGCCAGAGCACGGACTCTGAGTGGTCCGGAAGCTCTGCCTTAATTGGTGTATGCTGGGGGATATGACTATGCCTCCCAGCCATACTACCCCGGATACTCACAGTCCGCCCGTTTCGACTACGGTCGGGAGTTGTCATGCATCTCCGACCGGGTCGACGTCATCGACGATCGGACACGGGGCATTCAAGACACACTAGCCCGTCATTCTCAGTACCTCCAAGAGAATGACGGGATGGTGTCATCCACCCAACATGATGTCCGGGAGCAGTCCGAGCAGCTGGCCGCGTACCTCGCAAGACTCGATCCCTACTCCAGAGCCTATCAAGGGCAGAGGAAGAGCAAATCGGAGATTCAAAATGCAGCTCGAAAAGAGTAATGCCGAATGTGATTGAGGGAAACAAAACTTACTTGAAGAATTTGATCCTGGTTCGCCATTTGAAGATTGGAGCTTGAGAGATTCGACGAACTAGGGTTTTGAGTTTGGAAACGCACTCTGAGGATTTGGAAGCGGAAAACGGATATCAAAGCGGATTCAGCCTGGAGATGTTGGGGATTCCTGGTCAATTCCGAGATAAAAGTATCCTTTATCCCGAAATTGAAGGGGCATGTGTTAACACCAAAATTTAGCACCAGGAAGAGGCTGACGTGTGGGCCGGATTTGGTGGAAGGATACCATTCGGCTAAGGGGCTTTCTCTGAAGTATTCGGCAATAACGCTCTGCGGTCGGGAACGCGTCGTCATTCGGCAGAGGCATAGTTCCGCAGGCAAAAGCGGTAGCATTCGGGAAGGCGTGATGACGTGGATCAATATAAGGAAAAGGCCGGTTCGAACAAGGAAAGCTATATGGGCACGAAGATTCGTCATTTATTTTTAGAAACAAGTATTGTAGTCGTGTCCGACTAGGAGTTGTATCAAGACCTGGGTATAAATATAAACCCATGGCAGCTGTAATAGGGATCGAACAATCTTACAACAAACCGGCCTCGCGCCACCTTTTCGAGTCCTTTAGTCGTGTCGTCGAGTTCTTCGAGGGGAATCATCGATCCGTCGACCTCCGTAAGTACCGGCAACCTTGTATCATGTCTAGTATCATGCGGTGGATTTAGATTATGATGCAAGTAGTCTTGTTACCGTGCTTAGTATCATGCGGTGGATTTAAGCGTGGTTCAAGAAGGTTCCTCTGTTAGGTCATAAGCCATGCGGTGGGCTAAGATCTAGTATGGACCAAGTTATCGGCTCTATTAGATTTTGGCAAGGTCTAGTAGATTCATTAAGTTACCCTGTGTTGTCTGGGTTTTACTTTATGTTTAATTCATACAACACTCTTTTTGCCCAATCTAGATCGGTTAGGTTCGGTCTCGACTCGTTGCAAGGCATGATCACGTTCTCTCTACATAGCCGAATCCGAGTCGATCTAGATTGCCACGTGTCGCGGGTTCAAGCCTGTTGATTGTGCATGGATCTTGACAGAGCCGGGTATCATGCGGTAGATGCAGGTTTTTGGGTCGTTTTAGAACTAATCATCCGGTGGATTAGAGCTCGAGATCGATCTGATAGGTCCATCATCGTTGACAGAGCTTGTTCCTTCTTCGCGGAACCCGAATCGGCTGTCTAGCCGTATTCGGCAGTACCTTAACGAGTGAAACGTGTTCGCGAGTTTGCTTTAGACAATGCATGCTTTTAGCCTTTCATGATTAGATTGTATCATGCGGTGGATTGATCTAATTTTGGTTGGTGGCGTGGTTTCAAACAAGTCGTATCATGCGGTGGATTAACTTGTTTGTTATTACGCTTGACGGGTGCTGCTTTCGGCCTATGCATTCTTGTTTACTTTGGATTCACGATCACGACTCACCCTTTTATTTATTTTTCACATTATATTTGTACTCGATAATCGGTCATGGATATGTGCTGCTTTGCTTTGTGTAGTTAAAGACCGATCTATCGTCACGATGACGTCATGCGGTCGGCAATGCGATCTTTCTTACGTGCTTTTGCCGAATACGTACCGAATGCATGGATTATTGATAGATAGCTCGCCCGTAGCTATATATCGATCAAGACTGGCTTTGCGAGCCGTACAAATGGAACTGTCTGGTATCAAGCCGGCACGTTCCAGGTTTTTATCTAAACGTTTTCTTCCTTTGTTAGTTTTCAGGGAAAACTGACTGGCACGCCTCCGGAATTCGAAAGCCAGGGCCACGTGTGAAGCCAGCTGATTCGGCTTGCTGTGTGCTTGGCGCGAACTGCATATTTTGCGTCAACACACCTTTTGGCACGCCCGGTGGGACACTCAAGTTTTGAAGATGCCTGAATTAAAAGAATTGTTGGATGTCACTCTTGAAGAACTGACTGAAGAGCAACAACAGATGGTGAAAGCTGCTGTAGAGCAGTTCACTAAAAAGTGCTTGCTGTCTTTCGGCAAAAACAGGAGTGGTGCACCTTTTCTCAAGACAGAACTGCCAAGAGTCTTGCTGCCTGGACAGTCAGACATGAGCTCAGATGAAGAAAGAGAGCATTTTTCTTGCTTGTTGTACAAGGCTCTGGGAGAAACAATGACCAATCACAATACTGCATTCTTGAACAGTTTTCGATTGATAATGATCAGTATTTTTGGTCAGAGCGTGGATAAAACTTTTGAGCGGGAATATGGGCCACCTGGTGGACCAACGTACTTCGGTCCACACACGACAACTCAAAAGCCGCATGGAAAAGACAATGTTGGAGAAACTGGAGCTTCTGGGACAAAAGATGCGAATGGTCGCCCAATTCAGCAAGATCCTCAGCAAGCAGTGCCAAAACCTCGCACATTTGGTGAAGCGGCATTCGGTACTACAGGGAATCCACCTGCTTCTGCTTATAAAATATCTCCTTTGAAAAACAGGCTGCAAAGGGATATGTATGGGAATGGATATTCAGAATTCATGGATTATAATGCTATTGATGCTCTACCCAATCCTGGATATCATGGTGCTGCAGGAATGCCTACTGGAAGGCCAGAGAATCAAGATACCAATGTTGATATCATGGTACAAAAAATGACCGATGTATTGCAAAATCAGTTCGGTCTGAAGCCTAAAAATCAGGGATACATGTACTCATCGCCTTTCCCAGAATGGTATCAAAGGGTGTCATTGCCTAACAGAGTTAAAGTGCCTACAGAATTTACTAAATTTTCAGGACAGGATGACACTAGTACTGTGGAGCATATAGCACGGTATTTGATGCAACTTGGTGAGGCTTCAGCAGATGAGGCTTTCAGAATAAGATACTTCCCATTGTCATTAACAGGTCCAGCTTTTAGATGGTTTGCTTCATTACCTGCTCAGTCAATTTGCACTTGGAAGGACCTAGAAAAGAAATTCCATGCTCATTACTACACTGGCAGCACTGAGAAGAAATTGGTTGATTTGACTAGCATGAGGCAAAGATTTAATGAAACACCCACAGAATTCCTCAGAAGATTCAGGGAGACAAAGAATATGTGCTTTTCTCTAAATATTCCAGATGATCAGTTGGCTGGTATGGCTGTGACTGGGATGCTACCTGCAATTCGTGAAAAGCTATTTGGAATGGAATTTGAAGATCTGGGTCAGTTGTCACAAAAATTGGCATTGATGAGTAACCAAGCATATGGCTTCAAGAAGGATGGCAGATTTGCCAAACATAATGATGTGGCCGAAATTTACAACCAATTCCTCGAGAGAGCAGATCAAGAAGATGAGTATGAGGACCATGAAGAGGTAGCTGCAGCAGAAATAGTATGGGGCAAAGAGCCGATTACTGTGAATCAAAAATGGATCAAGCAAACTAAAGGTGCTTATGATTTTGATGTGACTAAGGCAGACAAATTGTTTGATTTCCTTGTGAAATAAGGCCGAATCAAATTACCAGAGGGGCATTCTATGCTTCGGCCTGAAGGAGTGAGAGACAAGAAGTATTGTGGATTTTATGACAGAAATTCTCATTCCATTAATGAATGCAGGGTCTTCAGAGTGAGGATTCAGAAAGCCATCCAAGAGGGGCATCTAAAATTTGACAACAAGATGAAATTGGATAGCAATCCATTCCCTCAGAATATGATTGGGTTTTCAATCAACATGGTAAATGCTGTTGCACCTGAAGAAAAAGGAAAAATGAAAGTTTTGACTTCAGAAAGGGCAAAACAAAGTGGCTCAGTTGACCCTGCTCGGCAAGTTACGATTGAACAGATTCACAAGAAAGACTCTCGTTTCCCGAATGATCAATTCGAAATTGGAAGGTCATCCAAACCTAGAGTCACTACACGTATTCTCCTTAATAAATGGCAACGTCAGCAAGAAAAAGAATGTTACCAAAGGCGTAAACATGAAGAAGAGAAAAGGAGATACGAGGAAGAAAGATATAGGAAAGAACAAGAGGAATATGCTCGGGAGGTGTTTCAGCTAGAGATAGCTCCAAGCAATGAGAAATACGAAGGCTGTCCCAATTCTGTGTCTGGGGACTTTTATCGTCAGAGATCCTTTTGTACCAGTTTCTCCATCCGGCGATTGGGGGCAAAGGCCAGTTCTTGAAGGCATCTTGCCACTCCTGAGGTTTTGTCAGTGAAATCTTAAAAGGAATCCGCTGAGATTCGGCCGCGATGATTTCAGAAGGATCTGAATCTCCTACGGGACCGAGGAAGTAGGATGGAGATTTTTCCTCAACAGGGATGAGGATTTCGGCAGCTAGGGCCTATCAAAGGGGATGAGAAGAAATTTAAAATGCAAATCGAAAGAAGAGTGCCGAACATGCTTGAGGGGATTGAAGTTTACCTGGAGAGCAAGATCTTGGTTCGCCATTTGAAGATTGGAGCTTGAAGGATTTGACGAACTAGGATTTGAGTTTGGAAACGCACTCTGAGGATTCGGGAGCTGAAAGCGAATATCGAGCAGAACCAACTTGGAAATGTTAAGTGCTTTTGGTCAATTCCGAGATAAAAGTTACCTCTTATCCCGAAATTGAAGGGGCATGTGTTGACACCAAAAAGAAGCTGAAGCTAGTTCTTGATGAGAAGGAGGATTCTCCGAAATTGGGTCTATTGAGATTTGCTCTGAAACTGAAAAGGAATAAATGCCGATGGAGAGGAACTTTAAAGACAAAAAATGTGAGAAAATTTTACCAATCATTGGAGCATCGGCAGGACCTGTACTGATTGCTGGCTGTTGTTCTTTGGACTGGAATCAAAAAGAAATAAAGCTGAGCAAAAACACCAAAAGCATTGCAGTCAAAGAAGAAGGACTCTGACCTTGATTTTGCTACTTGTTCTTTTCTTCTTTACAACTGAAGGAGCAGCTATAAGGAGAGTTTTTCTCTTGACAGATGATGGTCTAATGAGTATTGGATCTGAGGAAGCTTGTCTAGCCATCAGCTGAGCCAAGGTAGGGGATTGGTGCCCCAAAGCAGTGCATATATTTTGAAGACATTATTGGGAGAAGAATTTGCTTCTGCTATAAATGGAAGATATTTGAAAAGGTATTATCCCAGTGTTGAAATCGATCGGTGATTGATATATTAATTTGCCGAACAGCCGATATTCGGGAAGAAATCGTCTTTAGAAGGAAATTAACAGAGACATTGGAGGAAAAGAAAAATGGCCAGTACTGAATGTATTGCCCTTAGCACAAAAATATACTACATCAGATGTTCATGCAAGATCACAAAAGATAAGTTTTATTGCCGAAATTCCATAGATCCCTAGTACAAACTTTAGCCGAAAGTTATTAGATCCGGAGACAAGGTATTCGGCTATAGAAAAGCTTTGTTTATGTGTTTACTACTCCTGTACAAAATTTCGGCACTATTTACTACATGCCGAATGCATTGTGTATTCAAAATTTGATGTGATAAAACACATGTTGTCTATGCCAATTTTGAACGGAAGGATTGGCAAATGGATTTTAGCTTTGTCTGAGTTTGAATTAAGATTTGAATCGGCAAAGGCTGTTAAGGGACAGATTATTGCCGATTTCATTACTGAACATCATGATACATCAATAACTTTGCTTAACATTGTTCCTTGGGTGTTATTCTTCGATGGATCTTCATGCGACAAAGGTGGTGGAGCAGGTATTTTATTAATTTCACCCAAAGGAGAAACATTTGAGTTTGCTATTGCTCCCACTGATCAAGTTGTGCAGGAGGAAGCGTTGTCAGGGGTAGATGAAGTCGAACAGCTAATGGCACAATTGATGCTCAATAAGCAAGCTGTCTTTGAAAAGCCAATCCAGAATCGACATATGAAGCCATTATATTTGAAAGGATTTGTCAATGGGAAGCCTTTAACCAAGATGTTCGTCGATGGTGGAGCTGCTGTGAATGTGATGCCATATACTACATTTAGGAAGCTTGGCATGGGCCCTGGAGATTTAACACCAACGAGCATAATTCTAAATGATTTTGCTGGAAATCCTTCGGACACCAAGGGATGCGTGCATGTTGATCTGATGATTGGGTCCAAGACTCTGCTTACAACTTTCTTTGTCATTGAGGGCAAAGGGGCATATAGCTTGCTGCTTGGAAGAGATTGGATTCATGCAAATTGTTGTATTCCATCTACTATGCATCAACAGCTTATTCAGTGGATAGATGATGAGGTGGAGATTGTCCAAGCAGATGATTCAATAAGCGTGGCAAATATGGAACCAGCTTTTTGGGAGTATCAAGGCATAGATTGTTTCTCAGGCAAAGACTGGGGAGAAGGTCCTGTTGCACCAGCCAGCAGTGATCAACAGCCGATCGAAGCAGTCGGCTCTCATAGTAATTTTTGATGGAGAATCCAATTGATGGAACTGATGGAAAATTAGGACGTGGATTTGTGTCGGCCGATAAATTGGAAGAAGTGGACATTGGAGATGGTGATAAGCCAAGGCCGACATTTATCAGTGCTAACTTGGATTCGGTTTTCAAAGAAAAGTTGGTGACATTGTTAAAAGAATACAAGGACTGCTTTGCTTGGGATTATTCGGAGATGCCTGGTCTAGACCGTTCTATTGTTGAGCATCGGTTGCCAATCAAACCTGGATACAGGCCTTACAAGCAACCACCCCGAAAAATCTACAAGGAAGAAGTGTTGGCCGATGTGAAAAAGGAGATTGAAAGATTACTAGAAGCAAATTTCATTCGGCCATGCAAATATGCAGAATGGATCTCTAATATTGTCCCTGTCTATAAGAAAAATGGAAAAATGAGGGTTTGCATAGATTTTAGAGATCTAAACAAGGCTACACCCATGGATGGATATCCAATGCCTGATTCCATTGAGAAAGGTGGCATCAGAAGATATGATGGATACAAAGTGCTCAGTTTCATGGATGGTAACGCAGGATACAATCAGATTTATATGGCATTGGAAGATATAGTGAAGACAGCTTTCAGGTGTCCTGGACACATAGGGTTGTTTGAGTGGGTTGTCATGACCTTTGGATTGAAAAATGCTGGTGCAACTTATCAAAGGGCTATGAATTATATTTTTCATGAGTTGATCGGCAAAATTGTGGAAATATATATTGGCGATGCTGTAATCAAGATGTGATTAAGCACATGTTGTCTATGCCAATTTTAAATGGAAGGATTGGCAAATGGATTTTAGCCTTATCTGAATTTGAGTTGAGGTTTGAATCGGTAAAAGCTGTCAAGGGGCCGATTATTGCTGATTTTATTACTGAACATCGTGATTCATCAATTAATTTGCTTGAAATTACTCCTTGGGTGTTATTCTTTGATGGATCTTCATGTAACAAAGGTGGTGGAGCAGGTATTTTATTAATTTCACCCAAAGGTGAAGTGTTTGAGTTTGCTATTCCCATTCAACCTATTGTCACTAATAATCAGGCTGAGTATGAGGCATTGCTCAAAGGGCTCCAATACTTGAAAGAAGCAAGGGCCATTGCAGTCGAAATTTTTGGAGATTCAGAGGTAGTTATAAAACAATTGAATGGTGAATATGAATGCAAGAATGATGCCTTAAGAAATTATTATGAAGAATGCAAGCAAATCTTGAAGGGCTTTCGGTCAGTAATTTTGCAACATATTCCCAGAAGAGATAATGAAGAAGCAAACAGGTTGGCTCAAAGCGCATCGGGTTACAGAGAAAATCAAGAAGCGTTTGCCACTAATGTCTATGCTTTTGGGAGTGATCTGGCAGAAGGTGATTGGAGAAAAGAAATTGCTGATTATTTGGAGAATCCATCCCAAAAGGTTTCTAGGAGGCTCAGGTATAAAGCTATAAAGTTTGTTCTTCTTGATAAAGATTTATATTATAAATCCCTGGATGGGGTGTTATTACGTTGCTTAAATCAAAAAGAGGCAAAGAAGCTAATAAGCGAGGTGCATGATGGATTGTGTGGAGCACACCAGTCAGCTTACCGAATGAAGTGGGTTATTAGAAGAACTGGATATTACTGGCCGACAATGTTGGAAGATTGCTTTGAATATTACAAGGGATGTCAAGACTGTCAGAAATTTGGAAACATTCAGAGAGTTCCAGCGTCGGCTCTGAACCCTATTATCAAGCCATCGCCATTCAGAGGATGGGGAATAGATTTGATCGGCCAAATAAATCCTCCATCGAGCAAGGGGCATAAGTTTGTACTTTTAGCAACAGATTATTTCACTAAGTGGGTCGAAGCAATTCCATTGAGAAAGGTGGCATCAGAAAATATGATTGAATTTGTCAAAGAACACATCATTTACAGATTTGGAATTCCTCAGACAATTACCACAGATCAAGGGACTCAATTTACATCCTCTGAATTCAGAGACTTTGCTGAAAGTATGGGAATTAAGTTATTAAATTCTTCTCCTTATTATGCTCAAGCCAATGGACAGGCAGAAGCTTCCAACAAGATCATGATTAAAATCATACAGAAGAAAATTGATCAAAAGCCAAGAAGGTGGCATTCGGTACTCAATGAAGCATTGTGGGCTTACCGAATGGCTCCTCATGGGGCTACAAAAACGTCTCCTTATGAACTAGTGTATGGACATCATGCCATTTTGCCATGGGAATTACAAACAGAGTCAAGGAGAATACAGTTGCAGAAAGATTTAAGTTCTAAAGATTACAGTAACTTGATGATGGACGAATTGGAAGATTTGCATATGATTCGTCTCAAAGCATTGGAAAATATTGAGAAAAATAAGATGCGAGTTGCCAAATATTACAACAAGAAGGTAAAAGTCAGGCAATTTGCAGAAGGAGATTTGGTTTGGAAAGCGATATTGCCGATTGGAACCAAATATGCAGCATTCGGCAAATGGTCTCCAAATTGGGAAGGTCCTTTCAGAGTGGTTAGATGCGTGCCTGGAAATGCATATATTTTGAAAACTTTACTGGGAGAAGAATTCACTGCTGCTATAAACGGAAGATATTTGAAGAAATACTATCCTAGCGTTGAGATTGATCGTTGATTAAGACACAATGGAAATAGCCGGCATTCGGGAAGAAGCCGCCTTCAGAAGTCGATATCCTCTGGATTGCCATTGGCGAAGCCGACCGGCATCCTGGAATAATCAGTGCCGGTGCGTGTCGACATGGCAACTAAACCCACGGCGGCACCCAGACGAACGCCATGGAGGGCCACCTCGTCGACGCGGCCTGCCACTGCACCAAGGCGAGCCTCTAGTGTGTCCCCTTGGGCGTTCACCTTGTTCGCCAGCTCCTCCACAAGCGCCTTCAGCCGATTGAGCTCAGCATCGCGATCTGCAAAATTACAAGTGATGACAGATATAATGCTATTTGAAGACAGATTGAAACTGAGCAGATTGCAGGACTTACCGTCGATGGTTTCGAGCAACTGTTTGCGATGGTGTTGCCACTCGAGGTCCGCGATCCCAGCTTGTTCGGAGATGACCTCCAGCTCATGACGCGTCTCGTCGCGCTCCTTCCTGAACCGGCGGGCGTCGCTATCTGAGTAGCGAAGATCGTCCGATTCCAGAGTTCGATTGGACGAACCCGAAGAATCGGCCGCCGCAGCCGGAGCCGCAGCCGGAACCGCAGCTGGAGCCGCAGCCGGAGCAGCAACGGGGTTCCATTGGATTAGCCTGAAAAAACAAAGGGATTTGTTAGAAAGGAGGGCAAAATCTTGAGAGAAGAGTAAAAAGAGGCAGACGATCATCACCTGCGGCGAGCGCCGGCGCGGCTTCCCTCAGGTTCATCGGCGGCCGGTCGCCTTCCGTTGGCCATTGGGGTTTTCTTGAGTTTACTGCGCTTGGGGAGAAGAAGAGCTCGAACTGGCAGAGACTAGGAAGGCAAAACGCTTGGTGAAAGCCCAGCGGTGCTCGATATTTTTATTTATAGAGCCCACGAAGGAAATCGTGGCCAGAGATCGTGGCGCGTATCCCAAAATTTCGGAAGGTGGAAAGCTCTCGAACTGAACGGTTTCCGCGTCGTTTGGGATTCATGTTGAGTCATATTCGGTTTGACCAAGTAAAATTCGGCTATGCTATGCCTGCCGAATCGGGTTCCATGAAGAAGGAACAAGCTTTGTCAATGATGATAGACCTATCAGATCGAGTTCGAGCTCTAATCCACCGGATGATTAGTTCTAAAACGACCCAAAAACCTGCATCTACCGCATGATACCTGGCTCTGTCAAGATCCATACAAAATCAACAAGTTTGAACCCGCGACACGTGGCAATCTAGATTGATTGAATTCGGCTATGTAAGGAAACGTGATCATGTCATGCGATGAATCAAAACCGAACCTAATCAATCTAGATTGGGCAAAAAGAGTGTTAATATGAATTAAACATAAAGTAAAACCCAAATAACACAAGGTAACTTAATGAATCTATTAGATCTTTGCCAAAATCTAATAGAGCCGTAACTTGCCTCAAGCTAAACCTTAGCCTACCGCATGGCTCATGATCTACAAGAAAGCCTTCTTATACCAAGCTTAAATCCACCGCATGATACTAAGCATGATACAAGGTTGTCGATACTTACGGAGGTCGACGGATCGATGATTCCCTCGAAGAATTCGACGACACGACTAAAGACTCGAAAAGTTGGCGCAAGGCCGGTTTGTTGTATGATTGTTCGATCCCTATTACAATCACCATGGGTTTATATTTATACCCTGGTTTTGACACAATTCCTAGTCGATTACGATTACAAAAATGTTTATTTCCAAAGAAATACGTCGAAACGCCGTATTCATCTCGTATTCTTCATCAAATCGGCTTCTTCCTTATACTTAATCCACGTCATCACGCGTCCCCGAACGCTTTCCATAGAGTAGCTCCCTTGCCGAATCGACGATGGACTCCCGACCGCAGAACGTCTTTTACCGAATGCTTTGAAGAAATTCTTCCTGCCGAATGGAATCTTTCTATGGAGCCTGGCCCATTTGTCAGTCTCTTTCAGGTGCCAATTTTTGGTGTTAACAGCTGTGGATGATTTACTCACTGAACAAGGAGAAGAAACATCTGGTCAAGCTCTATCAAAGGAAAATCAAGCAAAACTGAAAGACATCTTCTCCTTGCTGCATAGAGGTATCCAAGATCAAGTCAAGGATGCTGATCTCCTGAGGGATGTGCTTGAATCCATTGATCAAGATCTTCCTGCTGATGTCAAAGCCTCCTTGGATCCAGTTTCCCAGCTAGACAATCATTATGCTGCAGTGAAGCAGGCTCTGAAGAATCAATCTGCTCAACCAGCCTTGGAGCAAAGGAGCCATAGCCAAAAAATCTGTGAAAGATTTGCACTCTCGAACTCAGAGCAACAAGGAACTGTTAGCTGCGGCCTACAGTCTGCACTCTAGTCGAAGGAGACCAGGAAAGCTGAGCTGGAAGCTGAATTGAAAAACTTATCGGCTGAAATTGAAGCTGATAAAAAGAAGATAGCCGAAATTCCTGGTCTGACAGAGGAGATGCGCAAGGAGGCTTCAGCAGCTCTGAATGAAGAGAAGCAGCTCAAAGCCAAACTTTCTGCTTTGGCAAAAACCAAGAAGCTGACAAGAAACTGTTGGAAAACATCAGCAGCATAATATCCAATGCAAAAAATGTAATTTCAAAGTATCTGGATGTGTGATTGTAACAAACAATTAGTAACTGAATGACTTATGCAGCCCTGTTCTGTATTTTCGTATTTGTCTTACTGTCAATGATCCATTCGGCAAAGCTGGCTATAATTAATAACTGCTTGTCAGCTTCTTGGGTTTTGGCCAGGGCAGAAAGTTTGGCTTTGAGTTGCTTCTCTTCATTCAGAGCTGCTGAAGCCTCCTTGCGCAACTTTTCTGTCAGACCAGGAATTTCGGCTATCTTCTTTTTATCAGCTTCAATTTCAGCCGATAAGTTTTTCAATTCAGCTTCCAGCTCAGCTTTCCTGGTCTCCTTCGACTAGAGTGCAGACTGTAGGCCAGCTAACAGTTCCTTGTTGCTCTGAGTTCGAGAGTGCAAATCTTTCACAGATTTTTTGGCTATGGCCCTCCTTTGCTCCAAGGCTGGTTGAGCAGATTGATTCTTCAGAGCCTGCTTCACTGCAGCATAATGATTGTCTAGCTGGGAAACTGGATCCAAGGAGGCTTTGACATCAGCAGGAAGATCTTGATCAATGGAGCACATCCCTCAGGAGATCAGCATCCTTGACTTGATCTTGGATACCTCTATGCAGCAAGGAGAAGATGTCTTTCAGTTTTGCTTGATTTTCCTTTGATAGAGCTTGACCAGATGTTTCTTCTCCTTGTTCAGTGAGTAAATCATCCACAGCTGTTAACACCAAAAATTGGCACCTGAAAGAGACTGACAAATGGGCCAGGCTCCATAGAAAGATTCCATTCGGCAGGAAGAATTTCTTCAAAGCATTCGGTAAAAGACGTTCTCCCTCGGGTCCTTGCTCACGTGCGGCTCCATGAACGCGTAGAAGTCCCTGATCCACTTCATGCGCGATGCTCCGTCTTCATCAGCCGTCCAGAAGTTCATGTACTGGATGTTGTACAGCACGCCGCCTCGGTGCGGGAACGGCGTCGCCGACTCCGGCAAGCTGCTGATCTTTCCGTCGTAGGGGTCCAGGATCATGAGCCCCCGGTCAGGCTTCGCAATCTAGATCGGTTAGGTTCGGTCTCGACTCGTTGCAAGGCATGATCACGTTCTCTCTACATAGCCGAATTCAAATCAATCTAGATTGCCACGTGTCGCGGGTTCAAACTTGTTGATTTTGTATGGATCTTGATAGAACCAGGTATCATGCGGTAGAGTGCAGGCTTTTGGGACGTTTTAGAACTAATCATCCGGTGGATTAGAGCTCGAAATCGATCTGATAGGTCTATCAACATCGACAAGGCTTGTTCCTTCTTCATGGAACCCGATTCGGCTATCTAGCCGTATTCGGCTGTCCCTTCACGAGTGAAACATGTTCCTAACTTTATTTTAAATAATGAATGCTTTTAGCCTTCCACATTTAGAGTATATCATGCGGTAGATTGATCTAATCTTGGTTGGTGGTGTGATTTTTAAACAAGTTGTATCATGCGGTGGCTTAACTTGTTTGATTTTCATGCTCGACGGGTTCGAAAATACCTAGACATGCGGTAGACTAGTGCTTTTAAACCTATGCATTCTTGTTTATTAGAAATTTATGATCGTGCTTTCACGTTTACTAAGCCTAATTCCCGTTAATTGGTTGAAGTTAAGTACTGTAACGAATATTTGATTAAATACCGATCTTTCAACATGGTGACGTCATGCGGTCGGCAGTATATTTCTTACATGCTTTGCCGATTATGCAAATGAATGCTTTGGATTGCTGACAAATAGCTTGTCTATAGCTATATGTCGATCAAAATTGGCTTTGTAAAGCCGTAGATGTGGAACTGTCTGGTATCATCCGGCACGTTCCAGGTTTTAGTCCATCTTCCTTTGTCAGTTTTCAGGAAAATTGACTGGCACGCTTCCAGGAACCGAACGCTCGAGCCACGTGTGAAGCCAGCTGATTCGGCTTGCTGTGTGCTTGGCGTGAACTGCAGATTTTACGTCAACAACAGCAATAGCTGGATGATGAAGCAGATTCCTCCTGAAAGAAAATTCTCGATGAGCCAAGTGATAATTTATTAGGAAAGAGTAAATAAGAGGGGATGACTATACTCACCTCATTTCTGATTTCCTGGGTAGGAGAAGGAGGTCTCAGGCTGGTTGAGCAGATTGATTCTTCAGTTTTATACCAGTTGATGGAGCATCGGCAGAATCTGTGATGGCTGTTGCTGATTGCTGTGATTGAGCCTGAGATGGTAAAAGACAAAGATGAGCATAATGTGAATAGCATTGTGTTTAAAGGAAAAGACTATGATCTGAATGAGTTTTTTGCTGGTTGTTCTCTTCTTCTTGGGAGCTGAAGAAGCAGGCAGAGAGGCAGTTTTTCTTTTAGCAGATGGCCTGGTAATAATTGGGTCTAGAGTGGCTTGTCTAGACATCAGCTGAGCCAAATTAGGGGATTGATGCCCCAGAGCGGATATTGGGCCTGCAATCTTATACTGGATCGCCTTGGCAAGAGGGGCAGGCACTATGTCCTACAAAATGATAAAATAATCAGAGGGAGAAATATTATTAAAACAAGATGAGGAATGAGCATATTACCTCTGCATTTGGTCGATAGTCAGGCATCAATTCAAGACAGAAGGGATGAATTGGCATGTTGAAGATGTGGTCATGAAGTTCTTGCCACCAAAGAATGAAGGAAGGATGGGCAGATGTTATTGGCACAAAAGGGTCAGGTGCATAGATGGTGGTACAGCATTTGTAATCAAAAACCCTTCTTGTTTCTGTGGAGTCCTTGATAATTTCCCCGGGCTTGAGGAATTCATAAAGAAATAGTCTTGAGGGCACTTGGCCGCAGCCTAATTGCCTAGCCATCATGTTCGGCTGATAATACTCAAAGGTACTCTGGACCAGCCTCCCTCCACAAAATTCGGCTGGCAAAATGCAGGGCCGGATGAAAGAATTGAAGATAGCTATGGACTGGGCATCCACACATCCAGTGTCGAAATTGAACTCACAAGGAAGGGTGAGGTTGTCATTATTAAAGTAAGGGAACCAGAGAGGGTCAGCAAAGCCTTTGGAGAAAAGCTCAAAGAGTTCACCAATACTCTTATCCACAGATACAGTAGAGGCAGCTTCTCCATGAGTTTGACAGCCCTTGGTGCTTTGAGTTTCCCCTTCCTTGTAGTTGACTGAAGGAAAATACCGATTGTTGATATCAATTGAAACAATCTGGTGCATATACAATTGCAGCCACATCTGGATGAACCACCAAGGACCATTGACACAAGGGATTTTCTTGTTGGTATGCATCAATCGAGTGGTTTGATGGAGCATATGATAAACACTTCCTAGCAGGTACTTCCCAAGAGGGATGAGTGTACCAGCAGCCAAGTCTTCAGCCATCACAATATGATTCAGAGTTGGCTCATTGGCTTTGCCGCAAAAGATGAATCTGCATAGCCACATATTCAGAAAGGCCCTGTATTCAACATCGGACAGAGGGCCGTCAGACATATAATTCTGGATATATTTCTTATATCAAATTCAATCACATCAAAATATCGGAACATGCATGAATTA
Organism: Echinochloa crus-galli; assembly: GCA_900205405.1. Classification (NCBI taxonomy): domain Eukaryota; kingdom Viridiplantae; phylum Streptophyta; class Magnoliopsida; order Poales; family Poaceae; genus Echinochloa; species Echinochloa crus-galli. The sequence goes on along the minus strand of OAMR01000499.1, from coordinate 39,487 downwards.
CTAAATGTAGATGAAATCAAAAACTAATTACACGGTTTTGTTGTAAAGGAAGGCATTTGCGCCATTGGACCAAAAATGGCAGGCTGCAATCAGAAGATTCTCATTCCTAGGAGTTTCAGCTAGAGACAATTCCAAGCCATGAGAAATGTGAAGATTGTCCCAGTTCTTCGCTAAGGGGCTTTTATCATTGAAAACCCTCCTGTACCAGTCTCTCCAGCCGGCAATTGGGGGCAGGGGCCAGTTCTTGAAGGCGTCTTGCCATTCATGAGGCTTTGCCAGAGAGGTCTTGAAGGGGATTCTTTGAGATTCGGCCGCAACAAACTCAGAAGGATCTGAAATTCCTACGGGCCCAAGGAAATAAGATGTGGCTTTCTCCTCGATTGGAATGAAGAGTTCGGCAGCTAAGGCCTGTCAAGAACCGAAAGAGGCGAGAAGAAAATTTAAAGGGGGATTCAAAAGAAAAAGAAAAAAAAGCGAAAGTAATGTAATGCCGAATGAGCTTAAGGGGAGTGAAATTTACTCGGAGGGCTTGATCTTGGTCCGCCATTTGGGGATTGAAGCTTGAAGAAGTTGATGAGCTAGGGTTTGGATCTAGATGAAGCACACATATTGCCGCTAACCTCGCTAACAGCGCTATAGCGTGGAATAGCGGCGCTATTCTGATTTAGCGTTGCGACGCTATAGCGGCGCTATTTAGGTTTCTGCGGTTATGGGCCTCATGGGTAGGAAGAAAAGAAGGTTGATCCCTGTAGAGACTGACATGTGGGCCGGGATTGGTAAAAGATATCGTTCGGACAGGAAAGCTTGTCTTCAAGGGCGTTCGGCAAAGGCATTCTGCGGTCGGGAGTCCGTCGCCGATTCGGCAAGGAGCTGCTCTATGGAAAGCATTCGGGAACGCGTGATGACGTGGATTTAAAAATAAGGAAGCGGCTGATTTGATGATGGACACGATGTCTTGATGTTTATTTTTGGAAATAAATATTGTAATCGTAATAGAGTAGGAGTCGTGTCGAGACCTGGGTATAAATATAAACCCATGGTGATTGTAATAAGGATAGAACAATCATACAACAAACCGGCCTTGCGCCAACTTTTTGAGTCTTTTAGTCGTGTCGTCGAATTTCTTTCGAGAGGAATCATCGATCCGTCGACCTCCGTAAGTATCGACAACCTTGTATCATGCTTAGTATCATGCGGTGGATTTAAGCTTGGTTCAAGAAGGCTTTCTTGTTAGATCATGAGCCATGCGGTAGGCTAAGGTTTAGCTTGAGGCAAGTTACCGGCTCTATTAGATTTTGGCAAAGATCTAATAGATTTATTAAGTTATCTTGTGTTGTTTGGGTTTTGCTTTATGTTTAATTCATATAACACCTTTTTGCCCAAGCAGCTCCGCAACACCCCGATTCGGCTATCTAGCCGTATTCCGCAATCCCTTCACGAGTGAAATATGTTCGTAACTTTGTTTAAATAATGAATGCTTTTAGCCTTCCATGTTAGAGTATATCATGCGGTAGATTGATCTATTCTTGGTTGGGGTGTGATTTGAACAAGTTGTATCATGCGGTGGATTAACTTGTTTGATTTTATGCTTGACGGGTTCGAAAGTATCTAGACATGCGTAGACTAGTGCTTTTAAACCTATGCATTCTTGTTTATTAGAAATTTATGATCGTGCTTTCACGTTTATTATGCCTAATTCCCGTTAATCGGTTGTAGTTAATACTGTAACGAATATTAATTAAATACCGATCTTTCATCTCATGGTGACGTCATGCGGTCGGCAGTGTACTTCTTACATGCTTTGCCGATTATGCAATGAATACTTGGATTGCTGACAGATAGCTTGTTTATAGCTATATGTCGATTAAAATTGGCTTTGAAAGCCGTAAAGATGGAACTGTCTTGTATCAGCCGGCACGTTCCAGGTTTTTATCTAAACATTTTCTTCCTTTGTCAGTTTCAGGGAAAATTGACTGGCACGCTTCCGGATTCGAACGTTAGCTATATGTCGATCAAGATTGGCTTTGTAAGCCGCAAATATGGAACTGTCTGGTACCGACCGACACGTTCCAGGTTTTTGTATCTGAACATTTTCTCTTCCTTTGTCAGTTTTCAGGAAAATTGACTGGCACGCTTCCAGGAACCGAACGCTCGAGCCACGTGTGAAGCCAGCTGATTCGGCTTGCTGTGTGCTTGGCGTGAACTGCAGATTTTACGTCAACAGGATGAAAACTCCGAGATAGGATCCTGAAAAGAGTAGGGTGTAATAAAACTAAGTTAATCTGTTCATTTCTTCAACCACCCAAGATAAGGAGATTGCAATAAGCCCCATAGGAAAAATGGTGAATTAATACCTTGCTAGTGATTCAAGTATTTGTTTGAGTACTTGTTGTCATAAAGTTACCTGCAAGAAAAATGACATTGTAGCAACTCCTGATCCACCGAGCTTAAGTTTAATCTTTGCTCGAGGACAAGCAAAGAGGCTAGCTTGGGGGAGCTTGTTGGCGGTCGTTAGAACCCAAATCTGACCACCAATACTCGGGAATAAATTAGAGACTATGCAACATTCCATGCACTTAGGTTTATTTCTAATAAAGTTCCACGAGTTTCGGTGAGTGTCATGTCTGCAGGTACAACATTCCAAAATACGTGTTATAGGGGTCGGAAATGACAGAATCGAGCGAGAACGTACGTGTCGGACCAGCTCCGCCAGTCGGAGATGGAAGCTTCGAGCTCAAGCCAGCCCTCATCAACATGGTTCAGGCAAGCCCGTTCTGCGGCAAGCCACATGAAGATGCCAATGCCCATCTCCAGCCGAGCCGTGCCAAGTCACCCTGGGCCAGAACAAGCCAAGTCCACGCATCAAAGAGGCAGCCCAGGAGGTCCACGGAGCAGAGGCGGTGCAGGGGGGCAGGCCCGGGCTCCAGGCCCAGTTCGGCCGAACCCGACCCTTCAGCCGAACCGCCCCCACTCCAGCACCGACTCCAGGGGAGCGCCCAGAGCCGCAGGATCAAGATGGACGGTTCGGCCGAACAGGTCGGTTCGGCCGAACCGCCATCCCCTGCCCGAAGTCCCAGGGGGTACCCCTCCTGGCTTGCTTGGCCGCTACCCTGCCTAAACCGCCTTGGATGAATGCTATTACTATGAGTTCCGTGTCCTATGACCCCAAGGTTTAGGGTAACCGGCACCCCTTCTCATCCCTTTCTGCGTGTCGGGGGCCCTGTAGTCCCCAAGGAAGGCAATAGACTTATTCCGGACCTTTTAGTGCTGGCTCTTTAGCCGCCGTATCTCTAACCACTTGGCCTAGATAGATAGAGTACCCATGAATCCTGTTAGTGCTGGCTCTTTAGCCGCTGTACCTCTAGCCACTTGGCCTAGATAGATAGAGTACCCAGGAATCCTTTATCTCTTCTCGTTGTCCTCCCAACTATCTATACCTTCTCTCATCTACCCAAGTATCCCTTGAGCTGTGTGTCCGGTATAGTGTCTAAGGTATTATTTAAGAAATTACGCTACCCTACTTTGTCACCTACTACTCTGATAGTCTCGAATATCTGTTCAGTAGTATTCTTGCCAAAGCTTCCCTGCGGAAATATAAATTATGATACCTCGGGATACTCCCAGGTGAAGTGCTACAGTGGTGATTCTGTGCGCTTGCAGAATATTCACATATTTTACTAGCCATAAGGAAAACCACTGAACACTTCTTGCATCCAGTACCGGGATTCCCCAATTCTGATATTGGATCGTAAGAAGTGCCAACATTCATCTCATCACCAGCACCTTTCCTCACCAGAGAGATCACACTCCCCAAATCCCACCATTAGCCTCACAACCACATCGGGCTCGTCCTGCCACCGCAGGTTCCCGCAAATAACATTCACCAACTCCTTTCTCACACTAGTCGACTCGGTGAGCTCCCTCCCCACCTTGTCTCATCAGCCTCAGCTGGACCAACCTCTCATAACCCAAACCAAGGATGAGGAAAGAAAGCAGAATCCCATGCTAATCTCAAGCAATCCAGATGCGGTCGTCCATAACCGTGGACACGGCTATACGTATAGTTTTCACTCTGCAGAGGTTGCACTCCAGGAACCATCCGGGTTGCAGTTGGGGATCAGCCAACTTGAGACACAGCCCACAGCAAAGACAAGACCCTAATCAGTAACGGCGCCAATCCTGTCTCCCTGGGCTCGGGAAACATCTGAACTAACATCTGCCCCAGGGTCGTGAAACCTTCCCACCGGGGCCAGTCGGGGGCTATGGTAAATCAGGGAGAGTACGCCGTAACGAGTCCCCCTTACACATATCAAACTCGAATCTCCTACAGTTTCGGCGCCGCACTAGAGTAGGCTTGCTGGAACCCTCCCCATACTGGGTAGATGGTGAGCACTGTGGTCCGCGACCGAAACTGGATACCGACTCAGTCCTTAATTATCCGTGAAAGCGAGTATCAGCGTCATAAGCGATCCGCCGCAACGGTCCGCAATCGGCACCCATTACAGGTATTGCCGCCCAAACTCCTCAAAATACCCAAATAACCAAGTAACCATGTACCCGCAACAGGTACCTGTAGAAACTACCCGAGTGTAGTCCCCAAGCACCCCAATCAAAGGATCGGGTTGTTATCTCTCGCTTCCACCGCCTAACTGCACTACACCTGCCCAAGCCCTCCCCAACTCACGCCAAGAAGATCAATCACAACCATCCCAACACATGCATAGCGTAGCATTCTCATAAAGTGGATAGTGGGTAGCAAGGGACAGGGTAATTAAATGGCAGTGCAGGCATATCATCATGTATATAAAGTAAAGCGCTAGCATACTAGTTTGCATGTCTAATAGGTATTTCAGAGAATGGATGGGCGTGAACCTGGAGCAAAGTCCTCTCCTTTCTTCACGTAGTTGAAGACGAGGTCGACGAAGTCGTCCGAGTCTTCCGAGGATCCTAACAATCGGATTACAATAGCAACGATAACTAAGCAAAAGAACTCCAAAAGAAGAAGCAAAGAAGAACCAAATAACACCAAACTCTGCACTAACGGGTGGATCAAGATTTTGGAAAAATAATGAAAGCAGTTTCATATATTTCTAAGCTAGAGTCAATTTATTATGGATTTTTAAATATTGAAAGACCTTTTTGAATTTAGTTAATGACGAAAAAGAAAACAGCATAGACATGTGGCATCAAAAGAGCATGCCACATGTCGGCTCCAGGTTAGTTCTGCTGACGCTAGCAGTGGGCTCTGCGTACATCCGTGTGGACCGAAGGAAAGTCAACAACTCGTTAGCGGTTAAAGAGTCAGAGGGTCCCACATGTCAGCATGTGGATCCCTACATGTTAGTGGACTCTGGATTCATGTCAAGTTAGTGGGTCCGATGGTTAGTGGGAAAGGCTACACAAGCGAGGATCACTTGCGAACAGCGGGGAAGGGCGTAGGTTCGGTCTAGAGGCTATTACAAGGCTTGCGGCCAAGCATGGCCAGCTATGGCCAAGCATAGCCGGCTATGGCCAGGTCTGGACAGGCAGTGGTTAGCTGTGGCCGGCTGGGAGTGGTAATGGGCGGCCAGGGGTGGCTAGGACATGGTCGTTGCTGGCCATAGGTGGCCACCACGAGCTGGGGCAAGGCCGAAGGCATCCAAGGCTTGGTTGGGTCAGAGAAGGTTTAAGGCTTGGCTAAGGGTGTGGCTTACTGGCATGCACGCAAGGTGTTTGACGAAATACCACAAGGGCATGTGCCTCACATATGCGTGCGATGCGAAGGCAACGATGGGCGATGGCTTGGTCAAGGTAGCAGGGCAACAAGGCTGCACGGGCTCAGGGCAGTGGCATGAGTGCCGTTCGCATACGCGTCGCAAGTCTTGGGTTTGCTCGTGCCGCGGTAATGGCACACAAATGCGAGTCGGGCATTTCATCGAACAGGTTCAGGGCGAGGCCGGCAAGGGCAACGACACGGCGAAGGGTTAGCGCACGCGCGGGCTCACGATGTTCCATGGCCGCGACGTGACCGGCAACGGCGTGCGGGCGTTCGGCAGGTTGGTCGACACCACGGTGGCGAGGCTGTGCAAACGGCGACGGCCAAGGTCGGCGGCAACAGCACGGCGTGGTTTGGGTGGTGGCGAAGGTCTGGCCTTGAGGTTTCGGTTCTGAGGGCGCCGAGATAGGTAGCCGGCTTAGGAGACGAAGGTTTCTCGGGTTAGGCTGCCGGGTCACACGGCCGCACGGTTCATGGCCTTGCCATGCTCACTGGAACACGCGCGTGTGCTCCACAGCGGCCCGGTCGTCCGGGCCACGAAGCGTGCTGGGTGCGCACTGGCCGTGGGTGGCATGGTGGCGTCGTGTCCTACAGGATACAGAGTATGGATCGACGGCCGGCAACAGAGGTAAGCAAAACGATGGCTTGGCTGTGCTCGCTTGCATATACGCAGGTCCATGGTGTTCCCATGGTTGCGTTATGGCCGTAGCGGCTCGCGAAATCCCGGCAGTCCGGGTTCACGGCGCAGCGGCGAGGCGACGGCGGGGTTACAGGTTTGAGGAGAGCGGCGAGGTCCCTGCACAAAGGTTCGGCCACAGCTCGAAGGCATGGTGTGGCGCTCACATGGCAAGGCACGACACGATGGCCGGCACGAGACGCTGCTGGAAAAAGGGAAGCAACGCTAGGGGTGGCTCACCATGGTCTGAGGCAAAGGTAAGGCTAGGCAGTTCAGCTTGGACATTTCGCCAAATGGGTTCGAGGCGAAGTGGTTACGACAGCGGTAGCACTCGCAGGGTCCAACTACTGCTGGTCCGCGGCGCGCAGGCTGGTCACAGGAAAAACAGAGGCGTCGGCGAGGGCACGGCGCTCCGGCAATCAGGATCCACAGCGGTGCAGAGCGAGGATCTCCACCGCCCGTGGCTCGGGCAAACGCGTGCAGGTCAAGCTTCTGCCTGGCTACGACACGGCCATGGCGCACGCACAGGTCAGGCATCCCCGGCGCGCGACTGCGGCCATGGCGGCCCTAGGTTGGTTAGTCAAGTCGTCGGCGGGCGGCAAGGGCTCCTAGCGGCGGTACCTGCACAGGTGACTCGAAGGCCACCACACAGAAAACCACGGCAGCAGCGACACCTCACACGGCACGACCGCCGGCGAACAGGCAAGGAGACAAGGAGATGGCAAGGGCTTGGCTGGCTCACCGGGGGCTTGAACGAAGGCGAGGCGAGGCAGGAAGAGGTCGGGGCCGTGGCGGCTTGGTGCTGGGCTGGATCGACTTCAAGGTGGTGCTCGCGGTTCGTCTTGGAAATTTCGTCGAACACGTCGTGGGCGAGGCCGGTGGAGGCAGCAGCTTGCGGTTCGGCTCGTCGGCGTTCCGTCGAACAGCTTGGGGGCGAGGCCAGCGGAGGTAGCAGCTTCAGCGACGTCGTCGTGGTTCGGCTCGGCCTCCTCGTGCTCGCGGTCGTCGACGGCGGCAGCTTCCTGTCCGGCTCGGGGACAGCGGCGCAGCTCGTCCCGGTGGTCCGGCCCCGAATCGTCGCGGGCGTCGTGGTCGTGCTGCGGCGGACTCGTCGTAGCTCGGACGGAGTGGTGGTGGCGTCGACGTCGCGTCGGGCTTCCGTGCTCGGCTCCTCCTTGCTGCGGCTGCAGCCTCTTGCTTCGTCGGCGCAGTACAGCGCCGGTCTTCTCCTTGCTGTGCGCTGCGACGGGTGGAGAAAACCCCAAGCGGTGGCTGCGGCAAGCGAGGGAGAACGGCACAGGGGAAGGGAGCGGCAGCGCTGGGGAACAAGGCTAGCAGCCGCTGCTACTTCTTGGAGGGGAAGAAGAACGGAGCAGGGGGAGAGCTTGTTTGCGGCGGCGGCTGGGGAGGAAGGAGTGCGGCGGCTTGGAAGAGGGGAAGGAGAGAGCGGCGCTGGGGCTTTTTATATGGAGCGAGGGCTAGGGTTCCCAAGGGAGATGGACGGCAATGATCTTTGGTTCGCGTGCTGGTGCCCACGCGGCGCGCATCAGGATGGTGAGGCAGAGAGGGCAGCTCGTGAGGGAAAAAGCAAAGGAGAGAGAAGAGCTGCGTGCGAGGGAAGAAAGAAACGAGAGAGAAGACAGCAGCGGAGGCGGCTTCGCGTGAGGAAGACGCGGCTGCAGCTGCAGGCCCACTGGTCAGCGAGGCAAAGGTGAGAGACGAGCAGCAACAGAGCCATGCAAGGGCGGTGGACGGGCCAAGTTCGCAGGCTGGGCTGAAATGGTTTGCTGCTGGGCTTCACGTAATGAGAAAGGAAAGAGAGCAAAAGAGCTGGTCGCACTGCACTTGCTTGCTCATACGAGCTCATGTCCAGATTTAATTAAAAAGGAAAGATAGAGAGGTTCTGGTGTTCCCACGGAGAGCAAGGAAAAAGGTTTTGAAAAGGATTTGGCAATGCAGATGTTCACGTGAAAAGAAGTAAGAAAGGAGTTAAAGATTGGGTCACATACGATTTATTTCGTAAACTCGATACAAATGAATTAGACTAATTTCCCGGTAACGGATTAAGCCAGAAAATATAGCCATAATTCAAATGAAGCCCATAGAAATTTAATACAAATGAATTAGACTATTTTCCGAAATCAAATCAATTAGCATGGAATTAATTCGAAGAGTCGGAAAATTATGCCATAATTCATTTAATCAATTTCCAGAGCACCGAGAGATTGAGATGGCTGAGATAGTTAGCGGGACGGGTTAGTTGGTTAATTAGCAGGCTTCAGTTAGCAGGCTAGGTCAGCGGGCTGAGCTGGGTTAGAGGGCTGATCGAAGTTAGATAGGACAGTTAGCCGGTTAGGGCCCAAATTAGTTTAGGAAATTAGTTGTTAGCTTTAGATTTAATTTGAATTTAGAATTCAAATTAAACCACACACAAAGAACCAAGAAACCAACTAAGAGCCAAATCACACTAGTATTAAATTGTCCTTAGCACACAAAGGAATTTTATTAGTTTAATACTAGGAATTTAGAGAGAGCACAAGAAGACAGTCCTATGATTATGAGCAAAACACATCAAGCACGAAAAATTTTTAAATATACAATTTTAACATTCAAGAAAAA
>OAMR01000499.1:18415-28770 GCA_900205405.1 Echinochloa crus-galli | reverse complement strand
AGAAGAACCAAATAACACCAAACTATGCACTAACGCGTAGGTCATGATTTTAGAAAAGTAGTGAAAGTAGTTTCATATCTTTCTAAGCTAGAGTCAATTTATTATGGATTTTTAAATATTGAAAGACCTTTTTGGATTTAATTAATGACGAAAAGGAAAACAACATAGACATGTGGCATCACTAAAGCATGCCACATGTCGGCTCTAGGTTAGTTCTGCTGACGCTAGCAGTGGGCTCTGCGTACGTCGGTGTTGACCGAAAGACAGTCAACAACTCGTTAGCGGTAAAAGAGTCAGAGGGTCCCACATGTCAGCATGTGGATCCCTACATGTTAGTGGACCCTGGATTCATGTCAAGTTAGTGGGTCCGATGGTTAGTGGGAAAGGCTACACAAGCGAGGATCACTTGCGAACAGCGGGGAAGGGCGTAGGTTCGGTCTAGAGGCTATTACAAGGCTTGCGGCCAAGCATGGCCAGCTATGGCCAAGCATAGCCGGCTATGGCCAGGTCTGGACAGGCAGTGGTTAGCTGTGGCCGGCTGGGAGTGGTAATGGGCGGCCAGGGGTGGCTAGGACATGGTCGTTGCTGGCCATAGGTGGCCACCACGAGCTGGGGCAAGGCCGAAGGCATCCAAGGCTTGGTTGGGTCAGAAATGGTTTAAGGCTTGGCTAAGGGTGTGGCTTACTAGCATGCACGCAAGGTGTTTGACGAAATACCACAAGGGCATGTGCCTCACATATGCGTGCGATGCGAAGGCAACGATGGGCGATGGCTTGGTCAAGGTAGCAGGGCAACAAGGCTGCACGGGCTCAGGGCAGTGGCATGAGTGCCGTTCGCATACGCGTCGCAAGTCTTGGGTTTGCTCGTGCCGCGGTAATGGCACACAAATGCGAGTCGGGCATTTCATCGAACGGGTTCAGGGCGAGGCCGGCAAGGGCAACGACACGGCGAAGGGTTAGCGCACGCGCGGGCTCACGATGTTCCATGGCCGCGACGTGACCGGCAACGGCGGTTCGGGCGTTCGGTAGGTTGGTCGACACCACGGTGGCGAGGCTGCGCAAACGGCGACGGCCAAGGTCGGCGGCAACGGCACGGCGTGGTTTGGGTGGTGGCGAAGGTCTGGCCTTGAGGTTTCGGTTCTGAGGGTGCCGAGATAGGTAGCCGGCTTAGGAGACGAAGGTTTCTCGGGTCAGGCTGCCGGGTCACACGGCCGCACGGTTCATGGCCTTGCCATGCTCACTGGAACACGCGCGTGTGCTCCACAGCGGCCCGGTCGTCCGGGCCACGAAGCGTGCTGGGTGCGCACTGGCCGTGGGTGGCATGGTGGCGTCGTGTCCTACAGGATACAGAGTATGGATCGACGGCCGGCAACAGAGGTAAGCAAAACGATGGCTTGGCTGTGCTCGCTTGCATATACGCAGGTCCATGGTGTTCCCATGGTTGCGTTATGGCCGTAGCGGCTCGCGAAATCCCGGCAGTCCGGGTTCACGGCGCAGCGGCGAGGCGACGGCGGGGTTACAGGTTTGAGGAGAGCGGCGAGGTCCCTGCACAAAGGTTCGGCCACAGCTCGAAGGCATGGTGTGGCGCTCACATGGCAAGGCACGACACGATGGCCGGCACGAGACGCTGCTGGAAAAAGGGAAGCAACGCTAGGGGTGGCTCACCATGGTCTGAGGCAAAGGTAAGGCTAGGCAGTTCAGCTTGGACATTTCGCCAAATGGGTTGGAGGCGAAGTGGTTAGGACAGCGGCAGCACTCGCAGGGTCCAACTACTGCTGGTCCGCGGTGCGCAGGCTGGTCACGGGAAAAACAGAGGCGTCAGCGAGGGCACGGCGCTCCGGCAATCAGGATCCACAGCGGTGCAGAGCAAGGATCTCCACCGCCCGTGGCTCGGGCAAACGCGTGCAGGTCAAGCTTCTGCCTGGCTACGACACGGCCATGGCGCACGCACAGGTCAGGCATCCCCGGCGCGCGACTGCGGCCATGGCGGCCCTAGGTTGGTTAGTCAAGTCGTCGGCGGGCGGAAAGGGCTCCTAGCGGCGGTACCTGCACAGGTGACTTGAAGGCCACCACACAGAAAACTACGGCAGCAGCGACACCTCACACGGCACGACGGCCGGCGAACAGGCAGCGAGACAAGGAGATGGCAAAGGCTTGGCTGGCTCACCGGGGGCTTGAACGAAGGCGAGGCGAGGCAGGAAGAGGTCGGGGCCGTGGCGGCTTGGTGCTGGGCTGGCTCGACTTCAAGGTGGTGCTCGCGGTTCGGCTCGGGCGTTCCGTCGAACAGGTCGCGGGCGAGGTGGACGTCGGTTGAAGGCAGCAGCTCGCGTCGGCGACGGCACCGGCTTCATCTCCATCTCGTGGTCCTCGTGGGCGACGGCGTCATCGTCGTGGTTCAGCCTCCGGCTTGCGGTTGTCGGCGGCAGCGGCGCCATGCTCGGCTCCTCCTTGCTACGGCTGCGGCCTCTGGCTTTGTCGACGTAGCGCAGCACCAGCTTCTCCTAGGTACGTGCGGTGATGGGAGGGAAGAAGACAGCAGCTAGCTTGGATTTGTGTGGTGGAGAGGGGCAAGCTTTGCTCGCTTGGAGAGGGAAGAAAAGAGGGCAGCAGCTGGTTTGCTTCCCCACGAAGGAAGAGCAGAGAGACATGGCTTGCGGGAGAAGAAGATGGGAGGAAGGGAGAGAGGCTGGCGGCTGCGGCTTGGGAGAGGGGAAAGGAAGCGGCGCTGGGGTTTTATAGCCCGAGGGCTAGGGCTGGCGACCTTGGGTTCCTGTTGGACGGCGGCGATCCTCGGGCCGCGGGCTGTGGACACGTGGATAGCATCCAACGGCACGGCGCTAGGGCATCCGAGGAGAGCAGGTGAAGCTTGCGGGGCTCGGCGGCGTCGGTTGCGTGCACTGCGGTCGTGGCTGGTCTCCGTCAGCTTGCGCACAGGCAAAAAGCAGGGGCCGGGTGAGAGAAAAGCAGAGAGGAAGAGAGGATCGCGTGGAGAAGACGCGGCTGTTGCTGCTGTCCCTACTTGGCAGCGGCTGAAACAACGGTAGAGAGAAGAGGCTATGCATGCATCAGCGGTGGACATGCTGGGCCGGATTAGAACAGCTGGGCTGGCTAGGTTGCTGCTGCTGGGCTAGATTGAGAAAAACTGGGCCCAAGGAAATGATTTGCCTCAGGGCTTCACGTGATGGAAAAAGAAAGAGAGCAAAAGATTTGGGCTGCACTTTTATTTGGACTGATTGCTCATACGAGTTCACGTCCAGATGAAATAAAAGAAGGTACAAAGAGCCTGGCTTTTCCACGTATGGAGGAAAATATTTTGGAGAGGATTTGGTAAAGGAGGTGTTCACGTGAAAGGAAAAGAATGGAGGGAGAGAAAGAGAGACCCGATAGAATTTGTTAGCAGGCTTAGTTAGAGCACTGGTTTAGAGTTAGCAGGGCTCTGTTAGAGGATTAGCACGGCCACGTACTTAGCGGAGCAAGTTAGATAGGACAGGTAGTGGTTAGAGCCCGAGTTAGTTTAGGGAGTTAGTGGTTAGCTTTAGATTTAATTTGAATTTAGAATTCAAATTAAACCACACACAAAGAACCAAGAAACCAACTAAGAGCCAAATCACACTAATATTAATTTGTCCTTAGCACACAAAGTAATTTTATTAGTTTATCACTAGGAATTTAGAGAGAGCACAAGAAGACAGCCTTATGATTATGAGCTAAACACATCAAGCACGAAAAATTTTTAAAATCCATATTTTTAATATTCCAGAAAAATCTGGGATGTTACACATGCACTCTTCGAATGGTCTTGTAGGTGACCGTTATGTTAGTGACAACACCTTCCTGTAGGGTGCATTGCTAATGTTGACATTAAATTCAGCATTCCTCTTGTTGTTCTCCACTGGATCCAAAGAAAAGATAGGAGGGAACAAGGACGCAGGATCCAAAGATAGGAGCCAAACCTGAGAGTCAGACAAACACTCACTACCAAGCATCAAACAATGGTTAACCACACATCACTAAACGAAGCTACACGTTATTGTCGTCAAAGGGTGTCCTCCTAAGAGTAGTTAACATCTTCAGATTCGCTAGTGTAGTGCCAAACTTCTTGGTTGTAGTAGTAATGAGATTGATGTAGTCTTTAGTTGCTTGGGCATGACTTCAGACAACAAACAAGTAGCTTCATTGTTCAAGATGACTTGGACATACATTAAGAGCCATCTAAAAGCTTTAGAATAAAGCGACAGTAAAGACACTTTAGGATCAAAAGCCAAGGAAGAAATCCAAAGTGAGGAATCAGTGATCAAGGTGAAGCAATCAATATAGAGGAGTTAAAAAGACAAGAAGTGGAGATGAGCAATATGATTCGAAGTCAATGGTGAGAAGTAAATTATCAAGGAGAGGATAAAACATTCAAGGATATAATGATCAAAACATAAATTATCAAGGAGGGGAAATGCTCAAGGATAGCACTTCTTACCAGCAAAATCTCAAGGATAGTGAAAACATGGATTATATAGAAAAATAAAACCTTAAAGGATGATCTATCCAGGCTTTCGTCCTACAGTCGATACAGCTCTGATACCACTTCTATCACATCCGATTTTAAAAAACGAACCAAGTGCAAACTATATGTATGCCAGGATCAAGCTTTATACATATAGTGACATCATCATTGAATAATAGTAACAGTATCATGTAATAAAATATACAAATAACTTACGAGTCTATCAAAGTTATACAGCAAATCCTTGAAACTAAGGCTCCAAACTTCATAGGCAATCGACTGGGGGTTACGTACGCCCTGAACTCAGCACAACCTTCATCAATCTTCACACATGTACCTCCTCTGAGCAACAATTAGCAAGGAAGAGTACACTTAGGTTGGTACTTAGCAAGGCCACAAGAAATAACCAGAGAACAAATTAATCATCAACTTTAAGTAAATTAATCATGCGACGGTTCAGGATGCTCATGACCATGAGAATGGCTGTTATAACAGTTTTACACTCTGCAGAGGTTGTACACTTTCACCATAAGTTGTGTTTTCCCGCTCATGCCCGAGGGAGCCAGCCTCATAAAAACACAAATGTGTGTGGCTAGGGATACACTATGAGGCCTTTACAAAAAAAACTCTAATAAGTGATAACCCGCTAAGGTTTCAGGTCGAAGCAAAGCCTAACAGCTCAATAGGACCGGGCTATACTTCATCAACGCCTCCCCCCTTGCCCTTTCGGTAAAGCTATCCCAAACTAGAATCTCCAAATAGTCAACCGAGATTAGAGCCCGTTGTTCTTATTATTGTACTGTTTTCCTGGGTGGTCAATCCATGTTCCAATTAAAATCATCATGGCATTATTAAATAAGCATAGACAGAAGGATGGTTTGGAACACTTGCCTTTCTCCAACAAAAATACCACTACTCAAAATCTTCAACTCTTGCACTTGTTCATCTCACTACAAGGTTTCTTGGCTATTGCCACGCTACACATGTGCAATGCCACTATTTTGGTTGCCATAGGGGGTCATATCGCAACTTTTGTACAAAATGGTAGGAATATGGTCCTATAATGCAACGAACTAAAAGTGTTGCCTTAGGTGTGACTTTTGGTTGCGATAGGGGTGTGTTATTGCAACTATATTGGGCTTTGGTTGCAATTATTTGGAGTTATTGATGCGTCGCTTTGGAGTTGCAATAGCACTATGCTTTTGTTGCAATAATATGATATCATTTCAACTATATTTGAAATGGTTGCTTTTGATTGGTGTTTTTACAATGATTTTTTCATGTTGCAATAGATTTCAGTAGTGTTGCGATTGATAGATGGTTATTGCAACAGAAACTCTAATGTAGATGCAATAGCTTGTGCTTATTGCAACAACTTTTTAGAGTTGCAAAAACCTTCTTTCGTGTTGCAATTGTGATTTTGTATTGAAATGAGAAACCTAAATGGATGCAACATGGTTTTCCTATTACAACGGTTTTTTTGGGTTGCTACAAATGTGCCAATGTCAATTCATATGTAATGTGCCAATGTCGATTCACATTGCATTACATGAATTATTTTGTTTGATGGTCAAACATACATCTTCTTATACTTATCTATGTGTCACACCCCAAAATTTTTGGATTTTGGGTTGTGAATAGATAGCATAATTAATACAATATTTTTTAATTTTCTAAAATTTTTCAAGCTTTATAAAATTTTTAGGGAATTTACTATAGGAAAATTCTGTTTTCTAAATTAAATTAAAAACAATGTAGGTTTGTAAGACCTTAAAAAAAATGCATTTCCTAAATTTAGTAATTAAATTACTTTTTATTGAAAGTGCTCATAATTAATATAAGGAAAATAAACTATTTTTGAGGAAAATAAAATCAAATATAAGAGTAGAAACATGATTGATGCATTCATGCTGGCTGCATTGAGTTTTGGTTGTGTGCATGTCAGTTTGAATTTAAATCGTATTTAAATTCGAATTTGAATTGCCTTGTTTGGAGCCCTAAAAAAGTTGCTGCGGAAGGAGTCCACTTGTGCCCCCAGAACTTTTTCTCCCGCCGATTTCCCTCCCTCTATTCTTTTCCCGCAGCCCAGCTTCGCAGTTTCCTTTCCCGCTAGGCCCAGCTCGCTTCTCGCGGCCCAGACTGGCCCAGCCGCTTCGGCCAGCCCGCTCCCCCGCCTCTCTCTGCTGTTCAGGCCCAATCCGGCCCACCAGGCTCCTCCCGCCGCCAGCGCTGGGCGCCGCCGCCCCGCAACCGACGCATGCCGCTGCCGCCTGTTTCCTCGGCGTGCGCGCCATGCCAAGCGCGGGTCCGCGCTCTATAAAAGCTGCACCGCCGCCACCCCCTTGGCCCTGTTTCCCGAGCTCGTGCGTGCCCCTAGTGTTGACGTAAAATCTGCAGTTCACGCCAAGCACACAGCAAGCCGAATCAGCTGGCTTCACACGTGGCTCGAGCTTTCGAATCCGGAAACGTGCCAGTCAATTTTCCCTGAAACTGACAAAGGAAGAAAAAATGTTCAGATATAAAACCTGGAACATGCCGGATGATACCAAACAGTTCCATCTCTACGGCTTGCAAGGCCAATCCTGATCGGCATATAGCTATGAACAAGCTATCCGTCAGCAATACAGGCATTCACAGCATATTCGGCAGAGCGCGTAAGAAAGCATACTGCCGACCGCATGACGTCATCATGATGAAAGATCGGTATTTAATTAGATGATCGTTACAATACTTAAATACAACCGATTAACGGGCATAAAGCATGATAAATGTGAAAGCACGATCGTAAATCTCTAATAAACAAGTTCCTCCTGTACAACTTGATCAGCAAGAGCCATAAATTCATTCGGCAAGAAACATACCATGCATGTAGGAGCCGAATGATCATCTTCTTCAGGTCTGTCCTTTCGACGCCATACTGATTTCATCCTAGGCCTTGCTTGCTTTAACTCTTGATTCCTCAAGCGTTGTACTCTTCACTTTTGGCTTTTCCTTAAGCCAGGTGGACACCATTGCCCTTCTTGCCAAATATACCCATAATCTTCTTCTTCTTCATGATCAACCCACCTGTGATCAGCATGCCTCTTTCTTGGTTGATCATCAAAACGCAGATCATCACTAAGATGTACTCTGCCAATTCTTTCATGGACAGATCGGCGATTGACAGTACCCTGTCTATATTCATCATGTCTATCGTTGCATTCAGGGCAATTATTCCATGTAGGCAACTTTAAACCCTCGTTCCAGCAATGTCTGAAGAAAGCACAATCCCAATGTGCACGTTCCTGTTCCCGTGCAAATTCTTCTTGTTCTTCTCTGTACCTTTCTTCTTCATATCTACGCCTCTGGTAGCGCTCTTTTTCTTGCTGTCATTGCCATTTATTGAGAAGAATACGTGAAGTGACTCTAGGCTTAGAGGATTTCCCAATTTCAAATTGACAATTCGGGGCACGAGGATCTTTCTTGTGAATCTGTTCAATCGTGACTTGCCGAGTGGGGTCAACTGAGCCACTTTGTTTTGCCTTTTCTGAAGTTAAAACTTTCATCTTCCCTTTTTCTTCAGGTGCAACAGCATTCACCATGTTGATTGAAAACCCAACCATATTCTGAGGGAACGGATTGCTATCCAATTTCATCTTGTTATCAAACTTCAAGTGTCCTTCTTGTATAGCCTTTTGAATCCTCATTCTAAAGACTCTACATTCATTGATGGAATGAGAGTTTCTGTCGTGGAATCCACAATATTTTTTGTCTCTTACTCCATCCGGCCGAAGCATGGAATGCCCCTCTGGTAACTTGATTCGGCCTTCTTTCACAAGGAAATCAAACAATTTGTCTGCTTTGGTTACATCAAAATCATAAGCACCTTTAGTCTGCTTGACCCACTTTTGATTCACAGTAATCGGCTCTTTGCCCCACACTATTTCTGCTGCAGCCACTTCTTCATTATCTTCATACTCATCCCCTTGATCTGCTCTCTCGAGGAATTGGTTGTAAATGTCGGCCACATCATTTTGTTTGGCAAATCTACCATCCTTCTTGAAACCATATGCTTGGTTACTCATTAATGCCAGTTTTTGTGACAACTGACCCAGATCTTCAAACTCCATCCCGAATAACTTTTCACGAATTGCAGGCAGCATCCCAGCTACAGCCATACCAGCCAATTGATCATCAGGTATGTTCAGAGAAAAGCACATGCTTACGGTTTCCCTAAATCTCCTGAGGAATTCTGTAGGTGTTTCATTATTTCTCTGCCTCAAGCTAGTTAAATCAACCAACTTTTTCTCAGTGCTGCCAGTATAGTAATGAGCATGGAACTTCTGCTCCAGATCCTTCCAAGTACAAATTGATTGAGCAGGCAAAGTAGCAAACCATGTAAATGCTGGACCTGTCAAGGACAAAGGAAAGTATCTGATTCTAAAGGCTTCATCTGCGGAGGCTTCTCCAAGCTGCATCAAGTATCTAGCTATATGCTCCACAGTGCTAGTATCATCTTGCCCTGAGAATTTAGTGAATTCTGTAGGAACCTTGACTCTGTTAGGCAATGACACTCTTTGGTACCATTCTGGGAAAGGAGAGGAGTACATGTACCCCTGATTTTTGGGCTTCAGACCGAATTGATTTTGCAACACATCGGCCATTTTTTGTACCATGAGGTCAACATTGGCATCTTGATTTCCTGGCCTTCCAATGGACATTCCTGTATTAGCATATCCAGGATTCGGAAGAGCATCAATAGCATTATAATCCATGAATTCTGTATATCCATTCCCATACATATCCCTCTGCAACCTGTTATTCAAAGGAGATATCTTGTAAGCAGAAGCAGGTGGATTTGCTGTGGTGCCGAATGCCGCCTCACCATATGTGCGAGGTTTTGGTATTGCTTGCTGAGGATCTTGTTGAACTGGTTGACCATTCGCACCCTTGGAACCAGAAGTTCCAGTTTCTTCAGCAGCTCCTTTACCATGAGGTTTTTGAACATTAAAATATGTTGGTCCACCAACTTGCCCATATGCTTGTTCAAAAGGCTTGTCCACTTGTTGACCAAAAATGCTGATCATTATGCATCTAAAGCTGTTCAAGAATGCAGCGTTATGATTGGTCATTGTATCTCCCAGAGCTTTGTATAACAGACCAGAGAACCTCTCCCTTTCTTCTTCTTCATTAAGATCAGATTGTCCAGGCAGTAAAACTCTTGGCAGGTCTGTCTTGAGAAACGGTGCACCACTCCTGTTCTTGGCAAAAGACAGCAAACACTTCTTGATGAATTGTTCTGCAGCAGTTTTCACCATCTGTTGATGCTCCTCAGGCAATTCTTCAAGAGTAACGTCCATAATATCCTTTAAATCAGGCATCTTCAAAGCTTGTGGTCCCACCGGGCGTGCCAAAAAGTGTGTTGACGTAAAACCTGCAGTTCACGCCAAGAACACAGCAAGCCGAATCAGCTGGCTTCACACGTGCCCGATCGTTGTTGTTCATCTCTTATCTTGCTTTAATAACAATTTCCCTCTTGATTATAATTCTGTCATTTTGTAGGACATAGCACCTGCCCCTCCTGCCAGGACGATCCAGTATAATATTGCAGGCCCAATATCTGCTCTGGGGCATCAATCTCCTACCTTGGCCCAGTTGATGTCTAGACAGGCCACTCTAGATCCAATCATCACCAGGCCATCTTTTGCCAAAAGAAAGACTCCTTCTATACTTGTTCCTTCAGCTCCTAAGAAGAAGAGAACAACCAGCAAAAAACCCATTCAGGTCATAGTCTTTACCTTTAAACATAATGCTATTCACATTATGCTCATCTTTGTCTTTTACTATCTCAGGTTCAGACACAGCAGGCAACAGCTACT
>OAMR01000494.1:1006122-1024655 GCA_900205405.1 Echinochloa crus-galli | reverse complement strand
TGTTGACGCTTTTTTGGTCAACACACACGAGCGCCGGATCGCGCAGCACCAGAAACTTCGCACTTGCTGCAGCCTCAGCCCAAACCGGTCAGACCGGTTTGGGGATCCGGTCAGACCGTTTTCGCTAGGGCTTCAGTGAAAGCTTAGAATCACCACCTCGGGAGGGACCCCGTCGGAGATGGCGCGTCTAGGGTTGCTCTGAGATCGGTCAGGCCACTCAGAACCTCCTTGAACGCCGTCGAGACAAACAAGGAAAGCAAAGGGGTTGGAAAAGCTAGGATTTGAAGATAAAAGTAGATTATTGTATTGATCGATTGGATGATAGGTCTCAATCGGCCACGGCCCTTTATATTTATAGGGTGGGGAGGTCTTGCCCCGCAAGGAATCCTTTTACAATTTGGAAAACGATCAGGACTCCTAATTCTACTCTAATTCGGAGTAAACCGGTCAGACCGGATAGAGAAACCGGTCGGACCGGTTTCGGCCGTTGCCAGATCGGCTACAGGGAAACCGGTCTGACCGCTTTCCAGAACCGGTCTGACCGATTGCCTCGACCTGATAGGCAACTGCCAATTTTGGGTGCGAACACGTAGATCCAAATAGTTTCAGATGGAACTATTGTACGTTTTGACTTTTTTAGAATAACGAATTTTATTGTATACTAGCTAGCATGATACTCTGCGTTGCTACGGATAATACCTATTCTGTAATTAGCTTTTTATTTTTTTTCACTGCATTCAATGGACCTATATATGTTTTGATTTTCGACTTAATGTATTATTTCTACCAAGTGCTTATTATATCTCTATATTTTCTGCATTGACTGAACATAAGACTTGATGATCGTCGCTATCGCGGATTTATCTGCGTACTGCGTGCAGGATTTGTATATACCAAGGGCAGCACGCAAGTGTCATAATCGAACGCGCATGGACATAAGGGGTGACGAAAATATTATTTACTAGGTGATACCCTGCACGATGTAGCGGAAATTTTTTAAAATTTTAAGGTCAAATTTAAAAATAAAAACATTAAGGTGATTGTATGCCAATATTTTTTGCAACAATATTATATGATTTTAAGTTGAAATTTAAAAGTAGAACGCTAAGGTAATTGTATGATAATATTCTTTTGCTAACAACATTATAAATAAAAACATATTCATTTTATTGAGAGAGGATGTCTATTAAATAATTGATCATCCATGTATTTCTAATGTGGGAATTTTGTAGCATTGTACTCGCAAAAGACTAATAAATTTGATGTATGGATGCTATTAGTCACAGAAAATCGGTGAAAGAATGGTAGTGGATGGTGACATGGCGTGACGTGGATATCTTACATGTTATTAAGAGAAATGAAGTTAATGATCTTTAGTGGGGGGGCATCGTACAAAACTATATTTTAGCTCCCCACTAAGGAATTCTTTGAACTGTCAGCTGTGCCACGTCATCCCCATCTACCCGGCGCCGCCCATTCCTCCTCCACTCACCGTCGCGCCATAATCCCACCGGCGCCCCGTCGCCTGTCCACCATCGCCCCCTCGACTCCCCACCGCGCCATCCACTGGCCTTCTCCCGACGCGCACGCGCCTCGAAGCCCGCCGCCGCCGCCTCGCCTCCCCATTGCAGCCACCTCTCCTGTCCTCCGCCCGCCTCCATAAATCGTCCGCTCGGCAGGCCGCCCTGCTCCGCCTCCCCGCTTGGCCGGCCGTTCCGGCTCCCCGCTTCACGCGCCGCCGCCCCGCCTCCCCGTTTCGCGTGGGCCTCCCCGATTTTGCTTGACTCCAGCGTGGGTTTGGGGTCGCCGCGTCTGATCTGCTGCTTGATGCGCGGAATACGGCGGCGGAGGAGGACGCCGTGGTGGCGAGAAGCGGCACTTCTTCCCGCTCACCAGGTTGCAAATCAGGTACGTGCTTAGCTGAATTTTATCTCCCGCTACCCACCTCAAGCAGTCAAGCTACCGGCGGCATCAAGGCTGCGAGTAGAGCAGGCAGGACAGATGCCGCCGCCCTGCTCGGCCGGCCATCCCGCCTCCCTGCTTTGCGCGCTGCCGCCCCGCCTCCCGACTTCGCGTGGGCCTCCCCGCTCGGGCCTCCCCAATTTTGCTCCACCCGCACGGGTTTGGTGTCGCCGGCATCTGATCTGTTCGTGGAATTCGGCGGGCGGAGGAGGACGTGAAGTCAGCAGCTCCCTACAACACCGTCATAGTAGTAACACAAGCTCCAGTCTACCGGAGCATCTACGTCAAGGATGGGCTCATGGAGCTCCCGCGGGACATCCAGTCCCCTTGGGATTTCTTCAAGTATGGTTCTTGGCACACGGTGTCCTGTGTTTTCACAATGTGTTTCCCAGCGTTCACCAGATTCTATTAGCACCCTGTGTTCTAGCTTCAGGCTCATCTTTGAGTGGTGGTAAATTACAAGGCCTGAGAGTTTTGAGATAATGTTGTTCAAAATTTGTCCTTTTTGGTTCTGATTTTGTAGTGGAGCAGTCATGAAGTACCCCAAGAACAGGATGCTCAAGTTACAGATGGCAAGGTAAAATCAGATCTTTACAAGTTCTATTCTGACTGCAATTTTCTGGTTTTGTTATTTTTTTCGAACGGACGGCGAAAGCTTAAGCTTTCCCGAATTTTTATTAGAAGAAGAGAGTTGGCCCAGTTTATAAGTAAAACCGGGCCGAAAACTATACAACTCCGGTCTATCGACCGTACAACTAGAGGGGTTAAACCCCAAACAACTCAGGTCCGTAGACCATGCAACTCGGGTGATGTTGACAGTCAAAATTGGCTCTGGCCCGGCCAAACCGGTCTGACCGGTTTGCCAAACCGGTCTGACCGGTTTGGTTCTGTAATTCGACTAGGATTAGGATTCCAGAGTTTAATCTCATATTGTAACCTATTCGAAAGGGGTAAGACTTCCCCGGCCTATAAATATAAAGGCTAAGGCCGATTGAGATGTATTCCAATCGAATCAAACACGTTTATCCTTTACTTTTTTATCTCTCAAACCCTAATCTTTTTCAACCTCCATATTCTGTTCTTTGCTCGTCTCTACGGCGTTCAAGGGCGTTCTAGGTGGCCTGCCGACCCTAGAGCAACCCTAGCTTCCTTGAGCTCCGACGGGGTCCCTCCCGAGCTCGAGTTTCTAGGTCTTCACGAGTTCCTGCCTGAAAGCGGTCTAACCGGTTTCAGGAACCGATCTGACCGGTTTGCCCCGGGAAGTTAGGAGTTGACCGTTGTGACGGCCGTGCTGCGCATTCGATCGATCTCTCGAGTTTGTTGGCGCGTCTGCAGAACAAAGAAAAAAGGGAACAGGAAGCTGAGAAGCTGAGGGATGAATACTTCAAACCGATTCAATCTACTCCGAATATGTCTGGATCAACGTGCGACCTTGACAAAGACAACATCATCGCCGCGACGATGGAAGAGCTCACGGACGAGGAGCGGAAGCGGTACCTGATTGCTGAGGAGCACTTCAGGACGCAATTCTTGAAGGGCTTCAAAAAATATCGCGATGGTCTTGTCAAGAGAGTGGAGGAATTCGTCATGCCCGCTTTCAAGCTGGCAAACGACCAAGTTGAAGAACTTCAAAAGGTAACTGGCGAATCCTCTGATTTAATGCAGCAAATTACTCGCATGATGGATGATAAATTGCTTGCTGCACAAACTGCTACTAGTGAGTTGATTGCTAGTATGTCGGGTAATTCTGATAAGGGTAAAAATAATGTAGAATTTAATGAATTACCTAACCCAGATCCTAGCTCATCAGGCGTGCCAGAACATGTTTTAGATCCTAATTTAGGCATGCCGATGAATTTCTATGCGGGACAATCATCTCACCCTGGTTCGGTCCTCAAACTGGTCAGACCGGTTTTCACAACCGGTCAGACCGCTTTGGCCTCCTCTGGCGATCAGACCGGTTCCATGGGTGCAGGGGCACCGGGTGCGATGGTGTTATCTAATACGGTTGCTTCTGGTCCTGTTTACACTACTCCACGCACTACGGTTGTGGGAAGTATACCCCACGGATCTGGCGCGTCTCACGGGCCGATTCCGAGTACTTCCCAAAGTTCAATGTACCATGTTCCCCGTATTCCACAAAACAGAGGTGACGGGAACTATCAAGCCGAGTTAGCTAAGTTCAAAGAAGACATAGAAAATACACTTAGAACAAGACTCGGGCTTGAATTGGGTAGTTCACGCTTATATCAAAAACCGTATCCGCCTGAATTTGATTTAGTTGCTTATCCTAATGGTTGGCGTGTTCCTGATTTTATTAAATTCAGTGGTGAAGATAATAGAACTCCTTGGCCAATTCCTCTAGTGGTTGAAGATGAAGAATTGGTTGATTTTGAGCCTTCTCCAGAACATGACAACATGGAAATCAATGTTGTATATTTGTTTTCTGATTATTATGTGATACCGGAGGAGAGGGTCTCTCACTTTCAACTTGGGCCTCGAGATGCCGTTTTTCAGAAGCCTAGTGAATCAGAGAATCATCTCTAGGCTTTATATATGAGAGGGCACATCAGCGGGAAGCCAATTTCTCGTATGTTGGTTGATGGTGGAGCTATTGTAAATCTTATGTCATACTCTCTCTACAAGAAGATTGGCGGAAAAGACGAAGAATTGATCAAGACAAACATGACGGTCAGTGGAGTTGGCGGAGTTGATCCCATTGGTGCCAAGGGGGTGGCTTCTATGGAGTTGACCGTCGGGAGCAAGACTATTGCTACGGCTTTCTTCGTCTCCGATGTGTATGGTGAATTTGTTTGGTCATCAAAGAGTAAACCTGGTTCTTGTCCCTCGTTGAAGCCGATTCAGAAAAATCGGCAAGAAGAAATTAAGTTTACTTTTGATGTAGCCAAATGTGATCGTGTTTTTGATGAATTGCTTAAGAATGGCTTTGTTAAACTTTCTCATGCAATTCCACCAGCCGATCAATTGAAAAATCGTGCATATTGTAAGTGGCATAATTCTTTTTCTCATGCGACCAACGATTGCAATGTTTTTCGACGACAGGTACAATCGGCCCTTAATGAAGGTCGATTAGTGCTAGCTGAAATGCAAGTTGATAAGGCTCCTTTCCGTGTTCATACCTTTGATTTGAATACTAAGGTGTTGATTCGGCCGTCACAAGCCGATGGAGCTAAGGGAAAGAACGTGGTGATTGGAGACCCAAGGCCGGAAAAAGTTGATGACAAAATTCCGGTCACAACAGTGATGATTGGGAGAACTCTTGATGGTGAAGAGTCTCTGAAGATTACAATTAACACATCAAGGCCCGGGGGGCAAGGAAGTTCCTTGGAAGAGAATCGGTTCGCTAGTCAGGCGAAACCAATCAGACCGGTTTCCCAAACCGGTCAGACCAGTTTGTCTCCAGACCGTCCAAGGACTTTCAAGCCCAAGCGCCCGGAAGTAGGTACTTGGAAGTTTAATGAGCCAAAGGTTCAAGGAAGGGTTCTGAAGCAAGGACCTACTTTCTCTCAGCTCATGAACAAGTACACAAAGGCCGTTCAAGTTGATCGGCCAACAAAAAAGAGACAAAGGTCACCGCAGCGTTGGATCAATTCTACAGCTTATAAACGCCGTGGTGATGTTACTAGGACTTCGGTACATGACCGATTGGGCTCATACCAATCAGGTCCTTCGACTGCTCCCAAAAGCGGTCAGACTGGTTTTGTGAACCGGTCAGACCGGTTTCGGTCTGAGCAGAGGTTCCAAGCTCCTCTTAAACAAGAATACCGTGTCAAGGAGAAAAAGGAGGACGTGCAAGCCAAAGCTAGTGGGATTATAACAATTGGCAGTGTTCCAGTGGCTATGCAAGATTTGGGTAGAAAGCCGATAGTCTAGGGGTCGGCTCGTGGTCCGGAGACACGTCCATGTAGCGCTTGCAAAGGTTTGCTACTGTCTCTTATACACATCTGAAGGTCTTCCAACCAAGGTGGTGTCCTTCTGGTTTGACTCATACGCAGAAGCGGAAGTTACAACGCCTGCGGAACAAAGAAAAAAGGGAACAGGAAGCTGAGAAGCTGAGGAATGAATACTTCAACAATTACAGGCCTATGATTCCTCAGACCAAGATCTGGCAAGCTAAGCCCGTTGTGCAATCGGCAGCACAACCGGTCAGACCGGTTTCTGAATCCGGTCAGACCGGTTTTGATCAGCCCACCGCTACAGAAGCGGTCAGACCGGTTTCTGGAACCGGTCATACCGGTTTGACGACAGAAGCGAGAGCTGAGGTTACTTCAACCATCGATACTACTCCGCCAAGATGTGTATAAGAGACAGCTTCTGGCTGGTCCATGTATATATCCTCCTCAAGCAACATGGAAATCAATGTTGTATATTTGTCTTCTGATTATTATGTGATACCGGAGGAGGAGGTCTCTCACCTTCAACTTGGGCCTCAAGATGCTGTTTTTCAAAAGCCTAGTGAATCAGAGAATCATCTCAGGGCTTTATATATGAGAGGGCACATCAACGGGAAGCCAATTTCTCGTATGTTGGTTGATGGTGGAGCTATTGTAAATCTTATGCCATACTCTCTCTACAAGAAGATTGGCGGAAAAGACGAAGAATTGATCAAGACAAAGTGTTTGTCGGGCTTAGATTTGACCGATTATGAGCTGATCAGTTGTACTAAGGATGGTTTCGTTACTGCTACATTGAAGTCGATGGAAAATCGGTTGAATTACTTGTTGTAATTGATGGAGCAAACAAACCAACAAAGACAAACCGGTCAGACCGCTTCTGGAAACCGGTCAGACCGGTTTGGGTCTGAACAGCGCCGATCGAGCCAAACCGGTCAGACCGCTTCTAGGAACCGGTCAGACCGGTTTGCGTTTGGACAGTGGCTTCAAGACCGAATTGATCATCATCGAGCTCATTCGGCCGGCATGTTCGAAGCTATTGAAGATCTTGGTGATATGGATAAGCTGGGTCAAGGTTTTACATCAGTCGACCCTTTAGAAAAAATAGATATTGGTGATGGTACTATTCCTAGGCCAACTTTTGTAAACAAAAATTTATCGGATGGGTTTAAAGCCGAGTTAATAAATTTGTTGAAAGAGTATGTCGATTGTTTTGCTTGGGAGTACCGTGAGATGCCTGGTTTAAGTCGTGACTTAGTTGAGCATCGTTTACCAATAAAAGCCGGTTTTAGACCTTTTAAACAATCGGCTAGACGTTTTAATCCCGCTATTTATGACCGAATAAAAGAAGAAGTTAATCGTTTGCTAGATGCTGGTTTTATTCGGACTTGTCGTTATGCGGAGTGGATTTCTAATATTGTTCCCGTTGAAAAGAAAGATTCGGGAAAACTTAGAGTTTGCATTGATTTTAGAGATCTTAATAAAGCCACTCCAAAAGATTCATATCCCATGCCTATAGCCGATGTCTTAATCAATGAAGCTTCTGGGCATCGTGTTGTTAGTTTCCTTGATGGTAATGCTGGATATAATCAAATCTTCATGGCCGAAGAGGATATGCACAAAACGGCCTTTCAATGTCCAGGATTTATTGGTTTATTTGAGTGGGTGGTTATGACCTTTGGATTAAAGAACGCCGGTGCAACTTATCAAAGAGCTATGAATTTAATCTTTCATGATTTACTTGGTGTTATTGTGGAAGTGTATATTGATGATATTGTAGTTAAATCGGATGGCTTGGATTCTCATTTAGCCGATTTAAAACTTGCTCTTGAAAGGATGCGACGGTATGGTTTAAAGATGAATCCACTCAAATGTGCTTTTGGTGTTTCGGCTGGGAAGTTTCTTGGGTTTGTTATTCATGAGAACGGCATAGAAGTTGATCCCAAGAGAATTGAAGCTATGAAGAAAGTCGAAGCTCCTACTTGCAAGAAAGATTTGCAAAAGTTTCTAGGCAAGGTAAATTTCTTGAGAAGATTTATAATTAACTTGTCTGGAAAGGTTGATGCTTTTACTCCTTTACTTCGGCTAAAGAATGAAGCCGATTTTACTTGGGGGGCAAAACAGCAAGAAGCTTTTGATAAAATCAAAGAGTACTTGTCTTCACCACCGGTGCTTAGGGCGCCTAAGCGAGGAGTTCCATTCAGACTTTATGTGGCGGCTGAAGATAGAACTATTGGGGCTGTTTTGACTCAAGAAATCGGCAAAGGTGCGAGGGAAATATTTTTAGATTGGTGAGCTTGTTTGGAAGACGATCTTGCCTATTGGGACAAAAGGCAACATGTTTGGTAAATGGTCACCAAGTTGGGAAGGACCCTATAGAGTTGTCAAAGTCATTTTTGGGAATTCTTACATGCTAGAGACGCTGAAGGGAGATCATTTCAAGGTATACTTTCATTGAGAAGTTGTGTTTATCCTTGTACCATGCTTGTACTCAATTGAGGCATTATTTATTATCTAGCACTTGCATCGTGTTGTGTCAAACCGATGTAATTAAACATATGTTGCAAAAGCCGATTTCTAGTGCAAGAGTCGGCAAATGGGCTTATGCTTTAGTTGAGTATGATTTGACTTGCGAACCTTTAAAATCAATGAAAGGTCAAATTGTAGCTGGTTTTATTGTTGAGCATCGAATTGATGATACTTGTGAATTCAACGTCGGCTATGTTGTTTGTACCCCATGGAAGTTATACTTTGATGGATCAGTTTGCAATGATGGGCAAGGAATTGGTGCTGTTTTGATATCTCCAAGTGGTGCCGTCTTTGAGTTTTCAAACCGATTGGAAGAAAAGTGAACCAATAACCAAGTTGAATATGAAGCTCTTCTATTTGGCTTGGAATTTTTGCAAGACATGGGAATAAAGCATGTTGAGGCTTTTGGTGATTCGCTCCTGGTGGTACAACAAGTGTCAAAGGTATGCCAATGTTATAATGGTTCATTAAATGCATATCTTGATAGATGTCTTGATATCATTGCTTCTTTTGATGAATTTACTATCAAACATATTCCAAGAGAAGAAAATGACAAGGCAAATACTCTGGCTCAGAAAGCATCTAGTTATATGGTTGCAAAGAAGTATTTCTATCTCCAAAACCCGATGCAAATGAAGGCCGAGGTTCTGGTTCTGGACGAACAGGTCACACCGGTTTCAGAAACCGGTCAGACCGTTCTGACTGCCAGAACCGGTCTGACCGGTTCTGAAACCGGTCTGACCGCTTCGTCCCCTGACAAAAGCAAAAATCCTTTGAATGATGCTAATCAATCCAAAGTTGAAGATCAAGACAAACCGGTCATACCGCTTCTGGAAACCGGTCAGACCGGTTTAGACCTGAACAGCGCCGATGACCGGTTTGGCAAACCGGTCAGACCGGTTTGGCCGGGCCAGAGCCAATTTTGACTGTCAACACATGCCCCCCTGCGTTTTTAGTGAACTTGAGAACTAAAAAGCAAGTAATTACAATTCAGGAGCTAAAATTTATGCTAAGGGCGATATCAACAATATATCGGCCATTGGTCTTCATGCGTCTTGCCAAACACTTGGATAGAATTTCTTCAAGTATCTTCCGTTGATAGCTTTAGGCAAATGATCTCCCTTCAGCGTCTCTAGCATGTAAGAATTCCCAAAAATGACTTTGACAACTCTATAGGGTCCTTCCCAACTTGGTGACCATTTACCAAACTTGTTGCTTTTCGTCCCAATAGGCAAGATCGTCTTCCAAACAAGCTCACCAATCTGAAAATATTTTCCTCGTACTTTCTTGTTGTAAGCTTTAGCAACCCGAAGCTTATCTTTCTCAATCTCCTTCAAAGCTTTCAATCGTTTGTCGGTTACCTCATCAATATTGTCCAACATCAAATTGTGGTAATCAACAGCATCAAGGTCATTTTGTTTAGCCAATCTATAAGCGTCCAGATTTACCTCAACGGGCAAACGGGCCTCTTGACCATACACAAGCCAGGACACTCGATACAAGATGTGTATAAGAGACAGCGCTGAAGGGAGATCATTTGCCTAAAGCTATCAACGGAAGATATTTGAAGAAATTCTATCCAAGTGTTTGGCAAGACGCATGAAGACCAATGGCCGATATATTGTTGATATCGCCCTTAGCATAAATTTTAGCTCCTGAATTGTAATTACTTGCTTTTTAGTTCTCAAGTTCACTAAAAACGCAGGGGGGCATGTGTTGATAGTCAAAATTGGCTTTGGCCCGGCCAAACTGGTCTGACCGGTTTGCCGAACCGGTCGACCGGTTTTGGTTCTGTAATTCGAGTAGGATTAGGATTCCGAGTTTAATCTCATATTGTAACCTATTCGAAAGGGGTAAGACTTCCCCGGCCTATAAATATAAAGGCTAAGGCCGATTGAGATGTATTCCAATCGAATCAAACACGTTTATCCTTTACTTTTTTATCTCTCAAACCCTAATCTTTTCCAACCCCCATATTCTGTTCTTTGCTTGTCTCTACGGCGTTCAAGGGCGTTCTAGGTGGCCTGCCGATCTTAGAGCAACCCTAGCTTGCTTGAGCTCCGACGGGGTCCCTCCCGAGCTCGAGTTTCTAGGTCTTCACGAGTTCCTGCCTGAAAGCGGTCTGACCGGTTTCAGGAACCGGTCTGACCGGTTTGCCCGAGGAGCTCAGGAGTTGGCCGTTGTGACGGCCGTGCTGCGCGTTCGATCGATCTCGAGTTTGTTGGCGCATTTTCGTGTCAACAGGTGAGCTGGATTGGGACATCAGCATGCACCTGCTCAACTCAAGACGAACTCACAACTCTACTCGGTCAGATTGGGACATCGACACGAGCCACAACTCAGGAGGGGTTAGACCCCGAACAACTCTGGTCCACAGACCAAACAACTGCGGTGGGTTAGATTGGGACATCAACCGGCACCGAACAACTCGACTGAAGCTGACCAAGACCTCTCTTCTTCTCTACTCTACTCTTTTTTTTTTCTTTTTTTTTCTGGTTTTGTTATCAGAGGTTATTAAACTCCATTTTTTCGTTAGGCCGGTGAATATGTGTGGCAAACGTATGAGGAAGTGTACGAGAAGGTCTTGAGGATTGGATCAGTCATCAGAAGCTTTGGCGTTAAGCCGGTGAGCTAACAATGTTGATGTGTCTGTCTGTGTTTAGATATCCTGACAATGCTTTGAAAGACTACTAATCTATTGAAGCCGATTTCTGTTGACAGGGGGCTCACTGTGGCATCTATGGAACCAACTGTCCAGAATGGGTTATGGCCATGCAAGTAAGGTAACCACATTTGTTAATCTATGTTAGAATACATCTGAAGGCTAATCTGATCTAAGGTTTTGTTTTTATTGCTGTAAATAAATTGTTTTTGACAGGCTTGCAACAGTCTAAGAATATGCTATGTGCCACTGTATGACACCCTTGATATGTTATCCAAGACACTAATTGCTTAATATTGCTGTTTATGATGTTTCTGAGAACAAGGGAAAAAGATCTGTGGTAGAAAAAAATGTAATAAAGGAGAAGATAACTGATAATAGTCTGACTTTTTATTCCCTCTATATTGTTCTTGACACTGACGGCTAACACATAACGCAATGCAGGGGCAAATGCTGTTGAATTCATCTTGGATCATGCTGAGATATCCATAGCCTTTGTACAGGAGAGCAAGATAAAATCAGTAAGCAACAAACATCTCCTTGAACATTATAATTACCTTCTCTACATTATTGATTAACAGGTCTTTGGTACTACATGTTTTCAAACTAATAACTGTAATTATAAGATTAGTTTTTGCTTAAAAACAATAAGATGGATAAGGGTGAAAGGATCGAATGTCAGTTTAGTTTGTAGCAATCCTTGCGTGCTTGGAGACCTGCATAAAGATCACCTGTTATCTCTGCTCTTTGTGGTTTCTATGTAGGAAGATGTCAAGCTAATGAGCGATATAGGCCTGGAGGCCTACAGGTTCACTATTTCTTGGTCAAGGCTTATTCCTGGTGCAACAATTAAACCTTAATCTTTGACATTTGGCGTGCAACAATTAAACCTGAATCTTTGACATTTGGCGGTAATTAGATCATTCATAATGTAAATTTATTTGATTTTGGATACTTCAGATGGCAGAGGAGCAGTGAATCCTAAAGGTCTGCAGTTTTATAACAGTTTGATAAATGAACTGGTGAAAGCAACACTGAAGAAATTGAAAGCATGTGGTGAACAAATATATGATGCTGTGACAGTGTGACTGGAGCACTAAAGGAGATGATCGGAGCTGGAGAAGTGCCGTTTCTGAGCTTTGTAACTACAAAAAAGGAAGGAAAGCAAGTGTCTTGGAGTGTATCGAGTATCTGGGCAAAAAAGTGAAGGAGCAGAGCTGCAAGAAGTGAAAGAACAACCCATACTTGATTTAGGTAATCCAGTATACATCATATATGTACCAAGTAATGGGTAATTTTTTGTTACAACCTATAAATTTATGTCAAATATCCCGCAGCAACGCGCGGGGAATTCACCTAGTTTATATAGTTTATATAGATTTCTATACTACTTGAAAAGCTGCAAATGATTGATTAGGCATAGAATTACCCTCTTACACCTTCTGCACATGCAAATTGATCATTCAGATTATATTTTGCTAAAATAACCCACGCATCTTTACTTGCCATAACCCATATCTCAATCTAATAGTGGAATATCATAGATTAAATAAGCCATGGTGATGAAAAAATCGGCTACGAAATAATCCTAGCAATACCTATACCTTGTGCATATTCAGCAAAGACTGCACAAAATTCTGGTAGCCTTCGTGGGTGCAGTTTCATAAATTTTCCTAACAAGTTCCAATTCTAGATTTCGGGTATAAAATGTAATTTTGCTACAAAGAAATATAGTGTAGAGCCAAACAAGACCACATGGTACCAATCTATCAAAGAGCTTCTTAAAATGATTAAATATTTTCCACCCCTTCACGCTGTGCTTAAGCCGCAAGTCGGCTTTCCACCCCCTCACGCTGGTCCTCCCCATCCCCATATCCCATGCCATACCTGCGCGTTCCGATGGCAGGGCTGGGACATAGGTAGCCACTCATTAGATCCAGGTGTACATTCTCTGTCTTCTTTTTTTTCTTGATTTCATATGTTTTTTCGTCTACTTGTCACTCGTGCCTTATCTGTTCTTTCTTTCCTCATCTGCAGTGTTTATGTTGATACAATTGACCTGCTTTGTTGTGAAGCAGGATCGGGATACTTACCTTGCAGACGGCGGTGGCAAAAGTTAGTGATGGCGGGATGCGCAGGCAGGCCTACAACTGAGAATGTATATAGCAAAGGTGCAAGCATGGCAAACTCCAGCCTATTCTTGGCCCATGCCCCAACGATGATGTCCAGCGATAGTGTGTTTAATCTGTGGTGTTCGATGTTTAATTTAATTTTTTCTGTAGTTGTGGTGTTCGTGTTCATATTTTGTCAACTGGAAGTTTTGGATCTATGAATTCTGAATTGTGATGTGGAATCCCTTCTCAAATTGTTTTTGATTGGTATATGACCTCCCAAGTTTCATGTGGCAATTGAAAAAAAAAATCATTCATCATGTGGATATTACAATGATTTGGTTCAAGTGGACCAACTCCTGGACGCAGTGGCCCCACCTATGGGCGCAGGTCAACAGTCAACAACGAATGAAAGATTTTGGCATAGGAGTTATTCACTTTATTATTAGGAATAGATTATCTAGATATACAAATCAAATAAAGCTTGACTTAGTTCTTCTCTTTTGCCAAGAACAGAAACTTTTCCTCATACAAATTCTTCTTGTAGGGAATTAACTCCAATTTCTTCACCCCACTCTCCTTGGAAGCTTCAGCCAGCATTAACATCTTGGAACTTATGCTTCATGACATGATATCCTTGGAAGCATTCACCCCACTGTCCTCTTGGAACTTATGACTCATGACATTAACTTGCATCAGAATTTGAGGATGAATGGTCTTGCCTTTGGGGCTCCAATGTCTACACCTCCAAGCAGGCATATGTCTCTCTTATCTATAAAACATGCACCACGCAGTCGCGCACTAAGAGTCATTAACTCTATTTCTCTCAACATGCAAGTTATCCACGTCATATAGGAACCCATTATATCAGACGCCACGTCACCATCCACTATGACCATCTATTTATGTCTTCCACCGATCTTCTATGACTAATAGCATCCATGCATGCATTTTTTTGCGACAATGCTACAAAATTTACAAAGTAAAAATACATGGATAATCAATCATTTAGGGGCTATTTGGGAGAGCTCCGCTCCAACTCTTACAACTCCGCTCTTAATTTGTTTACCCAAACAAGTGCGGCTCCAACTTTTGCCGCTCCAAGAAAAAAGTGGAGTTGCGGGGCCAACTCTAGGTACAACATGGAGCACCTCAAGGGGTGCTCTAGGAACAAAGATTTCGTACCTCCTCATGGAGTTGGGGTGAAATTACCCACCATTACCATTGATTACATATACCATTTCACGTAAAAAAACAAGCTGATTCATGTTCCACCTGACCCCTACCTTCCTCACGTCACTTTCTTCCGCTGCCGCCACTTCTGCCAATCCAATATATTACCTCCAACGTAGCTCCTCCGATGAACTGATAGGCAAAATGGATGGCAACCTCTCTCCTCCGCCCATGCAGCTGCTGCCCGTGCTTCCTCCTCCAACCCACAGAGTCCACTCCATCCTCCAAGGGCAGCGACAGCGGCTGTTCCTAGCGTAGGTCCTCATAGCCACGATGAGGGCAACCAAACCCTAAGCAGCCAGGGGCTAAGTAGGGACGCCCTAGGTCTGGGAAGGGGTGTACTAGGTCTAGGAAGGGGCGGCCAAGTGCCGGCCACGGTCTGGCTAGTGTCGGCCACGGCCTGGCCAACAGCCTGGCCAGTGGTGTTTGTAGCCTGGCCGAAGGAAGCTATGGCCTGGCCAACGATGACCATCACCTGGCCGAAGGAGGCTATGGCCTGGCCGAAGGTGGCTATGGTCTTCAGGAAGATGGCCTGACAGAGCAAGAAGACAACCAAAAAGCCTCCTAAGAATAAAGAACAAGAAGAGGTAATGATTGTGAATTGTCCAAATGTGTTGATCTGAGTTTATATATGCAAAAAATTATGATTTGTTAGTGAATTGTGGTATATGCAAAATAATTATTCTTGTATTTATAGGAGCTGTGACATTGATTTGCTTGTGAATGGATAGCAGTATTATACAACTTACAGAACTGTGCATGTATTTTTTTTTTCAATGCATACAACTTACAGAACTTGCATGTTTGTGTATGTACTTTTCAGCCCATAGAACTTGCGTTTATGTATTTTTTTATATACCGTGTATGTATTTACTTATTATGTGAACAAATGATAGTGTTACAAATAGATGTAAAATTGTGGATATCGTGGTAAGGGTGATATGATGGAGTGGACCGATGAGTACACAATGGTTGTTTGTAAGCTATTTGCTCAACAAGTTAGGAAAGGAAATAGGCCAAACACCCATTTAAACTCTGTAGACTATGCCGAGGTGTCAGATAGTTTTTTTCCAAATGACAAGAATTGAGCTATGCAAGAATCAACTCAAGAATAGGTGGGATAAGTTAAAGCCAGAATTAACGGCATGGAATAAATTATTGAGGTTCCAAACTGGAACACGATGGGATAGAACTAAAGGAGTCATTGAGATGGATGATGAGTGGTGGAGAAAAGCAAAGAAGGTGAGGGTGACACATTATTATTTCATACAACTGTCCTCATATGTTTAATTATTTATTATTATTTTTACTTCAACAAATTCCAAGATGCAGCAAGTTTAGGACAAAACCTTTGCAAAATGTGGATGATTTGAAGATTATGTTTGGTGACATCACTAATGATAAAGCAGACATTGGAACCCTATGAGTTCTAACACCATTATAGCCCCAACTGAACGAACACCCATTGATCTCGACAATAACAATGCCGCCAATTGATCCTATATTTTCTAGAGCTGGAGTTGTATTTGTAGCCAAACACGTTGAGCGGCTCCATCTTTAATTGAAGTAGGCGGAGTGGAGCTGAAAAAGGTGGAGTTGGTGGAGCTGGAGCTGGTTTTGTGGAGTGGACCCTTAAGAGATGTTCTTTCTCAACAAAATGAACATATTTAAATGTATAATGTCGCTTGCAAAAGAATGTTGCCATGCAATCACCTTAGTGTTTCTACTTTCAAATTTCATCATAAAATCATGTATAATGCCATTTGCAAAAAAAATTGCCATACAATCATCTTAGTATTTCTACTTCAATTTCATATTAAAATTTTGTTTAAGAAATACCCACAGCATCGCGTAGGGTATCACCTAGTTGATTTAGCAAGTGACGCCACTTTTCAAATGGATTAGGAAGGCTAGTTTGAAGTCGACATAAGTTGTTCGTTTGGCTCCTATTGCATGATATACTGAATAAACAAAACCTCATGAGTCCGCTTGATGATTTCTCTTGTGCTCTCTGAAGCAAGGAAAGAAGATTCCCATATATGGTAGAGCCATGTGTAGATCTAACTACTGAAAATAAAATCATACGGTCAATTATTCTTTTCCTTTTTCCTGATAAATGTGAGAATTTCTAAGAAGTCTCTAATTAGTATAGGTATATCCCATCACATTTTATATTTATGGGTGAAAATATGTGTAGCCATTTCATCTCACAATATATAGCAGAATATTGGATCCAACCAAGAGCAAGAATGGCAATCCATTCTTCCAAACCTCTTTCCTTGAGCTTCGAGCATAGTTATTAGGACCGGACCGGTGATCGAATTGTCCAAGCCCTTGGTTTGAGGGTTTATTGGTTTAAATCATTTGTAGCACCGGTTCCAACGGTTTAAATAGACACATATTCTATTGTAGACATAAGTGTTGAAGTGGTCTGGTGGTAGAGAACAATCCCTTTCGGATGGAGGTCTGGGGTTCAAATCCCCAACAACCCATGTTTTTCAGCATTTGCTCAGCAATATCAGCCTCTGGAGTTCAGAGTTGAAGCCATGCCAAACGAACTCATAAGTATACTTATTACTTTCTTAGCTCTGATATGGAAGAAATAGCCATTTTCGTCCTTAAACTATCTATCAAAGCTCAACTTTATCTCTGAATTATCAAAATAGCCGTTTTAGTCCTTGCTGGCATGCATTGCATGCATCGTCATCACCCAGCTAGTTAGGTTCTCTAAAATATCCTTTTTATACCCTCTATGGTTATGATATTTATTTTTTATTTTAAGACTATGAGTACAACCACCATGTCTATTCGTATAATAAAATAACTATTCATTCGAAACTTCCAGTCCAAAGTGACGACCTTAAGAATGTTTAATACAAATAACTCATAGCATGCATTGGGTACTCAAAATGATGTCTAGCTTTCAAGCGCTAACATGATATGCTAACGTGGCACGTCACATAGGACAGGTAAAAATAAGCCACACGAGAAACTTTGAGAACTGAAATGGTAATATTGGTAATAAGGACAAAACTGGGCCTTAGTTGATAGTTTGACAATGAAAATGGATATTATGCCAATATATATAGAACACCAACTTAAGTTCTATTAGAACCTAGTTTGCTCCTAGGTGAGTTATGCTAAAATAAGAGCAAAACCAAATTTTCGGCCCAAAATTTGACCAAACTAGGCTGCGGTTACAAAATTTAGCTCAAGTTACAAATCTATCTATATTAACTTATATAGATGTACCCCATAAAGTTATTAACTCAATTTCTCTTAACATACAAGCTATCCACAGCATGCCACATCATTATCCACGTCATGCCACATCACCATCCACTACCATCTATATTTATGTTTTCCATCGATTTTCTGTGACTCATAGCATTCATGTATATATTAGTCTTTATGGGTACAATGCTACAAAATTTCCACAGTAGAAATACATAGATGATCAATTATTTACGAGCAATCCTCTCTGAACAAAATGAGCATGTTTTCATGTATAATATCATTTGCAAAAAAATGTTACCATGCAATCACTTAGTGTTTCTACTTTCAAATTTCATCTTAAAATGATGTATAATAGCGTTGCATAAAAATATTACCAATCATCTTAGTATTTTTATTTTTAAATTTTATCTTAGAGTTTTATTTTTATTTTTTTTAAAAAAATTCTCACGTGAGTATCACCTATTACTTCTGGTAACAAATCACAAATACAAATTTCAGCAAAATTTTTGCACAAGAGCCCAGAGCGCCAAACAGACTCCCTCCCGTTCCAGCGACAGCGAGAGTCCGGTCGAGCCGAGCAGCATGCACCACCGTCGCATCCGACGGTCCCGGCCGGGTGTCCGAAACGCTCCCGCTCCATCGTCCGCCCCGACATAAAGGGCCTCTCTTTTCTCTCTCCTCTCCTCTCCTCCCTCCCCCCTCCCCAGATCCCGATCTCCCGCCCTGCCCCCTGATCCATGGTGTCGTCGTCGCCGTCAAGGCCGCCACCGCCCTTCACCGATGGCCCTCCTCCCGGGAACAGCCCCGTGTCGCCCGCCTCGGCGATCCGCGCGCCCCAGGGGCCGCCGCCAGGCGCCCAGCCGTTCCTCGGTAGCCCACCCCCCC